>JADRCH010000849.1:2357872-2519912 GCA_019843965.1 Rhynchomys soricoides | reverse complement strand
ACACACACACACACACACACACACACACACACACACCAGTTAATTTTAAAATGTCTTGGCTACATCAAAGGCTGGGTACTCCTAAATCTATCCCCCTGCTATCACAGGCCCAATCAGGGAATTGGGCAGTGGCAACTCACCTGAATTCTTACATGGCTGGATGGCTTTATCTCCTGAAGCTTCTGTGTTCCATCTTTTCCCTCTGAGTCATGGATTTTCTGTCTTTTCCCAGTTTTTAGCCCTTGCAAATCTAAAGGTCGCACCCTGCCTCCCTTTACCCAGCCATTGCTGCTGACATCTTTATTGATCAATAAAGTCCTTGGGGACAAGGAATTTCAGCACTTTGACACAGAAATTCTTGATTAAATTAAAGCATATTGAACCATCCCTGCATCCCTGGAATGAAGCCTACTTGATCATGGTGAATGAGTTCTAATGTGTTCTTAGATTTGGTTTGCTAGAATTTTATTGAGTATTTTTGCATAGATATTCATAAGTGAAATTGGACTAAAATTCTCTTTATTTGTTGGGTCCTTGTTGGTTCACATATCAGAGTAACTGTGGCTTCATATAATGAATTAGGTAGTGTTCCTTCTATTTCTATTATATGTAATAGATGAGTGTTGGTATTCGCTCTTTGAAGGTCTAGTAGAATTCTGCGCTAAAGCCACCTGGCCCTGTGCTTTTTTTGTTTTGTTTTTTTGTTTTTCTATTTCCTTAGGGGATATGGGCCTGTTTGGATAATTTACCTGCTCTTGATTTAACTTTAGTACGCAGTATCTGTCTAATGAGTAATCCATTTCATGTAGATTTTTTAGTTTTGTTGAGTAAAGACTTTTGTAGTAAATTCTGGTGGTTTTGGTTGGTTGGTTGGTTGGTTTTTGGTTTTGTTTTTTAAGTTCCTCAGTTTCTGTTGTTATGTCTCACTTTTCATTTCTGATTGTGTTAATTTGGATACTGTCTCTGTGAAATTTAGTTAGTTTGACTAAGGGTTTATCTATCTTGTTGATTTTCTCAAAGAATCAGCTTTTGCTCTTGTTGATTCTTTGTATCATTCTCTTTGTTTCTAATTGGTTGGTTTCTGCCCTGAGTTTGGTTTCCTCTTCGGTGTGTTTGCTTCTCTTCTTCTAGGGTTTACAGGTGTGATATTAAGTTGCTAGTGTAGTATCTCTCCAGCTTCTTTACAAGCTCACTTAGTGCTATGCAATTACTCTTAGCACTGCTTCCTTTGTGTCCCACAATTTTGAGTATGTGGTGTCTTTGTTTTCAGTGAATTTTATAGTCTTTAATTTTTCATTTCTTCCCTGACTAAGTTATCATTGAGAAGAGAGTTGTTCAGTTTCCATGGGTATGTGTGTTTTCTGTTGTTTTTGTTATTGAAGACCAGCCTCAGTGATCTGATAGGATGCATGGGATTATTTCAATCTTCTTGTATCTGGTCCAGCTTGTTTTGTGACTGATTATATGGTCAGTTTTGGAGAAGCTACTGTGAGGTGCTGAGAAAAAGGTATATTCTTTTGTTTTAAGGTGAAATGTTCTTTGTATATCTGTTATATCCATTTGGTTCATAACTTCTATTAGTTTCACTGTGACTCTGTTTAGTTTATATTTTATTGACCTATCCATTGGTGAGAGGGCAATGTTGAAACCTCACACTATTATTATGTGAGGTCCATGTGTGTTTTCAGCTTTAGTAAAATTTCTTTTACAACGTGGGTGCCCATGCATTTGTGGAATAGATGTTAAAAATTGACATTTCATCTTGGTGGATGTTTCCTTTAATGAATATGAAATGTCCTTCCCCATCTCATTTAATAACTTTTAGTTGAAAGCCTATCATATTGAATATTAGAATGGCAAATCCTGCTTGTTTCCTGGGACCATTGGCTTAGATTTTTTTTTCCAGCCTTTTGCTCTGAGGTAGTGCCTGTATATTTCATTGAGGTGTGTTCTTTGAATGCAGCAAAATGATGGATCCTGCTTGCCTATCTAGTCTGTTGGCTTGTATATTTTTGTTGGGGAACTGAGTGTGTTGATATTGAGAGATATTAAAGGCAGATGATTGTTAGTTCCTGTTGTGTTTGTTGTTGTAGGTGGCATTATGTGTATGTGATTCTCTCCTTTTGATTTTGTTGTGAGATGATTAGTTTCTTATTTTTCTTTGATGTAGGTACCCTCCTCATGTTGTACTTTTCATTCTAGAATCTTTTGTAGGGCTGAATTGGGAGCTCAATGTTGTTTAAATTTGGATTTGTCATGAAATGTCTTGGTTTTTCCATCTATGATTTTTTGAGAGTTTTGCTGGGTATAGTAGCCTGGGCTCGCACTTCTGCTCTCTTAGGGTCTGCATGACATCTCTCCAGGATCTTGTGGCTTTTAAAGTCTCCATTGAGAATTCTGGTGTAATTATGATAGGTCTGCCTTTATATGTTACTTGACCTTTTCTGTCACCACTCTTAATATTCTTTTTTTCTGTGCATTTAGTGTTTTGATTATTATGTGACAGAAGGATTTTCTTTTTTGGTCAAATCTATTTGGTGTTCTGTAGGCTGCTTGTACATTTATGGCTGTCTCTTTCTTTAGGTTAGGGAAGTTTTATTCTTTTTGTTGAAAATGTTTTCTGGCCCTTTGAACTGGGAATCTTTGCTCTCTTCCTCTTATTCTTAGGTTTTTATTGTGTCCTGGATTTCTTGGATGTTTTGAGTTAGGAGCTTTTTGCATTTTCTTCAACTGTTGTGTCAATGTTTTCCATGGTATCTTCTGCACCTGAGATTCTCTATTCTATCCCTTGTATTCTGTTGGTGGTGCTTGCATCTGTAACTCCTGATCTCTTTCCTAGGGTTTCCATCTACACAGTTGCCTCATTTGTGGTTTCATTATTGTTTCTATTTCCGATTTTAGGTCTTGGAATGCTTTGTTCAATTCCTTCACCTATTTGATTCTGTTTTCCTTATTTCTTGAAGGGATTTATTTGTTTCCACTTTAAGGACTTCAACCTGTTTGCATGTGTTTTTCTGTATTTTCTCCCACCTGCCAGGCCTCCCCATTCTCCAGAGCCTCAAGTCTTTCCAGGGTTAGGTACATCTTCTCTGACTGAGGCCAGACCAAGTATTCTTCTCTGTTTATGTGTCTGGGACCTTGGACCTGCTCTTTTTTGCTACCTGGTTGTTGGCTCTGTGTCTGAGAGATCTCAGTTGGACCAGGTTAGTTGAGACAGGGATCCCCAACTTCAGGCCAATGGTTGGGTGTAAGTATCTGTGTCTGTTTCAGTCAGGTTGGGCCTCTCAGAGAACAGTCATGCTAGGCTCCTGTTTGTAAGCACACCATAGCATCAGTAATAGTGTCAGGCCTTGCAGCCTCCCCTTGAGATGGATCCCCAGTTAGGCAGGTCACTGACCTTTCCCCCAGTCTCTTCTCCATTTTAGTCCCTGAAATCTATTAGGAACAATTCTGGGTCATAATTTTTACCTGTGGGATGGCAATGTTATTATTCCACCTGATGCCTTGTTTTTCGGCTGGGGGTGGACTCTGTTGAGCATTTCATCTAAGGTCCCACATTTTGAGGGCTGAGAGTCTCTCAGCTCCTAGGTCTCTGGTAGTTTCTAGAGGTCCCCCCTTCTCCCACCCCCTGAGATTGAAATTTTCCATTCATTTGGCTAGCCCTCAGGGCTTCCTTCCTGTCTCTCCCATATACCATTCCTGATCATGTCCCCCTTTTCCCCTCCAAATACTCTCACAAACACAGGTCCCTCCCTCTGCCTCCCATGATTGCTTTCTTCTACCTCCCAAAAGGGATTGAAGCATCCTCATTTGGGGCCTTATGCTTGTTAAACTTCTTGAGTTCTGTGGATTATATCCTGGGTATTCTGTACATTTTTGGCTAATATCTACTTATTAGTGAGTACATACAATGTATTTCCTTTGGGGTCTGAGTTACCTCACTCAGGAAGACATTTTCTAGTTCCACCCATTTGCCTGCAAAATGCATGATGTTATCCTTTGAAGAGCCAACTGTCTGTAGGCCTCCCAGGAGTTCTGCTGCACACAGGGCAACTGCTAATGGACCTTCCCAAATAACCACAGCAGCTAGGAACCCCTAGGAGCCCAGCAGACTCAGGAGGCATCACCCCCACCACCTTTTGTAATTCCATTCCCCTTCTGGCCTGCACCTTCCACCCAGGTAGATCATCCGCTTGTCTGTTCCTCTAAATATTCCACATTCTGAAGGCCTCCCAGGAGTTCTGCTACACACAGGGCAACAGACCTCACATCTGAAGGCCTCTCATGAGAACAGTTACACACAAAGCAACAGATCATCAGCCTGTCTGCTCATCTGAAGATACCACAGTCTGAAGGCTTCCCAGGAGAGCTACTCCAGCCAGGGAAACAGATCACTGGTGAGCATGCCCATCTGAAGACTCCATTGTCTGAAGGTCTCACAGGAAGTCTGCCACAACCAGGGCCACAGGCCTCCCAGGAGACCTACAGCAACCCAAGGACACAGAAGGCAGGCTCCAGACGCAGACACCGAGACCAGCTAGCACCAGAGATAACCAGATGGCAAGAGGCAAGCACATGACCATAAGCAAGAAAAGCCAATATACTTTGTCATCATTAGAACCCAGTTCACCCACCACAAGCCCTGCATACACCAACATACCTGAAAATCAGGATGATGAACTAAAATCCTATCTCATGAAGATATTAGTGTCCTTTAAGGAGGATATAAATCACTTAAATAAGCACAGAAAAACACAGGCAAATAGAAGCCCTTAACAAGGAAACAAATAAACCCCTTACAGAATTATAGGAAAACAATTAAGCAAGTGAAGGAATTGAACAAAGTGATTCAAGACATAAAAGTGGAAGTAGAAACAATAAAGAAAACTCAAGGGGAGGCAACCTTTGAAATTGAAAACCTAAGAGAGGTCAGGAATTACAGATGTAAGCATCACCAACAGATTACAAGACATAGAAGAGAGAATCTCATGTGTAGAAGATACAATAGAAGATACTGACACAACTATAAAAGAAAATTCAAACCATAAAAAACTCTTAACCCAAAACAACCAGGAAATTGAGGACACAATGAAAAGACCAAATCTAAGAATAATATAAATAGAAGAGAGTGAAGATTCCCAGCTCAAAGGACCAGAAAACATCTTCAACAAAATAATAGAAGAAAACTTCACCAACCTAAAGAAAGAGATGACCATAATATTAAAAAAGACAACAGAAGACCAAATAGATTGGACCAGATAAGAAAATCTTCTCATCACATAATAATCAAAACACTAAATACACAGAACAAACAAAGAATACTAAAAGCAGTAAGGGAAAAAAGCCAAGTAACATATAAAGGCAGACCTATCAGCATTACACTAGATTTCTCAACAGAGACACTACAAGCCAGAATAGCCTGGAAAGTGGTCATGCAGACCAGAAGAGAACACAAATGCCAGCTCAGGCTACTATAACCAGCAAAACTCTCAATCAAAATAGATGGAGAAACCAAAATATTCCATGACAAAACCAAATTTGAACAGTATCTAGCTACCAATCGAGCCTTACAGAGGATTCTAGAAGGAACACTCCAACACAAGTAGGGTATCTACACCAAAAAACAAAAACAAAACAAACAAAAAAAAACCTCAACAAGATATTAATCATCTCAAAACAAAGCAAAAAGAAAAGAATTGCATGTGCATAATGCCACATACAACAACAAACATAACAAGAACTAACAATAATCTGTCTTTAATATTGCTCAATATCAACAGACTCAGTTCCCCAAGAAAACACATAAGCGAACAGACTGGATATGCAAACAGGATCCACCATGTTGCTGCATAAAGGAAACATACCTCAATAACAAACACAGACGCCACCTCAGAGTAAAAGGCTGCAAAACTTTTTCCAAGCAAATGGTCCCAAGAAACAAGCTGGACATGCCATTCTAATGTCCAATAAAATAGACTTTCAGCCAAAAGTTAGCAACCAAGATGGGGAATGACACTTCACATTCATCAAAGGAAAAATCCCCCAAGAGAAAGTCTTAATTCTGAACATACATGCAACAAATTCCATGGTACTCACATTCCTAAAAGAAACTTTACTAAAGCTCAAAACAAACAGTGAACCCCACATAATGATAGTGAGAAACTTCAACATCCCACTCTCACTAATGGATAGATAGAAATAGAAACTAAACAGAGAGACAGTGAAACTAATAGAGGTTAATGAACCAAATAGATTTAACAGATATCTACAAAATATTTCACACTAAAACAAAAGAATATACTTTCTTCTCAGCACATCATGGTACCTTCAGAAAATTGACAATATAATCACGCACAAAACAAGTTTCAACTGATACAAGAAGATTGGAATAACCTCATGCATCCTATCAGATCACCATGGACTAAAGCTAGACTTATATAACAACAACAACAACAACACACACACACACAAAAAACCCCACATACCCGTGAAAACTGAACAACTCTCTACTCAATGATAACTTGGTCAGGAAAGAAATAAAGACAAAAAATTAAAAACTTCCTGGAATTCAATGAAAATGAAGACATAGCATACCCATACTTATAGGACACAATGAAAGCAGTGCTAAGAAGAAAATTCATAGCACTAAGTGCTCTAGTAAAAGAATTGGAGATACTAGTAGCCTAACAGTACACCTGAGAGCTCTAAGACAAAAAGAACCAAACACCTAACAGGAGTAGAAGGCAGGAAATAGTCAAACTCAGGGCCCAAATCAACCAAACCGAAACAAAAATCAACAAAACCAAAAGCTGGTTATTTGAGAAAATCAACAAGATAGATAAACCCCTAGCCAAGCTATCTAAAGGACACAGGAACAGTATCCAAATTAACAAAATTATAAATAAGAAAGGAGATGTGACAACAGAAACTGAGGAAATTCAAAAAATAATCAGATCCTACTACAAAAGCCTATACTTAACAAAACTGGAAAATGTAGATGAAATGGATGATTTTTCTAGACAGATACCATGTACCAAAGTTAAATCAAGAGCAGATAAACTATCTAAACAGGCCCATATACCCTAAGGAAGTAGAAGTCATTAAAAACCTTCCAAAAAAAAAAAAAAGCCCAGGGCCAGATAGCTTTAGTTCAGAATTTTACCAGACCTTCAAAGAAGAGGTAATACCAACACTCCTCAAACTATTCCATAAGATAGAAACAGAAGGAACACTGTCTAATTCATTCTATGAAGCCACAATTATTCTGATACTTGAACCAACAAGGACCCAACAAATAGAACTTCAGACTAATTTTGCTTATGAGTATTGATGCAAAAATACTCAATAAAATTCTTGCATACCAAATCCAAGAACACATCAAAACAATCATTCACCACGAGCAAGCAGGATTCATCCTAGGGATGCAAGGTTGATTCAATATATAAAAATCCATTAACATAATACACTCTATAAACAAACTCAAAGAAAAAACCACATGACCATGACCATTTCATTAGATGTTGAAAAAGCATTTGTCAAAAGACAAGACCCCTTCATGATAAGAGTATTGGAGACATCAGAAATTCAAGACCCATACCTGACCTCTTTACAGGTATTCCAAATGAAACACACATAACACAAGAATCAAAGCTAATGCCCACAAATGGGAAAATGAGCAATGTTTCTCTCCATGGCCTACCTCATTATGTCCATGATTTCATTAGTCTAAAAACATCTATTTCCTGGTTCAGAACTCATCTGAAAATGTCCTTTAATGTGATGATTATACGTGAGAGTCAGGTTTTTAGCTGTTGGATGTAGGCTTATTGTTCCTATGGGGGAAAAGACAAGAAAGTTGCAAACTAAACACAAACTCTCAAAAGGTTAGTTTCAGATAATGTGTGTTTGCAAATACTGTAACTGGATTTGTGTAAATGTCATAACATGGGTTATGGAAGTTTGAGATGAATCATGTTTGTGTCCAGCACCTGATTCCTTAGAAGAAAAGGTAAAATTCAGAAATTTTTTAATCAATAATATGCTTGAATCTCTTAGACCTTTTTCAACATACATAATATATGTGTAATAGAGGTTCTCTGTATGAACAGAACACTAGTAATATTTACATAAATATTTTTGCATTCTATTACTATGTTGAGTAGTATAAAAAAATTACCAAAAATAGATGGATTATTTGGGAGACATGCTTCAGTCATGTTCTTTTATAAAGTATAAATTATAAATTTGCATTATATTTTTAAATATTTATTTATTTACATTCATTTTATGCGCATTGATGTTCTACCTGCATTTATGGCTATAAGGGTGGCAGGCCCCTGTAATCAGATTTACAGAGAGGTGAGAGTTGTCATGTGAATGCTAGAAATTGAACTAGGGTCCTCTGGAAGAGTAACCACTGCTCTTAATTGCTGACTCACTTCTACAACACATATAAGAATTTCTAAAGATATTTTATTTTATGTGTATGGCTGTTTGGCTTACATGAAAGAATACATATGCATGAATAAAATACCTAAAAGCTGAGAAGAAGGTATTAGATACAGAACCATCTCTCTAACAATCAATTTGTATTTCTAAACAAATTGTTATAACGTGAGGAAAGATGTTGAATTCTAGTTAAACAAAAATGGCACTCCTGTCTATAAATGCACATAAAGAAATATTCAGATCTCATACTGTGTTAAAATGTGTGTCACGGTGTTGACCAACAGAGATATAGTTGTATCACACACACAGTTCTAAAATGAAGGAAGAGAAAGTAAAGTAAGTGTAAAGTTAATATTCTCTATCAATGTTCATGCAGTGTTGTCCAGACAAAGGTCCTGTAGATTGATAACATAGTAGTGCCTTTCCTGGGAAAAGAAAAGACTCTAAATCCATTGTAGATCTCAGACAATTGAGAAGACTCTTGAAGACTATACTGTCTAACCTGATTATTACTCAATGTCCAACGAAGCCATCTCCACATTGATCAGAATAAAACCCTGAAAACCACAGAGGAAGTGGCTCTTCAGATCCTTTTTCTTTGCCAGGTTGGGCCAGGGACTGTGGCCAGCATCCTTCTATTTGTCCATAATTTCTCTCTGATGCTGACTGACACTCAACTGAGGCCCGTACAAGTCATTCTAACCAACTTGGCTGTGGGAAATGTGTTCATTCTCCTCCTCTTGGCATTTACAAATGATATGACAGCTTTGATTTCATAGAATACCCTAACTGACCTCAGATGTAAATTTTGGTACTTCATATGCCTGGTTGCTTGAAGCACAAATATGTGCTCCATCTGTGTCCTTAGCCCCTACCAGTTTGTCACTCTTGTTCCTGGTAACTGGGGTAGAGTCTTGCTTAGAGGAAGAACCATTAAGATTGTGGGTTATTCTTGTCACAGTTGTTGATTGTCGGGTATATTAAATAATGCTTACATTTCAATGAAAGTCACTGGTCCACAGAAAACACACAATGACACGAATGTTTAAAACAAATGGATCTGCTCCATCTCTGATTTCAGTGTAGGCATGAACTTCTTGAGATTTGCTCATGACATCATGTTCATCAGTATGATGGTCTGGACCAGTGTCTCTGTGGTGCTTCTCCTGAGAAAATACCACCAGAGGCTGCAGCATATTCATGCCCAGATTCCGGACAACAGAGACTATGCTGAGACCAAAGAATCCCACACTATCCTGATGCTAGTGGTCACATTGATGAGCTTTTATTTTCTAGATGGCATTTGTACTATCTTTCACATTTCTTTTGTAGACTCTCATACCTGGTTGAAGCAGGTCAAACAAGTTTTGGCTGTAAGCTTTGCCACCAATTCTCCCTTAATGTTGATCCTTAAGGATCCTAAGGATCCTTGTTCTCAGCTCTCCAGAGTGGGGCCACTAAGGCATGTGACTGGAGGAGCCAGTCTGGAGCAAGAGTGAGGTCATGATGTTTCTAAAACCCCAAAATCTCATTCTGAGACCTGAAAGAGTAGAACTGTTCCCTCCTTAATCTTGGTCAGCACGAGCTGGCACACATAGCCTGTACAATCCCCACCTCTGCCATGTTTGAGGCAGGCTCGTAACCTCAATGCCAGGTTTCAGGTTAATCTTTCTTTTTCCTTATAAGGACTTATCCATCTAGTACTTGGAATTCTGCTTCATGCAAATGAAGCATTGTGAGCACCTCAGCCTCTGCCAGTTATGCTGAGACCAGAGCAGCTCATACCATCCTGATGCTGATGGTCACATTTATGAGCTTGTATTTTCTAGACTGCAACTCTACTTTATTTCACTAATCCCAAAACCCCTCCTGACACTCCAAGGTTTATATAGCCTTTGTTCACAGAAAATGAATAGAATGATTTCAGTGAAAACCATCTCCAGAAATGGCTGTTTCTCCAACCATGACACTTGCTGAAATCCTGCTATCCCTCGAATCTGGATAACCTTCTTATCTTCCTGGCCAGGGCTGTGCACAATGCTGTCTGAGCACCCGGAGGGCAGAAGCAGAGCTTGGCGAGAAAGTGGTGTACAATGTGGATCCTACAAGACCTCTGCTTCGAGCAGGGAACTTGAAGTGCGTGTCTGGTCTTTGGGATCAGTACAAAGGCCCGAAGCCTCCTTACTCTGCTTACTCACATTCTTTCATTTCTTCTTTTTCTTTTATTAATGCTGTCACTTTGGATTCAGACACACAAATGACAAGTAAAACCTGCTGGCCTTTGTACTTCCTAGTGTTGGAAACAAGTCCTCAAACCTATGCCTGAACACTGAAAGACTGCCTTGGGGTTGTCAAAAACCTTTCCTTTTCGCAGTCACAAAAGAATGAACATGGTATGTACTCACTGTTAAATGGTTATTAGCCCAAAAGTTTGAAATACCCAAGAGTCACTTCGAAGCAACAATAGGGCTGAGTGTGAGGTCCCAGATGGAGGACTTGGAGAAAGGACTGAAGGAGCTGAGGGAGTGTGCATCCCCAGGGAGGTAGCAACAGTGGCAACTGGCCTGACCCCCCAATACTCCTGGAGACTGATCCACCAACCAAAGAATACACATGGAGGGACCCATGGTGCTGGCCACAAATGTGGCAGAGGAGGATCTTGTTATCCACCAGGGGGAGGAGAGGACCTTGGACCTGAGGGTGTTAGATCCCCCAGTATAGGAGAATGACAAGGAGGGAAGACAAGAGTGGGTGGGTAGGTGGGTGGGTGGGTTGGAGAATATCCCTATAGTGGCAGGGGGAGGGCGGAAGGAATGGGGAGGTTCCAAAGGGGAAATCTGGAAAGGGGGAAACATTTGAAATGTAAATAAAATATGAAAATAAATAAATAAATAAATAATTTTTTAAAAGAAAGAAAAAAAAAAACATTTAAGCAGTGGCAAAAAAATACCACAAAGGTGGTTGTCAGAACTCTTAAATCTGTAGTCAGGCTAATGTTTTGGGATATTGTAGAATCCTCTGACAGCCGAAAGGCTTTGGGAATGTTCCTTATTGGACCACACGTTTCCTTTCCTATTCTATCATGGGAAACATGTCATCCCATTAAAAAGAACACCCAAACTGATTTTAAAATCACTTATTTTACAAAAAGAAACATCCTTGTTTTCTTTTTTAACAACAAAAACTGGAAAAATCTTGGCCACATCTGACCACTGTGTTATCTGACAGCAATAGCCTAGAACTCAGTGATAGTTGCCACTTTTAGTTGGATTAGTGTTCTAGTCTTCAGTAAGACTTCAGTAAGACTAAGTAAGTCTTCTTAGTTAGTATGCTTGGTGGATACTTATCGCCTAGTAGGATATTATAGGTTTATTTTAGGGGAGGATGTGACCAATAATCACAGGCTTTGATTAAGACAGGTACCACTGGATGCCCAGTGAATATTATGATAAGTTTGCAATTTTGCATAAAAAGCATAGTCTTAAATTTTAGAAAATATATACATTAAGAACCATAGAAATACTGACAACTTTTCAGTACCTTTTTGAAACATTAAATCCTTTTTTTCTCCTCTCTTCTGCTCCTCTTCCTTCCTTCAGAGCTGCTAGGAAAAGTAAGTTGTTTAAAATTCCCTGTAGACTTGTCAATATGAATGGGAGAAAATAAATGAGGCCTCCACCTTAAAAAAAGAACAACAGGCAACAAAAGAAAGCTGAGAAGAGGAGAAATAGTCTTCCACAGGGACGAGCACACCAATGAGTTATTCAATACCAAATGGTCTGAAAAAATTCATACAAGTGACATTTTATAGATTGAGCAGGCTATATATGAACACACACATTTACATATATGAATACATATTCCTAAATATAAGAATATAATTATATATTTATATTTCTAAACATAGGAGCAAACACATACACACACACATATATATTTATATATAATATATATTTTATATTATATATATATATATAAGCATTTAATAAAAACTGAGGACATGACCCCTAATAAATGACCTGATTACAGGTCTCTGTATCTGTTTCCATCTGCTACTGAGGGAAGAAGCCTCTCTCATGATGACTTGATAGTGCACTGATCTATGAGTATAGAAAAGTATCGTTAGGAGTCATTTTACCAGTACTATTGTTTAAACCAGTACTGCTTAGTTTTACCCTAGATCTCTGGGCTCTCCAGTCTCTAGCTTAGTTACCCAAGCAGTTTCATGCATGGACTCCTCCTCATGGAGTGGGACTTAAGTAAAA
Source organism: Rhynchomys soricoides (assembly GCA_019843965.1). Classification (NCBI taxonomy): domain Eukaryota; kingdom Metazoa; phylum Chordata; class Mammalia; order Rodentia; family Muridae; genus Rhynchomys; species Rhynchomys soricoides. The sequence goes on along the minus strand of JADRCH010000849.1, from coordinate 2,507,199 downwards.
TCAGACTTTGGTTGGCTACTTCCACTAAGTCTGTGCCACGATTGCCCTAGCATATATAAGACCCACAGCCAGATATTTATGTGGAGAGAGAGAGTCAAAACAATCAAATCCCTCCCCTCTGAGCTCAGGGAATCCAATGGAAAAAGAACCATAGGGGATGGAGGACACCAGGAGTACAAAGCCTTCTGAATCAACTAAGAAAGGGATATATGAGCTCACGGATACCAAAGCAGCAAGCACAGGCCCAACATGAGTCTGCTCCTCTGTGTATATATTATAGGTATTAGCTTAGTATTTTTATGGAACTCCAGACTGTGAGAATCAGGTGGAAATTTTCTATTTCTATAGATATATACACTCATCCAGGTACAGATGCATATGTAACACCAAATATATACAAAAGAAAATAAAACACCCATGTATGACAACCCAGTATATGAAAAATGCCTCAAGTATTTTTCTATCAGAAAATGTAAAGTGTGGAGTGTGGATTGCCTTATGCTAGTACTAATGGCCATTGCTGAAAGATTAGGAACAGCAAGTGCTAGCAAACGCACACACACATTTACGTGTGTATTGTGTGTATGTGCGTGTGTGTGTGTGTATTTCCATAGGAAATGATAAAGAGACATCTCTATTACCATTTTCAGCATAAGCACTGTTTATGATAACCAAGAAATGGAAATAATCTTTCATGGAATGATGAATAGAAAAAGAAAATGTTTTATACACACATAGTGAAATGCTATTCAATGATTTAAAATGAATGGGAAAAATAGAATACTGCCATCATCAAATAGCAGGAATTGAAGATCATTATTAAACCCAATTGACCAGGTATAGAAATGCTGGCACCATACAGTTCCCTCATGTAGAAATTAAAAGGTTCATATTTCTTACATTGATGGAATAAAAGTGGTTGTCAGAGGTTGGGGAAACAAAACAGTTGAAGAGAAATAGAGATTAAGCACTGGGCATTCAGTTCTACTTTGGAGTAGGAGACTCTGGTGTACAACAGTACAGTCATATTCATAAAATGTTCTATATTTCAAAAGCTAGAAGAAAGAATTTTGAACACTTTTACTATAAAAGATGCTACATATTTGATGAGATAGATGTGATTAACTTGAATAAGTATATGTATTTGGTAAAGCTTCATATCCATGAATATGTTCCATATTTATATATAAGTAAATAAATTTAAATTAAAAACAGCAAAAAAAAAACATGAGGACATTAAATTGAAATGGTGCAAGGAGGGGTATGAAGTATGATACAAAGGTTAAGAGAGTGAAGGGAGAAATGTCGTAGTTATAATTTCAAAAATAAAAATAAAAATTTTAAATTAGCAAAAACTAAAAGTTAGATGTCTAAGATTTTCTTGATGTTTCACACAGACTTACTGCAGAAGCTTCTCCTTCAGTCAGTCAGAAAATAATAGAAATCCCTTTTCATAAATCCAAATCCATGAATCCATTTTTTCTTGTAAAGGCTCAGGTACCTGATTCAAACTGAACATTTTTGATGAAACCTCACAAAGTTTTGTTTATTTCTTCTTAATGATTTATTTTACTTTTTAAAAAATCCAAAGAATAGGGAAGTCCATGCCTTCTTAAACTCTTATGCACTATAACTAACCAAAAGCAAGCCATCTCCTTTGGGAGGAAACTCTTGAAATAGCAGCATTTATTACCACAGGTGATCTTTACAACCTTCATTCAAGACCTTGTGTCTCTCTCTTACCTGACCCAATACAGAGACACCCTCCACTTTCTGCCTATCATAGCTTATAAAGATAATGTTTTTTGTACAATATGGAAATATGTCTCTGTCCTTCCTTGCCTACCTGACACACTTTGTGATTGGCTAAAATAAAAAGCCTGTGGCCTACAGAAAAGGCAGACTTGAAAGGTGGCACTTCTGGACAGAGAGAAGAACTCTAGGAAAGAGTCAGGCACATATAGATCTTCATCACCAAGAGGAGGAAGTCAAACATGAAACTAAAGTAAGGTAGCCAGACACATGGCAGAACTTAGATTAGTATAAATGGAATAATTGATTGGGAGCTAATGAGAACAAGGCTAGCTTAAGGCCTAGGTCTTCTATATATAATAAGTCTCCATGTCATTATTCCAGACCTAGGGAATTCATAGAAAGGCCCATGAATACATATGCATACAACATAAGAGCTTGTAAAATCTAAGCTTAGGCCTTCTGGTTTCCACCTGTGCCAGGAGCAGAGCCTCAGCTCTGGATCCAAACCCACACAGCCCACCACCAGCTGCAGCTCGACTCCCCAGGTATTCTGACACATCTAGGATCACAGGTGAGATCCCCCAAACCCTGCCCCAACATCCAGTGTAACCAGAACCCCTGCAACCTTGGGAGGCAGATTACCCACCCAGCCAGAGATCCACGTGTCTTCCAGTTTCCTCCTGTGTCAGGAATAGGGCCTTGGCTCAGGATCCAAACCCACACAGCCCACACCCCAGTTGCAGCTCAACTTCCCAGGTATTCTGACACACCCAGGATCACAGAATCACAGGAATGACAGACTCCAGTCAGAGAAAGGGAGGCCAGATAGCACCAGAGGTAACCAGATGGCAAGAGGTAAGCATAAGAACATAAGCAACAGAAACCAATTTGACTTGGCAACATCAGAACCCATTTCTCCCACCACAGCAAGTCCTTGATACCCCAATACATCTGTAAAGTAACATTCAGATCTAAATTCTCATTTCATGAAAATGATAGAGGACTTTAGAAGGACATAAATAACTCCCTTAAAGAAAGTAAGAAAGTAGAAGCCCTTAAAGAAGACACACAATATAGGAGGACGTAATCAAGCAGGTAAAAAAATAAATAAACAAACAAAACTGTCAAGGATCAAAAAATGGACATAGAAACAGAAAACAAAGCACAAAGTGAGACAGCACCAGAGATGGAAGACCTAGGAAAGAGAACAGGAGTCACAGATGCAATAATCACTAACAGAACTCAAGAAATATGAGAGAGAATCTAAGCAGTAGAAGATACCAAAGAAGACATCAACACAACACTCAAGGAAAATACAAAAAGCAAAAGGATCCTATCTTAAAACATTCAAGAAGTCCAGGATACAATTAAAATGCCAAACCTGAGAACAATAGAAGAGAGTGAAGATGCCCAACTCAAAGGGCCAGCAAACATCTTCAAAAGAATTATAGAAAAAAAATTTCCTAACCTGAACAAAGAAATGTCCATAAACACACAAGAAACCTACAGAATATCAAACAGATGACACCAGAAAAGCAATTCCTCTCATCACAAAATAATTAAAAACATCAAATACACAGAACAAAGAAAGAATATTGGAAGCAGTAAGGGGGAAAGGTCAAGTAACATATAACCTATCAGAACTACACAGGACTTCTCAACAGAGACTGTAAAAACTGAAAGATCCGGGGCAGATGTCATACAGACCCTAAGAAAACAAAAATACCAGCCCAGGCTACTATCTATACCCAGCAAAACCCTCAATTACCACAGATGGAGAAACCAAGGCATTCCAAGACAAAACCAAATTTAAACAATATTTCCACTAATCCAACCCTACAGAGGATAATGGAAAATTTCTACACAAGAAAGGAAACTACACTCAAGAAAATGGAACAAATTAATCTTCCACAGAAAACCAAAAAGAAGAGAAACACACAAACATAATTCCACCTCTAACAACAAAAAATGACAGGAAGCAAAAATCATTGATCCCTAATATCTCTCAATGCCCCAATAAAAGGACATAGGATAAAGACCAGATACATAAACAGGACTCAGCATTTTGATTCATACAGGAACCATACCTCAGTGACAACGACAGACACTACCTCAAAGTAAAATGCTGGGAAAAAATTTCCAAGCAAATGTTCCCAAGAAAAAAGGTGCAGTATCCATTCTAAAACCCAACAATATAGATTTTCAACTGAAGGTTATCAAAAAAGATGAGGAAAGACACAACATACTCACCAAAGGAAAAATCACCAAGATGAATTCTCAGTCCTAAAAATCTATACCCCAAATGCAAAGGCACCCACATTTGTAAAATAAAAGTTACTGAAGCTAAAAGCACATATTAAATCTCACAAAATAATAGTAGGTAATTTCAACGTGCCACTCTCACCATTAGACAGATCATGGAAACAGAAACTAAAGAGAGACACAGTGAAACTAAAAGAAGTTATGAAAGAAATAAATTTAACAGGTATCTGCAGAATATGTCATCCCAAAACAAAGGAATCTACCTTCTTCTCAGCACCTCATGGTACCTTCTCAAAAATCGACCATATACTCAAACACACACAAAAATCTCAACATATACAAGAACATTGAATTAATCCTATGTATTCTATTGGACCAACATGGAATAAGGCAGGTCTTCAAAAGCAATAAAAACAACAGAAAGTCCACATACACGTGGAAGATGAACAACTATCTACTCAATGATAACTTGTTCAGGGAAGAAATAAAGAAAGAAATTAAAGACTTTTTAGAATTCAATGAAAATGAAGGCAAAACACTCCCAAACCTGTGGAACACAGTGTAAGCAGTGTTATGAAGAAAACTCATAGCCCTCAGTGTCTGCATAAAGAAATTGGAGAGATCATTCACTAGCATGTTAATAGCACACCTGAAAGCTCTAGAACAAAAAGAAGCAAATACATCCAAGAGTAGACAGCCCAAAATAATCAAATTCAGGACTGAAATTAACCAAGGAGAAACAAAGAGAACCATACAACGAATCAACAAGACTAGGAGCTTCTTTGAGAAAATCAACAAGATAGACAAAATCTTAGCCAGACTAATCAGAGGGTACTGCGACAGTATCCAAGTTTTAAAAATCCAAGTTTTCCTTTCCCCCAGAAAGGAAAAGGGAGACATAACAACAGAAAATAAAGAAATTTTTTTTTAAAAATCTGATCCTACTATGAAAGTCTACTCAACAAAACTGGAAAACCTGGATGAAATGGATGATTTTCTAGACAGATACCAGTTACCAAAGTTAAATCAGGATCAGATAAACCATCTAAACAATCCCATAACCCTTAAAGAAATAGAAGCAGTCATTAAAAGTCTTCCAATGATTAAAAGCCCAGGACCAGATGGTTTTAGGGAAGAATTCTATCAAACCTTAAAAGAAAACCTAATACCAATACTCTTCAAACTATTCCACAAAACAGAAAGAGAGCATTACCTAATTTGTTCTATGAAGCCACAATTATATGGATACATAAACCACAAAAAGACCCAACAAAAGAAGAAAACTACACACCAATTTCCCTTATAAATGTTGATGCAAAAATGCTCAATAAAATTTTCTAAAACTGAATCCAAGAACACACCAAGATGATCATCCACGATGACCAAGTTGGCTTCATACCTGTAATGCAGGGATGTTCATTGTACAGAAATCCATCAATGTAATCCAGTATATAAACAAACTCAAGGAAAAAAATACCCATATGATCATCTCATTAGCTGTTGAAAAAGCCTTTGACAAAATACAATACCCATTCATGTTAAAAGTATTGGAGAGATCAGGAATTCAAGGTTCACATAAATTTGGTTTTGTCATGGAATATCTTATTTTATCCATTTGCAATGATTGAGAGTTTTGCTGGTTATAGTAGCCTGGGCTGGCATTTGTGTTCTCTTACGGTCTATATGAGATCTGCCCAGGATCTTCTAGCTTTCATAGTCTCTGGTGAGAAGTTTGGTGTAATTCTGATAGGTCTACATTTATATGTGACTTGACCTTTTCCCCTTACTGCTTTTAATGTTCTCTTTGTTTAGTGCCTTTGGTGTTTTGACTATAATGTGATGGGAGGAATTTCTTTTCTAGTCCTGTCTATATGAAGTTCTGTAGGCTTCCTGTATGTTCATGGACATCTCTTTCTTTAGGTTAGGAAAGCTTTCTTCTATAATTTTGTTGAAGATATTTACTGGCCCTTTAAGATGGGAATCTTCACTCTCTTCTATACCTATTATTTTTAGGTTTTGTCTTTTCATTGTGTCCTGGATTTCCTGGATGTTTTGGGTTACTAGCTTTTCACATTTTGCATTTTCTTTGACTGCTGTGTCAATGTTTTCTAAGGTATCCTCTGCACCTGAGATTCTTTCTGTTGGTTGCCATTTTGTCCTATTGACGGTGTCCTTTGCCTTACAAAAGTTTTGCAATTTCATGAGGTCCCATTTCTTGATTCTTGATCTTAGAGCATAAGCCATTGGTGTTCTGTTCAGGAACTTTTCTCCTGTGCCCATGTGTTCAAGATTTTCCCCACTTTCTCTTCTATTAGATTCAGTGTATCTAGTTGTATGTGGAGGTCCTTAATCCACCTGGACTTGAGCTTTGTACAGGGAGATAGGAATGGATCAATTTGCATTCTTTTACATGTTGACCGCCAGTTGAACCAGCATTGTTTGTTGAAAATGCTGTCTTGTTTCCATTGGATCATTTTAGCTCCTTTGTTAATGATCAAGTGTCGATAAGTGTGGGGGTTCATTTCTGGTTCTTCAATTCTATTTCATTCATCTCCCTGCCTGTCACTGTACCAGTACCATGCAGTTTTTATCAGTACTGCTCTGCCATAGAGCTTCAGGTCAGGGATGCTGATTCTCCCAGAAGTTCTTTTATTGCTGAGAATAGTTTTTGCTATCCTGGATTTTTTGTTATTCCAAATGAATTTGAGAATTGCTCTTTCTAAGTCTATGAAGAATTGAGTTGGGATTTTGATGGGGATTGCTTTGAATCTGTAGATTGCTTTCAGCAGGATGGCCATTTTAACTCTATTAATCCTGCCAATCCATGAGCATGGGAGATCTACCCATCTTCTGAGGTCTTCTTTGATTTCTTTCTTTAGAAACTTGAAGTTCTTATCATACAGATCTTTCACTTGTTTGGTTAGAGTCACACCAAGATACCTTATATGGTTTATGACTATTGTGAAGGGTGTTTTCCTCTTAATACTGCTTTAATTGTGTCCCATGAATGTTCATGGCAAAATCACTGATGTGATCAATGGTACACACTTTAAGTTCATAACTGGATTTTAGTATATTGGGCTACTTAAAGCAACATTATGCAAGGGTGGAATGCATTTTGGGTATATTTTCTGTATCATGCCTTGGTATCCTCTTTTCTTAGGATCTCATGTTAGTTTCCTTTGGTTCCCTAGTTTTGGTTCTTCTTCCAGGTCACATGTACATGTATTCTTTTATGTATTGTGTAACATCTAGAACTGAAAGCTGAGACAAAACATATGATACATAATCTTAGGTGTGTGAGGTACTCCTTTCACAGGCTACCTTTTGCAAGCGAGGTATTCTAAGTCCCATGAACCAGATAACCTCTATTTTCAACCAAATGATTGGGAGTGATTATTAGGTTGTGTGATTCACTTTGGCTACATATACTTTTTAAGTATTGACAAATTTATTATATATGTATGTAATTATTTATTTATTCACATTCCAATTATTGTCCTGCCTCACATTCCTCCCTCCCATTTGCCTCTGAGAGGGTGTTTCCTCCCACCCCCACACCTCACCTTACACTCACATGGGAATCCCCCTTCCCTGGGGTATCAAGTTTCTAAAGGATTAAGAGCATCTTCTTCCACTGAGGCTAGACAAGTCAATCCTCTGCAACATATGTGCTGAAGATCATGGAGCAGTCCATGTAAGCTCTGTGGTTAGTGGTTTAGTCTCTGGGAACTCCCAGGGATATAGGTTAGTTGAAACTCTTGGTCTTCCTATGGGGTTGCCATCCCCTTCAGTTCTGTCAGTGCTTCCCCTAATTCTTCCATAGGGGTCCCCGACCTCAATCAAATGGTTGGCAGTGAGTATCAGCATCTGTCTCAACTTCTCAAAAATATCATGCAAGATTCCCATATAGTGACATTCAAGATGTTAACATATTTGATAAGAATATTACTGATAAAAATGAGAAAATCAACATTTCAGTTAGCTACTTATCTTACCTACTTATCTAGCAGTACCATCTACTCCATGTTTAATCATTTTATCAATTGTGAGTTCAGTACTGGCTTCAATCCAACATCATCTTCTACATATGATAGCTTCAGTTCCTTTTATATGGAACTGACCTTTGTCTTGACATCTCAGCTTCTTTGAGGACCACCATCTAGTGTTATAGAGAGCAGCCTTCCATTTTGGTGTTCTAACTATTTAATATCATTTCAAAAATTATTTTGTTACCACTGAGGGTTGAATGCAGAGCTTTGTGAAAATTGGGCAAGTACTTTACTATGGTGCTATATCCCAGCCTCACTACCAATTTTGTTTTCCTGTAAAAGTTGTACCAGTCCTAACCCTTGTTAGATCATGTATAAAATGGATGTCCAGGTCTGTTGATTGAAATGTGTTTATTTTAGAACATAAGAGTTCTTAAATATAATTTTTGCTACTCTGTTCAGTAATGTGGTGGTACTAGGACTAGAGAGATGACTCAGTGGATAAGAGCACTGACTGTTTTTTTAGAGGATCTTGGATAAGTTCTGAGAACACATATGGTAGTTCAAAACTAGCTGCAACTGAAGTTCCACAGATCCAGTGTCCTGTTTTGGCCTCTACAGGCAATGCATTCACATTGTACACTCACACATGCACAGGCACACATATATAGGCAAAAGTTTCATCGTATACACAAAATATATCTTACAAAAATATGGTGTAAGAAGGAATATAAATTTTTCTTAGTACTCAGAGAGGTGCACATGATTTACATAATCACTCTGTCAGCAACTCCTAGATGTAGCAACACAACATTGTTCCTCATAGTTATGCAACAAAGAACAAATGATTGTCTAGTCAGGCTGTCATGTTCAGGATTTGTCCATTTCTTTTTCCATTATGGTTTGTTATGGCTCTTGGTTTAATCACACCCTTGGATAGTTAAAGCAGAGAGACACTGGGTCCTATTTCCTATTAATGTCCTATGACAAGATGCAGAAGGTAATTCCTATTTCCTTTGGACCTGAATTAGTCCATCCCTCTTACCTTTCACTACCTCTCTTCTACACCTAAAGGCAGAGAATATTGTAAAAGGCAATGCTCAAAACCGTGGTTCTCTGGGTCAGATTGTCTAGAATTGACTAGGGAAGTCAGACAGATCATTGACCTCTTTGTCCCACTTTGCAATTCACGACCTTGATGAGAAAGTATAGAAGAGTGAGAATCACAGAAATACAGGAAAAATGGGACTCACCTTTTGTGTTTTCTTCACATACAGTGGACATGAACAAACTACGCACACATGATCAATGATGCATCCACAAAAGGATAGAAGATATTAAAGTGCATATGAATAACAACATCCACATGGGTAAGGGAAGATAATGTTAATGGCAGCAATCCAAGAAAGGCTTCTTTTTCTATAATTTAACAGTAGTTTCTCTAGAAAATCTTGTTAAACAACTTCTTGGAGGATAGGGAGATAATCTAGCTGCTGAGAGCATGTGGTACTCTTCTAGAGTATCTGAATTTGGTTCTCAACACCAATGCCAGGTGCCTCACAGCTGTCTGTATCTCTAGCTCCAAGAGATTCAATTCACTCTTCTAACCTTCTTAGGCACTACATTAATGTGGTAAGATCCACAGTCATAAACCCATTTGTACATTTAAACCTAAAAATCTTAAGACAAACAGAAAACAGACTTATGAACTAGGTACTTCCATTGTATCTGTGAACACTGGAGTTTGGTTGTAAGATTTTGAGACTGGCAAGGGTCATGGAGGCAAGAAGCATTGAAACCTGATTAGCGTGGAAGGACCTATACCCTCTAAGAATTCTTATAATCACCCAGTTTAACACTCATTTATCCCCACCCACAGGACTCTAAGGGCAGTGTGCAAAAGATATGTCAGTTTCTTGCCAAATATTTGGAGCCAGAAAAGATTGATTCCATAGTGAAAACCAGTTCCTTTCCAGACATGAAGGACAGCAGAATATTCAACTCCTTTACACACACACATAGAGAGAGAGAGAAAGAGAGAGAGAGAGAGAGATCATAAGAAAGGCACAACCATGGGTATACCACTGCTGAGAAAAGGTGAGTATATCATTACTGAGTAAAACTGAGGCATGTCGAGTTTGTACATACACGTCAGTTGGAGCAGGGTGGTGGTTGTACATGCCATCGTTCCCAGCACTAGGGAGGCAGAGGCAGGAGAATCTTGAGTCAGCTAGATTGGTCTACAGAATGAGTTCCAGAACATCTAGGGCTGCACTGAGAACTCTGTCTGCAAAAACAAACAAACAAACAAACGAAAAATCCCAAAAAGCCAAAACCAAATCCAAACTAAAACTAAAAAATCAAAAACAACTGTCTTGGTCAGGGTTTCCATTCCTAAACAAACATCATGACCAAGAAACAAGTTGGGGAGGAAAGGGTTTATTGAGCTTACGCCTCCATGCTGCAGTTCATCACAAAAGGAAGTCAGGACTGGAACTCAAGTGGGTCAAGGAGCAGGAGCTGATGCAGAGGCCATGGAGGAATGCTGCTTACTGGCTTCTTTCCCCTGGCTTGCTCTGCCTGCTTTTTTATAGAACCCAAGACTACCAGTCCACAGATGGTACCACCCACAAAGGTCTCTCTGCCCTTGATCACGAATTGAGAAAATGCCTTACACCTGGATCTCATAGAGGCATTTTCTCAACTGAAGTTCCTTTCTCTGTGATAACTCCAGCTTGTGTTGAGTTGACACACAAAACTAGCCAGTACAATTGACCCCTTGTCAACTTGACACACAAACACACCACGATTAAGCCTCTACCCTTACTTTCTTATTCATCCCCAAGATCTAAATAACTTTAAAAGTCCCACAGCCTTTGCAAATTCTTAAATATTAAAATTTCAGTCCTTTTAAAAATATCCAATCTCTTAGAATTCAAAGTCTTTTTACAATTAAAAATCTCTTAACTGTGGGCTCCACTAAAATACCTTCTTACTACAGGAGGAAAAATATATCATGGCACAGTCACAATCAAAAGCAAAATCGAACTCCAACCCTCTAATGTCTGGGATCCACTCATGATCTTCTGGATTACTCCAAGGGCTTGAGTCACTTCTCCAGCTCTGCTCTTTGTAGCACACACCTTGTCTTCTAGGCTTGAGATGCCTGTACTCCACTGCTGCTGCTGTTCTTGATGGTCATCTCATGGTACTGGCATCTCCAAAACAGTGCTGTCTTCCGCTGCAACTAGGCTTTACCAACAGCCTCTCACAGGCTCTCTTCATGGTGCCAAGACTCAACTCCTTTGCATGACCCCTTCAGTCCTGGAATTGCAACTGAGGCTGCACCTTCATCAATGGCCTTTCCCAGCCTCTCCCAGTGCCCAGGCCTCAGCTGCTCTTCATGGCTCCTTCATGATTTCAAAACCAGTACCACCTGGGTGACTCTTACACATTACCAAGTCCACCCACAGCACAAGATACAACCATGGCTATCTCTGGAACACAGCCTCTGTGTTCTCAGTAAATACTTCTCAGAAGATTTCATCTCTATGCTGGTCTCTTCCCAATCACCAACAATTTCCCAACTCCATTTAACCAACATCAATAGTCCCAGAAATGGAATAGTTTTGCTTTAGTAGTTCTGGTATTTTGGAAATTACAGCTGATTTCTTTCTTTTTTTATTTTTCATATTTTATTTACATTTCAAATGTTTCCCCCTTTCCAGATCTCCCCTTTGGAAACTCCCCATTCCTTCCGCCCTCCCCCTGCCACTACGGGGGTATTCTCCCACTCACTCAGCCACATACACACTCTCATCTTCCTTCCTTGGCATTCTCCTATCCTGGGGCTTCTAACACCCTCAGACCCAAGGGCCTCTCCTCCCCCTGATGGATAACAAGATCCTCCTCTGCCACATTTGGGCCAGCACCATGGGTCCCTCCATGTGTATTCTTTGGATGGTGGATAAGTCTCCAGGAGTATCAGAGGGTCAGGCTAGTTGCCACAGTTGCTGCCTCCCTGGAGATGCAAACTTCCTCAGCTCCTTCAGTCCTTTCTCCAAGTCCTCCATCTGGTACCTCACACTCAGCCCTACTGTTGCTGTGAAGTGACTCTTGGGTATTTCAAAAATTTTGGGCTAATAACCACTTAACAGTGAATATATACCATGTTCATTCTTTTGTGACTATGTTACCTCGCTTAGGATGATATTTTCAATATCCATCCATTTCTCTGCGAATTTCATGAAGTAATTGTATTTAATAGCTGAGTAGTATTCCATTGGGTAAATGTACCACATTTTCTGTATCCATTCCTCTGTGGAAGGACATCTGGGTTGTTTCCAGCTTCGGGCTATTATAAATATGTCTGCTATGAACATAGTGGAGCATGTGTCTTTATTACATGTTGGAGCATCTTCTAGGTATATGACAAGGAATGGAATAGCTGGGTCCTCAGGTAGTATTATGTTCATTTTTCTGAGGGTCCACCAAACTGATTTCCAGAGAGGTTGTATCAACTTGCATTTCCACCAGCAATGGAGGAGTGTTTCTCTTTCTCCACATCCTTGCCAACATCTGCTGTCACCTGAGTTTTTGATCTTAGCCATTCTGACTGGTGTGAGGTGAAATCTCAGGGTTGTTTTGATTTGCATTTCCCTGATGAATAAGGATGTTTAACATTTCTTTAGGTGCTTCTCAGCCATTCGAGTTTCCTCAGTTGAGAATTCTCTGTTTAGCTCTCTTCCCCATTTTTTGATAGGGTTATTTGGATCTCTGGAGTCTAGCTTCTTGAGTTCTTTGTATACATTGGATATTAGCCCTCTGTCGGTTGTAGGATTGGTAAAGATGTTTTCCCAATCTGTAGATTGCCATTTTGTCCTACTTACAGTGTCCTTTGCTTACAGAATATTTGTAATTTTATGAGGTCCCATCTGTCGATTCTTGATCTTAGAGCACAAGCCATCGGTGTTCTGTTCAAGAACATTTCCTCTGTGCCCAAGGGTTCGAAACTCTTCCAAACTTTCTCTTCTACTAGACTCAGTCTATCTGGTTTTATGTGAAGGTCCTTGATCCACTTGGACTTGAGCTTTGTACAGAGAGATGGGAATGGATGAATTCGCAATCTTCTACATGTAGACCACCAGTTGATCCAGCACCGTTTGTTGAAGATGCTGTCTTTTTTCCACTGTATGGTTTTAGCTCCTTTGTCAAAGATCAAGTGACCATAAGTGTGTGGGTTCATTTCTGGGTCTTCAATTCTATTCCATTGATCTACCTGCCTGTCACTGTACCAATACCATGCAGTCTTTATCACTACTGCTCTGTAGTACTCCTTGAAGTCAGGGAGGCTGATTCCACCAGAAGTCCTTTTATTGTTGAGAATAGTTTTTGCTATCCTGGGTTTTTGTTATTTCTTATGAATTTGAGAATTGCTCTTTCTAGGTCTATGAAGAATTGAGTTGGACTTTTGATGGGGATTGCATTGAATCTGTAGATTGCTTTTGGCAGGATGGCCATTTTAACTCTATTAATCCTGCCGATCCATGAGCATGGGAAATCTTTCCATCTTCTGAGGTCTTCTTCGATTTCTTTCTTCAGAAACTTGAAGTTCTTGTCATACAGATCTTTCACTTGTTTGGTTAGAGTCACACCAAGATATTTTATATTGTATGTGACAATTGTGATGGGTGTTATTTCCCTAATTTCTTTCTCAGCCTGTTTATCCTTCGAGTATAGGAAGGCTACTGATTTGCTTGAGTTAATTTTGTATCCAGCCACTTTGCTGAAGTTGTTTATCAGCTGTAGCAGATCTCTGGTGGAGTTTTTCATACCATCATATCATCTGCAAATAGTGATATTTTGATTTCTTCCTTTCCAATTTGTATCCCTTTGACCTCCTTTTGTTGTCTAATTGCTCTGGCTAGAACTTCAAGTACTGTATTGAATAGGTAGGGAGAGAGAGGGCAGCCTTGTCTAGTCCCTGACTTTAGTGGGATTGCTTCGAGTTTCTCTCCATTTAGTTTGATGTTGGCCACTGGTTTATTGTGTATTGCTTTTACTATGTTTAAGTATGCTCCCTGAATTCCTGATCTTTCCAAGACTTTTATCATGAAGAGATGTTGAACTTTGTCAAATGCTTTTTCAGCATCTAACGAAATGACCATGTGGTTTTTCTCATTGAGTTTGCTTATGTAATGAATTACATTGATAGATTTCCGGGTATTGAACCATCCCTGCATCCCTGGGATGAAGCCTACTTGATCATGGTGAATGATCGTTTTGATGTGTTCTTGGATTCGGTTTGTAAGAATTTTATTGAGTATTTTTGCATCGATATTCATAAGGGAAATTGGTCTGAAGTTTTCTTTTATTGTTGGGTCTTTGTGGGGCATTGGTATTAGTGTAACAGTGGCCTCATAGAATGAATTGGGTAGTGTTCCTTCCATTTCTATTTTATGGAATAGCTTGAAGAGTATTGGTATTAGGTCTTCTTTGAAGGTCTGATAGAATTCTGCACTGAACCCATCTGGTCCTGGGCTTTTTTTGGTTGGGGGACTTTTAATGACTGCTTCTATTTCTTTGGGAGTTATGGGACTGTTTAGATGGTTTACCTGATCCTGATTTAACTTTGGTAATTGGTATCTGTCCAGAAACTTGTCCATTTCCTCCAGATTTTCCAATTTTGTTGATGATAGGCTTTTGTAGTAGGATATGATAATATTTTTAATTTCCTCAGAGTCTGCTGTTATATCTCCATTTTCATTTCTAATTTTATTAATTTGGATACTGTCTCTCTGCCCTCAGTATACAATAAGGCAACTGCCAACATCGAGTGGAGAGAAACTTGAAGCAATCATACTAAAATGAGGGACAAGACGAGGCTGCCCTCTCTTTCCCTATCTATTCAACATAGTATTTAAACTTCTAGCTAGAGCATTAAGACAACAAAAGGAGGTCAAGGGGATACAACTGAAAAGGAAGAAGTCAAAGTATTGCTATTCAAGGATGATAGGAAAGTATATGCAAGTAACCCCCCAAATTCTACCAGAGAATTTTTAAAGCTGATAAACATCATCAACAAAGTGGCTAGATACTAAATTAACTAATAAAATCAGTAGCCCTCTTTTATAGAAATGATAAACAATGTTGAAAAAGAAATTAGGGAAACAACATCCTTAACAATGGCTACAAAAAATATAAAATACCTTGGCACAACTCTTACCAAGCAAGTGAAAGATCTATATGACAAGAACTTCAAGTCCCTGGAGAAAGAAATTAAAGAAGGCATCTAAAGATGGAAAGATCATTCATGCTCATGGATTGGTAGGAATAGCTGTGAAAATGACCATGTTACCAAAAGCAATCTACAGATTCAATGCAATTCCCATCAAAATTCTAACACTTTTTTTACAGACCTTGAAAGAGTAATTCTCAACTTTGTGGAAAAACAAAATACTTAGGGTAGTTAAAACAATCCTGAACAATAAAAGAACTTCTGGAGGTGCCACCATCTCTGATTTAAAGCTATACTACAGTGCAATAGTACTAAAACTGCATGGTATTGCTATAGAACCTCAGAAAATTGGAAATAGATCTACCTGAAGACCCGACTTTACCACTCTTGGGCATATATCCAAAAGATGACCCACCATACCATAGGGACACATGTTATGTTTGTAACGGTCTTATCTGTGATAGTCAAAAGCTTGAAGCAACCCAGATGTCCCACAACAGAAGAATGAATACAGAAAATATGGTTTATTTACATAATGGAGTACTATTCAGCTATTAAGAACGAGGATATCACTATTAGTGATGCTATGGTGTGCTCTGAGAGGCCCAACAAGCAGCTGACTGAGACAGCTCCAGATACACACAACATTGGGCTGAAGTCAGGGGCTCTTGTGATTGAATTAGGGAAAGGTTGGAAAAAGCTGAGGAGGAGGGTGATCCCATAGGAAGACCAGCATTCTCACCTAACTCAGGCCCCTGAGATCTCTCACACCCTGAGCCACCAACCAGGCAGCATACACTAGCTGGTCCAAGGCCCCCTGACACATATACAGCAGAGGACTGCCTGGTCTGGCCTAAGTGGGAGAAGATGCACTTAACCCTGGAGAGACTAGAGGCCTCAGAGAATTGGGATGCCTGGCAGGGGAGGGGCATCCTCTTGAGACAGGGGAAGGAGGAATGGGATGAGGAACTCTGGGAGGGCAGACCCAGAGTGGAGCAATGACGGCATTTTACAAAATAAAAGTAACAATAATAAAAATAACCCTAGCTCAACCATTAAGTCTATGCCGTTTTGAACTTCAAATTATTGTTTACTCTTATTATTATTTCCTACATCAGAGCCATTGACAAAAACCTGTTAACCTAACTTAACTATCAATCTACTCCAAATTCTTTCTAAGGGTGTTGGTCATTGTGAACAATCTACCTCTCTAAGTTCTTTCCAAGGGTGGTGCTTGAATCCTAAGTTATACTGCTCCAGCTGTCATGCTTGCAAAAGGCCAAGCACTGTTAGTGTGAGTGCCAAATGATACTGCCCAGGGAGGGGCTAGAAGGCCTCTTAGAATCTTCACACAATACAGAGATTAGGAAGGACAGGAAGACTTCTAGAACAACAAGCAGAGGGATGCTCCATATCAACATGAGGTCCTCAGGACACGCAGTCCTTGGGGCTCTACCTCTTTGAGACACATCCTCAGGACTGTGCTAACCTGTGGGCCACATTCCATGAGTTCTAATGCCATTTGTTGCTCTTCTCCCATTAGACTTGAAGGTTTCTCACCTTAGTGCTGTAGAGATGTGGATTATCCTGAATATACATGTGCCTGATGCAGAATGAAGTCTTGGTCTCATCTTGATTCTCCAGCTCGTTCTGAAGCCAATTCAGTATTTGAATAGCTATTCTTACTGGGAAAATATGGAACCACAAAGTAGTTTTAATTTTCATTACCCTGATGACAAATTATATTAAACAATTTAAATTGTTTCTAAGCTATCTATGATTTTCTAATATATAAGCTGTATCATTATTTATCATGTATTTCTTGGTTTTGTTTTTTAAAGAAGAGTTGTCAGCTTGCCTCTTAGAACTTCCATTGTATCCAAAAGGGGTCTGTATTCTATACATTCATTTTCATTCAGTTCTTAGGGCTTTTAAATTTTACTTTCAATTGCTTTCTTTCTTTTTAGGGAAACATTTTATAATTTATATATAAAATTTCAGTAAGAAACAATGCAAAATGACAAGAATATCCACCTTACAAGAGCCAAAACAATAAAATAAAACCAAACATTTTTTAAAAAGACAAATAAAAAAGACAAAAAATCATAACCCCAAACAATGAAAAACTTACACATAATGAATGTAAATTTTCATTATAAAACAAGAGTATGAACAGAGCATTTAAAATCTCAATCGTTTAGCAACTCGTCACATCATTGCAAGAAACAGATCCAATCTCAAGAAAACATTATTTTATGAAAAACTTAAGTCAGACAGCTTGTTCATTATGGGAGTTAAATCATGTTTAAAAAAGAATCTGGCTATAAAACCAGTTTCTATCCTTAAATAACTGTATTAAACAATATGACACTGTGAAGCTAAATAGTTTGGAGCAATCTAATCTTCAAGCATTTCTCTTCACAGTATGTAGATGGTGGCAGAGGCTTGGGGAGAGCACAGAGGAAAAGAATGAACCCACAGAGGGTGCCACCTGCAGGTGAAGGACTTCACCTGAACCAGCTAACTTGTGTTAATGGAGCAGGCAGATAGAGCCACAGCAGCAAGAGTAATCAAAACACAAAACAGTTGCGGCCCTGGACAGAAGCAGCAGAGTCCATTCTTCAGCTAAACTACTTTATTTAAATGCATGAGTGAATTTCTGTCTCCTGCCAGGCCATATGCATATAGATACAGGGCACTAGGAGTCCTGGGACTCTTCTTCTAATGACTGCGTGGCATTTAAAGTTCTCTTTTTGTTAAAAAAAAATTAATTAAATGAAATAAACAGATACATAGTAAAGTTCACAGATAAGATTACTCTGTAAAATAAATATTCATTGATTAGAATCATACATTGAGTAAAATACAGCCTGTTGTTAAATGTTTATATATTATACACAGATCCTGATGGGGCAGCCTAGTGTCTGATGGGCTAGAAAGATTGCATTCTTTTGTTTTTTGTTTGTTGTTGGTTTGTTTGAGATTTTTTGATATTTTATTTACATTTCAAATGTTTTCCCCCGTCAGGTCTCTCCACTGGAAACCCTCTATCCCATCCCCCCTCACCCTGCCTCTATGAGGGTATTCCCCCACCCACCCAGCCACCCACTCCCATCTTCCCTCCCTGGCATTCCCCTATTCTGGGGTATCTAACACCCTCAGGCCCAAGGGCCTCTCCTCCCACTGATGGCTAACAAGACCCTCCTCTGCCACATATGTGGCCATCACCATGGGTCCCTCCATGTGTATTCTTTGGTTGGTGGTCCAGTCTCTGGGAGCACCAGGGGTTCAGGCCAGTGGACACTGTTGCTCCCTCCATGGGGCTGCCAACTCCCTCAGCTCCTTCAGTCCCTTCTCCAACTCCTCCATCTGGGACCCCATACACAGTCCAATGGTTGCTGTGAAGTGAATTTTGGGTATTCTGAACTTTTGGACTAATATCCACTTATCAGTGAGTACATATCACATTCTTTCTTTGTGACTTAGTTACCTCACCCAGGATGATAGTTTCAATTTCCATCCATTTGCCTGCGAATTCCATGAAGTTATTGTTTTTAATAGCTGAGTAGTATTCCATTGTATAAATGTACCACATTTTCTGTATCTACTCCTCTGCTGAGAGATATCTGAGTTTTTTCCAGCTTCTGGCTATTATAAATATGGCTGCTATGAACATAGTGGAACATGTGTCTTTATTACATGTTGGAGCATCTTCTGTGTCTATGCCCAGGAGTGGTTTATCTGGGTCCTTAGATAGTATTATGTCCATTTTTCTGAGGGTCTGCCAAATTGATTTCTGGAGTGGTCTTACCAGCTTACACTCTCACCAGCAATGGAGCAGTGTTCCTCTTTCTCCATATCCTCACCAGCATCTGCTGTCACCTGAGTTTTTGATCTTAGCCATTCTGACTGGAGTGAGGTGGAATCTCAGGGTTGTTTGGATTTGCATTTCCCTGATGACTAAGGATGTTGAACATTTCTTTAGGTGCTTCTCAGCCCTACAAATTTCCTCCATTGAAAATTCTCTGTTTAGCTCTGTTCCCCATTTTTTGATAGGGTTCTTTGGTTCTCTGGAGTCTAACTTCTTGAGTTCCTTATATACAATGGATATTAGCCCTCTATGGAATGTACAATAGGTAAAGATCTTTTCCCAATTTGTTGGTCACTGTTTTGTCCTATTGACTGTGTCCTTTGCCGTACAGAGGCTTACAATTTGGAGAGGTCCCATTTGTCGATTCTTTATTTTATTTATTTTTCATACTTTATTTACATTTCAAATGTTTCCCCCTTTCCAAATCTCCCATTTGGAACCTCCCCATTTTCGCCCCCCTCCCCCTGCCACTATGGGGGTATTCTCCCACCCACCCACCCACTCACTCTCATCTATCCTCTTTGCCATTCTCCTATACTGGTGGATCTAACACCCTCAGGACAAAGGGTCTCTTCTCCCTCCGATGGCTAACAAGAACCTCCTCTGCCATATATGTGGCCAGCACCATGGGTCCCTCCATGTGTATTCTTTGGTTGGTGGATCAATCTACAGGAGTATCCAGGGGTGAGGCCAGTTGCCACAGTTGCTGCCACAGTGGGGATGCAAACTCCCTCAGCTCCTTCAGTCCCTTCTCCAAGTCCTCCATATGGGACCTCACGTTCAGCCCTACTGTTGCTGTGAAGTGACTCTTGGGTATTTCAAACTTTTGGGCTAGTACCACTTAACAGTGAGTACATACAATGTTCATTCTTTTTTGACTGTGTTACCTTACTCAGAATGATATTTTCAAGTTCCATCCATTTGTCTGTGAATTTCGTCAAGACATTGTATTTAATAGCTGATTTTTCTGAGGGTCCGCCAAACTGATTTCCAGAGAGGCTGTATCAGCTTGCATTCCCACCAGCAATGGAGGAGTGTTCCTCTTTCTCCACATCCTCACCAACATCTGCTGTCACCTGAGTTTTTGATCTTAGCCATTCTGACTGGTGTGAGGTGAAATCTCAGGGTTGTTTTGATTTGCATTTCCCTGATGAATAAGGATGTTGAGCATTTCTTTAGGTGCTTCTTAGCCATTCAAGTTTCCTCAGTTGAGAATTCTCTGTTTAGCTCTCTTCCCCATTTTTTGATAGGGTTATTTGGATCTCTGGAGTCTAGCTTCTTGAGTTCTTTGTATACATTGGATATTAGCCCTCTTTCAGATGTAGGATTGGTAAAGATCTACTCCCAATCTGTAGGTTGCCGTTTTGTCCTATTTACAGTGTCCTTTGCCTTACAGAAGCTTTGTAATTTTATGAGGTCCCATGTGTCAATTCTTGATCTTAGAGCACCAGCCATTGGTGTTCTGTTCAGGAACTTTTCCCCTGTGCCCATGTGTTTGAGACTTTTCCCCACCTTCTCCTCTATTAGATCTCAGTATATCTGGTTTTATGTGGAGATCCTTGATCCACTTGGACTTGAGCTTTATACAGGGAGATAGGAATGGATCAATTCGCAACTTTCTACATGTAGATTGCCAGTTGAAGCAGCACCATGTTTTGAAGATGCTGGTGTTTTCCCACTGTATGGTTTTCAAAGATCAAGTGATTATAAGTGTTTGGGCTCATTTCTGGGTCTTCAATTCTATTCCATTGATCTACCTGCCTGTCACTGTACCAATACCATGCAGTTTTTATCACTACTGCTCTGTAGTATAGCTTAAAGTCAGGGAGGCTGATTTTCCCAGAAGTCTTTTTATTGTTGAGAATAGTTTTTGCTATCCAGGGTTTTTTGTTATTCCAAATAAATTTGAGAATTGCTCTTTCTAAGTCTATGAAGAACTGAGTTGGGATTTTGATGGAGATTGCATGGAATCTGTAGATTGCTTTGGGCAGGATGACCATTTTAACTATATTAATTCTGCCAATCCATGAGCACGGGAGATCTTTCCATCTTCTGAGGTATTCTTCGATTTCTTCCTTCAGAGACTTGAAGTTCTTGTCATTCAGATCTTTCACTTGTTTGGTTAGAGTCACACCAAGATATTTTATATTGTTTGTGACAATTGTGAAGGGTGTCATTTTCCTAATTTCTTTCTCAACCTGTTTATCCTTT
This sequence comes from Rhynchomys soricoides, assembly GCA_019843965.1. Taxonomy (NCBI): domain Eukaryota; kingdom Metazoa; phylum Chordata; class Mammalia; order Rodentia; family Muridae; genus Rhynchomys; species Rhynchomys soricoides. The sequence continues at coordinate 2,485,871 of JADRCH010000849.1, read as the reverse complement.
GAGTGTAGGAAGGCTACTGATTTGCTTCAGTTAATTTTGTATCCAGCCACGTTGCTGGAAGAGTTTATCAGCTGTAGCAGATCTCTGTTGGCATTTTTCGGGTCACTTAAGTAGACCATCATATCATCTGCAAATAGTGATATTTTGATTTCTTCCTTTCCAATTTGTATCACTTTGACCTCCTTTGTTGTCTGATTGCTTTACCTGGAACTTCAAGTACTATATTGAATAGATAGGGAAAGAGAGGGCAGCCTTGTCTAGTCCCAGATTTTAGTGGGATTGCTTCGAGTTTCTCTCCATTTAGTTTGAGGTTGGCCACTGGTTTACTGTATATTGCTTTTACTATGTTTAGGTATGCTCCTTGAATTCCTGATCTTTCCAAGACTTTTATCATGAAGGGATTTTGAACTTTGTCAAATGCTTTTTCAGCATCAAATGAAATGACCATGTGGTTTTTTTCTTTGAGTTTGTTTATGTAGTAAATTACATTGATGGATTTCCAGGTATTGAACCATCCCTGCATCCCTGGGATGAAGCCTACTTGATCATGGTGAATGATCGTTTTGATGTGTTCTTGGATTCGGTTTGCAAGAATTTTATTGAGTATTTTTGCATCGATATTCATAAGGGAAATTGGTGTGAAGTTTTCTTTTATTGTTGGGTCTTTGTGGGGCTTTGGTACCAGTGTAACTGTGGCCTCATAGAATGAATTGGGAAGTGTTCCTTCTGTTTCTATTTTGTGGAATAGCTTGAAGAGTATTGGTATTAGGTCTTCTTTGAAGGTCTGATAGAATTCTGCACTGAACCCATCTGGTCCTGGGCTTTTTTTGGTTGGGAGACTTTTAATGACTGCTTCTACTTCTTTAGGGGTTATGGGACTGTTTAGAATGCTTATCTGATCCGGATTTAAGTTTGGTCATTGGTATCTGTCCAGAAACTTGTCCATTTCCTCCAGATTTTCCAATTTTGTTGCATACAGGCTTTTGTAGTAGGATCTGATGATTCTTTTAATTTCCCCAGAATCTGTTGTTATATCTCCCTTTTCATTTCTAGTTTTGTTAATTTTGATAGTGTCTCTGTGCCCTCTGGTTAGTCTGACTAAGGGTTTATCTATCTTGTTGATTTTCTAAAAGAACCAGCTCCTTGTTTTGTTGATTCTTTAGAATATAATTGAAGATCCAGAAATGAACCCACACATTTATGGTCACTTGATCTTTGAAAAGGAGCTAAAACCATACAGTGGAAAAAAGACAGCATCTTCAACAAATGGTGCTGGTTCAACTGGCAGTGTACATGTAGAAGATTGGGAATTGATTCATTCCTATCTCCCAGTACAAAGCTCAAGTCCAAGTGGATTAAGAACCTCCACATAAAACCAGATACACTGAATCTAATAGAAGAGAAAGTGAGGAAGAGTCTCATACACTTGGGCACAGAGGAAATGTTCTTGAACAGAACACTGGTACCTGAGGACCCAGATGGCTTGTGCTCTAAGATCAAGAATTGACACATGGGACCTCATAAAATTACAAAGCTTCTGTAAGGTAAAGGACACTGTAAATAGGACAAAACAGCAACCTACAGATTGGGAGTAGATCTTTACCAATCCTACATCTGAAAGAGGGCTAATATCCAATGTATACAAAGAACTCAAGAAGCTAGACTCCAGAGATACAAATAACCCTATCAAAAAATGGGGAAGAGAGCTAAACAGAGAATTCTCAACTTAGGAAACTTGAATGGCTGAGAAGCACCTAAAGAAATGTTCAACATCCTTATTCATCAAGGAAATGCAAATCAAAACAACCCTGAGATTCCACCTCACTCCAGTCAGAATGGCTAAGATCAAAAACTCAGGTGACAACAGATGTTGGTGAGGATGTGGATAAAGAGGAACACTCCTCCATTGCAAGCTGATACAACCTCTCAGGAAATCAGTTTGGCAGACCCTCAAAAAATGAACATAATACTACCTGAGGACCCAGCTATTCCACTCCTGAGCATATACCCAGAAGATGCTCCAATATGTATTGAAGACACATGTTCCACTATGTTCATAGCAGCCATATTTATAATAGCCAGAAACTGGAAACAACCCAGAGTCCCTTAACAGAGAAATGGATACAGAAAATATGGTACATTTACGCAATGGAATACTACTCAGCTATTAAAAACAATGACTTGATGAAATTCGCAGACAAATGGATGGAACTTGAAAATATCATCCTGAGCGGGGTAATGCAGTCACAGAAGAATGAACATGGTATGTACTCCCTGTTAAGTGGTTATTAGCACAAAAGTTTGAAATAACCAAGAGTCACTTCACAGCAACAGTAGGGCGGAGTGTGAGGTCCCAGATAGAGGAATTGGAGAAGAGACTGAAGGAGCTGAGGGAGTTTGCATCCCCAGGGAGGCCACAACAGTGGTCACTGGTCTGACCCCCAGATACTCTGGAGACTGATCCACCAACCAAAGAATACACATGGAGGGACCCATGGTGCTGGCCACATATGTGGCAGAGGAGGGTCTTGTTAGCCATCAGGGGGAAGAGAGGCCCTTGGGCATGAGAGTGTTAGATCCCCCAGTAGGGGAGAATGCCAAGGAGGGAAGACAAGACTGGATGGGTGGGTGGGTAGAAGAATACCCCCATATTGGCAGGGGGAGGGGGAAAGAAATGGGGAGGTTCCAAAGGGGAGATCTGGAAAGGGGGAAACATTTGAAATGTAAATAAAGTAAGAAAAATTTTTAAAAAAGAGATATTAAAGAATAGTGATTGTTGTTTCCTGTTATTTTTGATGTTGTTTGTTTGTTTGTGTGGCTATCTTCTTTTGAGTTTGTTGAAATATTACTTTCTTGCTTTTTCAAGGGTGTAGTTTTCTTCCTTGAGTTGGCATTTTCCATGCATTATTCTTTGTAGGGCTGGGTTTGTGGAAACATACTGTGCAAATTTGGGTTGTCATAGAATATTTTGTTTTCACCACTTATGATTATTGAGAGCTTTGCTGGGTATAGCAGCCGAGGCTAGCATTTGTGTTCTCTTAGAGTCTGTATGAGCTCTGCCCAGGATCTTCTAGCTTTCATAGTCTCTGGTAAGATGTCTGGTGTAAATCTGATAGGTCTGCCCTTTTTCCCTTACTACTTTTAATATTCTTTCCTTATTTTGTGTATTTATTGTTTTGACTATAATGTGACAGGAGGAATTTCTTTTCTGGTCCAGTCTATTTGGCGTTCTGAAAATTTCTTGTATATTTGTGTTCATCTCTTTCTTTAGGTTAGGGAAGTTTTCTTCTATAATTTTTGTTGAAGATATTTACTGGTCCTTTAAGTTGGGAATCTTCACTCTCTTCTATACCTATTATCCTCAGGTTCTGTCTTCTCATTGCATCCTGGATATCTTGGAGGTTTTGGGTTAGGAGCTTTTTGCATTTTGTGTTTTCTTTGACTGTTGTGTCCATGTTTTCTATGGTATCTTCTGCACCTGAGATTCTCTTTTCCATCTCTTGTATTCTGTTGGTGATGCTTGCATCTATGACTCCTGATTTCTTTCCTATGTTCTCTAACTCCAGAGTTGTCTCCTTTGTGATTTCTTTATTGTTTCTATTTCTGTTTTTAAATCCTGAATGGTTTTGTTCATTTGTTTGATTGTGTTTTCCTGTAATTCTGCAAACTTGATTGTGTTTTCCTGTAATTCTTTAAGGGATTTTTGTGTGTCCTCTTTAAGGGTTCCAGTTGTTTACCTGTGTTCTCTTGTATTTCTTTAAGGGAGTTATTTATTTATTTCTTAAAATCTTCTATCATCCTCTTGAGATGTGATTTTAAGTCTGAGTCTTCCTTTTCTGATGTGTTGGGGTACCCAGGGCTGGCTGTGGTGGGAGAGCTGGGTTCTGATGAAGCCAAGTAGTCTTTATTTCTGTTCCTTGTGTTCTTGCACTTGCCTTTCACCATCTGGTTATCTCCGGTGTTAGCTGGTCTTTCTCTCTCTGACTGTGGCTTGTCTTTCCTGCAAGCCTAGGTGTCACTACTCCTTGGAGACCAGTTCTCTCTGAGAGGAATTTGGGTTTGGAGAGTTGTGGTGCAGGGTCAGCTCTGAGGTACAGACAGAAACCAGAAGGATATAATCCCCAACTGACCCTTGTTTCCTGTGTCCTGATGACTCTACTAGTGTCTCTCTTGGTCCAGTGAATTTCAAAAGAAGTGGTGGTCTTGCCTATGCTTAAAGGTGTGTCGGCACTCCTGGTATACCAGCTCTCTCCTGGCACGATTTGAGTATGGAGCCCCATGTCACAGTACCTGGAGAGCCCTGCTCTCCAGCCACCGAAAGAAACCAGATCCCTGTTCCTCAGTCCCTGTGACCTGGGAATGCCAGGTGGGAACCTCTGATCAGTCAGTCTTGTCCCCACTCCTGGGTGGCTACCTTTCTCCCAGAGCTACTTGGTTATGGAGCCCTGGTGGCCTAGGCCAAAGCTCCTGCCACAGATGTAAACTGGAAGGCTCCTACCTCCCAGCTGTTCCTCAGTTCCTGCATCTGGAGCCCTCCTCTTGCTGGCTTTTCCACACACGTGGGCAGCTTGCTTTCTCCTGGCGCTGTTTGTCTATGGAGGCCTGTTCGCCCAGGCAGAGGACTCTCCCCACAGATGGAAACCAGAAGGCTCTTACCTCCCGGCTGTTCCGAAGTCCCTGCATCTGGATCCCTCCATCTGTCGATTCTTGACCTGAGAGTATAAGCCATTGGTGTTCTGTTCAGGACCTTTCCCCCTGTGCCCATGTGTTCGAGACTTTTCACCACCTTTTCTTCTATTACATTCAGTGTATCTGGTTTTATGTGGAGGTCCTTGATCCATTTGGACTTCATCTGTGTATAGGTAATAGAAGTGGATGGATTTGCATCTACATGTTGGCCACTAGTTGAACCAGTGCCATTTGTTGAAAATGCTGTCTTTTCAATTTGATGGGTTTAGCTACATTGTGAAAAATCAAGTGACTGTAAGTGTGTGAGTTCATTTCTGGATCTTCAATTCTATTCCATTAATCTACCTGCCTGTCACTGTACCAATATCATGTAGTTTTTATGACTACTGCTCTGTAGTACAGCTTGAGGTCAGGGATGCTGATTCCCTAAGAAGTTCTTTTATTGTTGAGAATAGTTTTTGCTATCCTGGGTTTTTTGTTATTCCAAATAAATTTGAGAATTGCTCTTTCTAAGTCTATGAAGAACTGAATTGGGATTTTGATGGGGATTGCATTGAATCTGTAGATTGCTTTCGGCAATCATTTTTACAATATTAATCCTGCCAATCCATGAGCATCGAGATCTTTCCATCTTCTGAGGTATTCTTCGATTTCTTCCTTCAAAGACTTGAAGTTCTTGTCATACAGATCTTTCACTTGTTTGGTTAGAGTCACACCAAGATACTTTATATTGTTTGTGACTATTGTGAAGGGTGTCATTTCCCTAATTTCTTTCTCAGCCTGTTTATCCTTTGAGTATAGGAAGGCTACTGATTTGTTTGAGTTAATTTTTATCTGGCTACTTTGATGAAGTTGTTTATCAGCTGTAGGAGTTCTCTGGTGGAGTTTTACGGGTCACTTAAATATACCATCATATCATCTGCAAATAGTGATATTTTGATTTCTTCCTTTCCTATTTGTATCTTTGACCTCCTTTTGTTGTTTAATTGCTGTAGCTAGAACTTCAAGTACTATATTGAATAGATAGGGAGGTTGGGCTGCCTTGTCTAGTCCCTGATTTTAGTGGGATTGCTTCAAGTTTCTCTCCATTTAGATTGATGTTGGCTACTGGTTTGCTATATATTTCTTTTACTATGTTTAGGTGTGGGCCTTGAATTCCTGATCTTTCCTTGACTTTTATCATGAAGGGATGTTGAATTTTGTCAAATGCTTTTGCAGCATCGAATGAAATGACCATGTGTGTTTTTCTTTGAGTTTGTTTATATAGGGGATTATATTGATGGTTTTCTGGGTATTGAACCATTCCTGCATCCCTGGGGTGAAGCCTACTTGATCATTGTGAATGATCATTTTGATGTGTTCTTGAATTCGGTTTTCAAGAATTTTATTGAGTATTTTTGCATCGATATTCATAAGGGAAATTGGTCTGAAATTTTCTTTCTTTGTTGGGTCTTTGTGAGAGTTTGATATCAGTTTAACTGTGGCTTCATAGAATGAATTGTGTATTGTTCCTTCTGTTTCATTTTGTGAAATATTTTGAAGAGTATTGGTATTAGGTCTTCTTTGAAGGTCTGATAGAATTCTGCAGTAAACCCCTCTGGTCCTGGCCTTTTTTTTTTTTTTTTTTTTTGGTTGGGAGACGTTTAATGACTGTTTCTATTTTTTTTAGGAGTTATGGGACTGTTTAGATGGTTTTTCTGGTCCTAACTTAACTTTGGTATTTGGTCTCTTTCTAGAAAATTGTCCATTTGATCCAGATTTTCCAATTTTTTGTTTTTTTAGTATAGACTTTTGTAGTAGGATCTGATGATTTTTTAAATTTCCTCAGGTTCTATTGTTATATCTCCCTTTTTATTTCTAGTTTTGTTAATTAGGATACTGTCTCTGTGCCCTCTGGTTAGTCTGGCTAAGGGTTTATCTATCTTGTTGATTTTCTCAAAGAACCAGCTCCTGATTTTGTTCTTTGTTTAGTTCTTCTTGTTTCAACTTGGTTGATTTCAGCCCTGAGTTTGATTTATTCTGCCATCTACTCCTCTTGGGTGTATTAGCTTCTTCTTGTTCTAGAGCTTTCAGGTGTGCTGTTAAGCTGCTAGTGTATCCTCTCTCCAGTTTCTTTTCTTTTTTTTTTGGAGGCACTCAGAGCTATGAGTTTTCCTCTTAACACTGCTTTCATTGTGTCCCATAAGTTTGGGTATGTTTTACCTCCATTTTCATTAAATTCTAGAAAGTCTTTAATTTCTTTCTTTATTTCTTCCTTGACCAAGTTATCATTGAATAGAGCATTATTCAGCTTCCATATGTGTGTAGGCTCACTGTTGTTTTTGTTGCCATTGAAGACAAGTCTTAATCCATAATGATCTGATAGAAGGAATGAGATTATTTCAGTCTTCTTATATCTGTTGTGGTCTGTTTTGTGACTGATTATATGGTCAGTTTTGGAGAAGGTACCATGAGGTGCTGAGAAGAAGGTATATTCTTTTGATTTAGGATTAAATGTTCTATAGATATCTGTTAAACCCGTTTGGTCCATAACTTCTGTTAGATTCACTGTGTCTCTGTTTACTCTTTCCATGATCTGTCCATTGGTTATAGTGGGGTGTTGAAGTCTCCCACTATTATTGTGTGATGTGCAATGTGTGCTTTGAGCTTTAGTAAAGTTTTTTTTTTTTTTCTGAATGTGGGTGCCCTTGCATTTGGAGCACAGATGTTCAGAATTGAGAGTTCTTGGTAGATTTTTCTTTTGATGAGTATGAAGTGTGCTTTCTTGTCTTTTTTGATGATTTTTGGTTGAAAGTTGATTTTATCTGATATTAGAATGGTTACTCCAGTTTGTTTCTTGGGACCATTTGCTTGAAGAATTGTTTCCCAGCCCATTACTCTGAGGTAGAGTTTGTCTTTGACACTCAGGTGACTTTCTTGTGTGCAGGAAAATTCTGGGTTTTGTTTATGTATTCAGTCTGATAGTCTATGTTTTTTATGGGAGAATTGAATCTATTGACATAAAGAGATATTAAGGAATAGTGATTGTTGCTTTTTGTTATTTTCAAGTTTTTGTGGTTTTCTTCTTTTCAGTTTGTTGAAAGAAGATTACTTTCTTTTTTTGCTAGGGTGTGGTTTCCCTCATTGTTTTGGCATTTTCCATCTATTATCCTTTGTAAGGCTGGGTTTGTGCAAAGATATTGTGTAAATTTGGTTTTGTTGTGGAATATTGTGCTTTCACCATCTACAGTAATTGAGAGTTTTGCTGGGTATAGTAGCCTGGGCTGGCAATTGTGTTCTCTTAGATTCTGTATTAGATCTGCCCAGTATCTTCTAGCTTTCATAATCTCTTGTGAGATGTCTGGTATAATTCTGATAGGTCTGTCTTTGTATGTTACTTGAGCTTTTAATATTCTTTGTTTTGTGCATTTGGTGTTTTGACTATTATGTGATGGGAAGAATTTCTTTTCTGGTCCAATCTATTTGGAGTTCTGGGAGCTTCTTGAATGTTTATGTTCATCTCTTTCTTTAGGTTATCAAAGTTTTCTTCTATAATTTTGTTGAAGATATTTACTGGCCTTTTAAGTTGGGAATCTTCACTCTCTTCTATACCTATTATCCTTAGGTTTGGTCTTCTCATTTTGTCCTGGATTTCCTGGATATTTTGGGTTAGGAGCTTTTTGCATTTTGCATTTTCTTTGACTGTTGTGTCAATGTTTTTTATGGTATCTTCTGCATCTGAGATCATCTCTTTTATCTCTTGTATTCTGTTGGTGATGCTTTCATCTATGACTCCTGATTTCTTTCTAAGATTTTCTATCTCAATAGTTTTTTCCCTTTGTGATTTCTTTATTGATTCTATTTCACTTTTTAGATCCTGGGTGGGTTTTTTTTTTCATTTCTTTTGTCTGTTTGATTGTGTTTTCCTGTAATTCTTTGAGGGATATTTGTGTTCTCCTTTAAGGGCTTCTAGCTGTTTACCTGTGTTCTCTTGTATTTCTTTAAGGGAGCTGTTTATTTCCTTCTTAAAGTCTTTCATCATCATCATGTGTGTGTGTGTGTGTGTGTGTGTGTGTGTGTGTGTGTGTGTTAGATCCATTTGGTCCATAACGTCTGTTAATTTCACCAAGTCTCTGCTTAGTTTGGGTTTCCATGATCTGTCCATTTTGAAAGTGGGGTGCTGAAGTCTCCCACTATTATTGTATGAGGTGCAATGTGTGTTTGAACTTTAGTAAAGTTTCTTTTATGAATGTGAGTGACCTTGCATTTGGAGCAGAGATGTTCAGAATTGAGAGTTCTTCTGGGTAGATTATTCCTTTGATGAGTATGAAGTGTCCTTCCTTATCTTTTTTGATAACTTTTGATTGAAAGTTGATTTTATTCAATATTAGAATGTCTACTCCAGCTTATTTCTTGAGACCATTTGCTTGGAAAATTGTTTTCCATGTCTTTGTCACTGAGGTGCATTTCCTGTAGGCAGCAAATTGCTCAGTCCTGTTTATGTATCCAGTCTGTTTGTCTATGTCTTTTTCAGTGGAGAATTGAGTCCATTGATGTTAAGAGATATTAAGGAAAAGTGATTGTTACTTCCTGTTATTTTTATTGGTAGAGGTGGACTTATGTTTGTGTGGCTCTCTTCTTTTGGGTTTGTTGACAGAATACTTTCTTGCTTTTTCTAGGGTATAGTTTCACTCCTTGTGTTGGTCTTTTCCATCTATTATCCTTTGTACGGCTGGATTTGTGGAGAGATACTGTATAAATTTGGTTTTGTTATGGAATATCTTGTTTTCTCAGTCTATGGTAATTGAGAATTATGCTGGGTATAATAGCCTGGGCTGACATTTGTGTTCTCTTAAGGTCTGTATGACATCTGCCCAGGATCTTCTAGCTTTCATAGTTTATGGTCAGAAGTCTGGTGTAATTCTGATAGGTTTGCCTTTATATGTTACATGACCTTTTCCCCTTATTGCTTTTAATGTTCTTTCTTTGTATAGTGCATTTGGTGTTTTGATTATTATGTGACTGGAGGAATTTCTTTTCTGGTCCAGTCTATTTGGAGTTCTGTAGGCTTCTTGTATGTTCATGGGCATCTCCTTCTTTAGCTCAGGGAAGTTTTCCTCTATAATTTTGTTGAAGATATTTACTGGGCCTTTAAGTTGGGAATCATCTCTCTCTTCTACACCTATTATCATTAGGTTTGGTCTTCTCAGTCAGTCCTGGATTTCCTGGATGTTTTGGGTTAGGAGCTTTTTGTTTTTTACATTTTCCATGTCTGTTGTGTCAATGGTTTCTATGTTATCTTCTGCACCTGAGATTCTCTCTTTTATCTCATGTATTCTGTTGCTGATGCTTGCATTTATGAATCCTGATCTTTTTCCTATGTTTTCTAATTCCAGGCTTATCTCCCTTTGTGATTCCTTTATTGTTTCTATTTCCATTTTTAGATCTTGGATGGTTTTGTTCCTTTGTCTGTTTGATTATGTTTTCCTGTAATTCTTTAAGGGATTTTTGTGTTTCCCCTTTGAGGGCTTCAACCTGTTTACCTGTGTTCTCCTATATTTCTTTAAGGGTGTTATTTATATTCTTCTTAAAGTCCTCTATCATCACCACAAGAAGTAATTTTAGATTCGAATCTTGCTTTTCTGGTATGATGGTGTATCCAGGACTTGCTATGCTGGGAGAATTGGGTTCAAATGATGCCAAGTAACTTTTGTTTTTGTTGTTTATGTTCTTATGCTTGCCTCTCAACATCTGGTTATCTCTAGTGCTACTTGCCCTCGCTATATCAGACTGGAGCCTGTCCTTCCTGTGATCCTGGTTGTGTCAGAACTTCTCACTGTCCAGCTATCTCTGGGATCCTGGGATTCTGGGATCCTGAGATCCTGGGTGTGTCAGAGCTCCTGGGAGTCAAGATGCCTCTAGGACCCTGAGATCCTGGTATGACCAAGCTCCTGGGATCCTGTGTTCTTGTGATCCTGTGATCCTGGATGTGTTAGAGTGCCTGGGAGTGGAGCTTCCTCTGGGTGTTGTTGGACTGGCAAGTGCTCTGAGTGCAACAGATTTTCAACTGCTCTAAGTGCATTTGGTCCTCTAGGATGGATCAGGTTCTGGTGTCTTCATGTGAGAAGAGCAGCTAGGAGTCTGATCCAGCAGAAGGGACCAGGTGGAAGGGGGGGAAGATGAGTAGTATTCAGGGGTGGGGGATTTCGGTGGACAATGGGTCCCAAGTCCACTGGACTCCCAGAGGCAGGGTCTGGAACTTGGGAGGGAACAGGGTGGAGGGGTTCTTACCAACTGCTCTGAGTGTACAGTATCCTCTAGGATGGGCCAGGATATGGTGTCTTCATGGGAGCAGAACAGATAGGAGTCTGCTCCAGCAAAAGGAGATTAATGCATTCTTATGGTGACTTAGTTAAGGGTTTACTGCTTTGAACAGACTCTATGACCAAGGCAACTTTTATAAAAACACCATTTAATTGGGGTTTGCTTACAGGTTTCTGATACTTACAGTCCAGTATCATCAAAGCAGGAACATGGCAGCTTCTAGGTAGGCATAGTACAGGAGGAACTGAGAGTTCTACATCTTCATCTGAGAGCTGATAGGAGAAGACTGGCTCCCATGTGGTTAGGAGGAGGATCTCATTGTCCATGCCCACAGTCACACTCTTCCTCCAACAAGCCCACACCTACTCCAATAAGGCCACACCTACTATTATTGCTACTCCATGGGCCAATCACATCGAAACCACCACAGATGGAAACAGTTATTTTTTCCAAAGGTGATAATGTTAGTTTTCACTGTAGGAAATGAACTCTAACCAGGGGGTAAATTGTCAAACCATTTTTTTTTTGTTTCAGGAATATTGTTTCTAAGTGGAAAACTTTTATGTTGCCAACAGAGATAGTGTCTCTGTATGTGTGCCACCTATTACTACATAAGGACAGAAGTCAACTCTTGTTTGTCTGTTCATGCTGCCAGCTACTAAGCTAATACAATAGTGTGTGACCTACCATTATTAAATATACTATGAAGTATATAGCAGTGATTCCAACTAAAATATAAGCCTTCTGAGGCCATATTACAATGCAGAAACAAACACCAATTTTTCATATATTTTAACACCAGTAACTTAAATATTAAATATTGAAAAGACTGAAAATTTAAAGCAAGAGAAAATAAAGTCATGAAAAATGGCAGGCAAAATGAGAAAACCCAAAAAAGTAAGATATAAAACAAGGACCTTTGTTCTTCATTTCAAAGACAAAAAGTAAAACCTCCAGTGCCAGATCCAAAAACAAGATCTATTTATTTTTATTTTATGTATATATGTGATATAATGTGTCTCAGGGTATCACATGTATACAATGTCCATGGAAGACATATAAGAGAATCAGGCCCTCTGAAGCTGTATTTATAAATAATTGTTAGCTGCCAAGTGACTGCCAGGAAAAGAACTTGGTTTTTGTTCATGAATAGAAACTAACCTTAGCTAGTGAACTTACTTCAAAAGTTATTCCTATCATGACTGGATGAGGTAGTCCAGTAAGAGAAAAATGGTCCCCAAAAGATGCAAAGGAGTCAGAGACAGCCCCACTTCCTATGTTAGAAGTTCCACAAAAATCGTAAGCTAAACATCAATAACATAAATTCAGAAGTCTTAGGTCAGTCCCATCAGGCTCCATGATTTTCACTTCACTCTATGAGCCCCTCTAAGACACGCTTAGTTGATTTTATGGGCCATGTTCTCTTGGTGTCCTTGACCACTCTGGTTCCTATAGTTCTTCCTCCCCCTCTTCCTCAGGGGTCACCAAGCTCCATGTCAAGTTTGTCTGTGTGCCTCTGCCTTTGCTGCCAGCAGATGCTGGAGAAAGACTGTCTGAGGATAGAATGTCATTAGAAAAATTTTCATTAGACCTTTATTTTGCCAGTAGTATCTATGTCTCTGGGCTATCCAGCATCCAATATCTGGGCATCTAGGTATTTTCAGACATGGGTTCCTTTTTGTGGTGTGGCCCTAAAGATAGGTCAGTCATTGGTAGCCCTCATCCACAAGCTCTGAGCCACTATTGATGCAGCAGAACTTGAAGACATGTCAGGTTGTAAGTGTTAGGTTGTGTGGCTAGCTTGTTGCCCCAGTTCCAGCACTGAAAGCCTTGTCTGGTTACAGAAGATTGTGAGAACACACTCTGAGCCATCCATTACTCTACATCCTCACTAGATTTACCTTCATAGAGTCCAGGAACTTTGCACTGTACTAGATTTCTACATTACCCTCCAAATGCCCTCAATTCCATTCATTTCTCTCCCATATTCCCCCATCTCCCTCTCCAGTCATCTGTTCCCCATTTTATTACCCATGTTTTTTTCCAGACCTGCCTGTAGTTCAACTACAAAATCTGTTCAATTTCCCATTTCCAGGAAGATCCATGCAACCCCCTAAAGCCAGATTACTCACTTAGCCTCTTCAGGTCTGTGGATTGCAGTGTGATTATCTATTATTTAGCAGCTAATATCCACTTATAAGCAAATGCATACCATGTTTATTTTTCTGGGTTGAAGTAGATATACTCAGTATGATTTTTTTTCTAGTTCCATCCATTCACCTGAAACTTTCTTTTTTTAAAACATCTGAGTAATATTCCATTGTATAAATGTATCACGCTTTCTGCATCTACTCTTCAGTTATGCAACATCCAGTTTTTTCCAGCATCTGAGTAGTATGAATAAAGCCACAATGAACATAGATTATCATGTGATAGGAGAGAGCTTTAGATATATTCCCAGGAGTGCTATAGCTGGGTTTTGAGGTCGATTGGTTCCCATTTTTCTGTGGAACCACCGTATGGATTTCCATTATGGCTGTTCAAGTTTGTACTCCCACCATCAGTGGAGGAGTACTCTTGCTCCACATCCTTGCAAGCATGAAATACAACTTTTGATATTGATCTTAGCCATTCTCAGAGGTACAAAATGTTATTTAAGTAATTTTAATTTATATTTTTCAGATGGCTAAGGATGTTCTCCACCAGTTGAGATTCCTCTATTGATGATTTTCTTTTTAGATCTGTACCCCATTTTAAATTGGATTATTTGATTTTTAAATATCTAGTTTCTTGAGTTCTTTACACAATTTGTATATGAGTCATCAGTTGGATGTGGAGTTTGTGAAAATCTTTTCCACTTCCCCAATAAAAAGGTTTGGGCTAAGAGCATGGATGCTTAAACAGGATCCATCATTCTGCTATATACAAGGAACACATGTCAAAAATAAAGCAGACACTACCTCAGAGTAAAGGTCTGGAAAGAGGATTTGCAAGCAAATGGTCCCAAGAAACAAGCTGGAGTAATGTAGCCATTCTAATATCTAGTAAAACACACTTTCAAACAAAAGTAATCAAAAGGGATGAGGATTACACTTCATACTCATCACAAGAAAAAACTACAAACATGACATCCCAATATTATGCCCCAAATGTAAGAGTAACCATATAGCTCCGATAACACATTGAATCTCAAACATTAATAGTGGGAGATGTTAACACCTCACTCTCACAAATGGATAGGTCATCAAGTGAGAAACCAATTAGAAAAACAATGAAATTAATAGAGATTATGATTCAAACATATCTAATAGTACAGAACCTTTCACCCAAACATAAAATAATGTACCTTCTTTTCAGCAGCTCACAGAACTTTCCCCAAAATTAACCATGTACTGGGTCACAAAGCAAGCTCAAGTGATAAAAGAAGTTTGAAATAAGCCCATGCATCTTATCATATCACCATGGATTAAACTTTGACTTCAACAACAGCAGAAACAACAAAAAGAGTTCAAAATAATGGAAACTGAACAATTGTTTATTCATTGGCCACTGAGTCAAAGAAGAAAAAAAAGCAAGAAATTAAAAACTTTCAAGAATTCAATGAAAATGAAGGCACAACACATCCAAAGTTGACACAATGAAAGCAGTGCAGAGAGGAAAGTTTATAGCAAGAAGCACCTTCATAAAGAAAATGGAGAGATCTCACACTAGCAATTAATTGGCACACCTGAAAGCATAAAAAAAAAAAAAAAAAGATACGAACATATCCAAGAGTGGTAGATGCCAGGAAATTACCAAGCTCACTGCTGAAATCAATGAATTAGAAACAGAGAAATTTAATGAAATAATGAACAAAACCAAGAGCTGGTTCTTTGAGGAAATCAACAAGATAGAAAAGCCCTTAGCTCAACTAAGTAAAAGGCAGAAAGACAATATCCAAATAAACAAAATCAAAAATGAAAAGGGTGCCATAACAACACACACTGAGAAAATCCAAAGAATCATTTGGTCTTACATCAAAAACCTGTTGTCCACAAAACTGGAAAATCAAAGTGAAATGAATGTTATACCTGATGGACTCATGTATCAAAGTTGAACGAACATCAGGTGAACAAACTAAAGTGCCCTATAACCACTAAAGAAATAGAAGCAATCATTAAAAGTTTGAAAATGAAATAAAATACCAGAAGAGGTAATAACAATAGTTGTCAAACTATCCCACAAAACAGAAACAAAAGGAACATTGCCAAACTCATTCTACAAGGCCACAGTTACTCTAACACATAAACCACACAAAGATTCAGCAAAGAAATAGAATTTCAGACCAATTTCTCTTATGAATTCTGGTGCAGTACTACTCAATAAAATACTCACAAATCAAGTCCAAATACTCATCAAAGACATCATCCACCATGATCAAGTAGGCTTCATCTTGGAGTTGCAGGTATGGCTCAATATATGAAAACTCATCAATGTAATCCACCATATAAACAAACTGAAAAAATCCACAGGATCATCTCATTAGATGCTGATAGAAACTTTGAAAAATTGAACTCCCCTTTATGTTAAAGGTTTTATAGAGTTCGGGAATTTAAGGCATGTACACAAACATAATAAAAGAAATATACAGCAAGCCAATAATCTGCATCAAATTAAATGTGGAGAAAATTAAAGCAATAACACTAAAATATGGGAAAAGACAAGGCTACTCACTCTTTCCCTGTCTATTCAATATAGTACATGAATGTCTAGCTAGAGCAATAAGAGAACATAAGGAAATCCATGTGATACAATTTGCAAGATAATTAGTCAAAATATCACTATTCAAAGATGATATAATAGTATACACACACACACACACACACACACACACACACACATATAACCCCAGAAATTATACCAGAGAGCTACAGCTGATAAACAACTCCAGCAAAGTGGCTAAAGTGGCTGGATATAAAAGTATCTCAAAGAAATAAGAGGCACTCCTTTATACAACTGATACACAGGCTTATTCGTGCAGGGATATTAGAAGAATCTTGGCCAGTGTAAATCCAGAATAAACTGCCTTCTCTGGAGATGGTTTTCAGTGAAACAAACATCTTTATTGGAGGTGGCATGATTTATATAACCCTTGGAGAATAGATCAGGATTTTGGGGGTGAGTGTACATCATTGGCAGAGGCTGAGTTTCTGGGAATGCTTCAATTGCATGAAGAGGAATCCCTGATGTTAGCTGGACACGTTCTTATAAGAAGATATGAAGATTAACCAGAATCCTGGCTACCAGGCTACATGACTACCTCAAGGGTGGCAGAGCCGGGATATGTACTGGTTATGTGTGTGGATAGATCCAGTCCTAGAGCAAGGCAGGGTCAGTCCTACTCCTGCTGGTGTCATGATGAGGTTTTTAGGATTTGGACAAATTTTGACCTTACTGTTTCTCTGGGCCCCAGAGAAACACCCTTCCAAACCCACAGTGAAGAACAAAGAACAAGGACCCTTAGGATCCCTAAAGAGCAACAGTAAGGGAGAAATGGTGGGGAAGCTTAGAGCCAGAAGTTCTTTGGCATGCCTTAACCAGAGACGAGAGTCTACAAAAGAAATGTGAAATAAATTACAAATACAATCTAGAATATACAAGCTCACAAATGTAACAACCAGAATCAGGATAGTGTGGGCTGCTCTGATCTCAGCATGGACTCTGTGGTTCTGATTGAAGTTATGTATATAGTGCATTCTCTGGTGGTGTCTGTTTAGGTGAATCACTGTGGAGACACTGGTCCAGACCATGATGCCAATGAACAGGATGTCATGGGAAAACCGCAAAAAGCTCATGCCTAACCTGAACCCAGAGGTGGAGCAGGACCACATGCCTTTAGAATCAGTGTCATTATGTGATTTCTGTGGACCACTGACATTCATTGGAATGTAAGCATTGTTGAAGACACTCAACAACCAGCAACTGTAACAAGAATAACTTAGAGCCTTGGGGGATACTTCTCTGAACAGGGCCCTAGCCCAGTTACCAGAAACAAGAGTGACAAACTGGTAGATGCTTAGGGCACAGGTGGAACACATGTTTGTGCCTCGAGCCACCCCATGAATGAAGTATCCAAGTTTACATGTGATGTCAGTTGGGGGCATCCTTGGAACAAAATCAATCATAGCATATGAAAATGGCAAGACAAGGAGCATGAATGCATTGACCACAGCCAAGTTGATTAGAATGGCCTGTATTGGCCTCAGTCGGGAGTCAGTCAAGATTGGAGAAAAATTATGGACAAACAGACATATGTTCACCATGGTCCCAACCCCAACCTGGCAGAGCAAAATGATCTGAAGAGCAACTTCTTCTGTGGATTCCAGGGTTTTAGTTTGAGACATTGAGATGGCTTCATTGGACACTGGGGTAAGGATCAGGTTGGACAGTGCTGTCTTCATGATTCTTCTCAATCATCTGAGATTTTCATTTGATTTGGAGCCTTTTTCTTGATAAAAGTTAGCACTGATTTGTCACACTGCTGGAGCTTATTCTGGAAAACACTGAATGGACTTTGATCCAGAATATCAATTTTATACGTATTTCCCTTTGCTGCAACTCTATCTCTGCTGTTCAACACTATGACACACATTTTAATACAGCATAGACTCTGCATATATATACATGAATGTTCATAGAGTGCAGTTTTTCTTCATGAGAATAAACATCATTCCTCATGTTATAACAATGTGTTAAGGAATACAAATTTTTTGTTGGAGAGATATTTCTGGTTCTAATGACCTTTACTCAGCTTTGTGGCACTTTATTCATGTTTTTCCAGTCATACACACAAGCAAAACAGTAATATGCAGAAAATAAAGTAAGTCTATCTTTAAAACATATAAAAAGGGATAGAGAGATGGCTCTGCAATTACACACACTATCTTGCTCTTCTAGAGAATGCAGGTTCAATGCCACCACTCTTTGGGCTGCTCAAAACTTGGCGTAACTCCAATTCCAGAGAAATTAGACCTTCACAGTCATGCATGCAGGCAAAACACTGGTGCACATAAAATATAAATAAAGAAATCTTTAAAATTGTAACACAAAATTAAAACCCATGCTTTATAAAAGAATGTGAGTGACGAACTGGAAAGATGGCTCAGTGTTTAAGAGAATTGACTGCTTTTCCAGAGGTCCTGAGTTCAATTTCCAGCAACCTCATGGTGGCTCACAACCGTCTGAAACGGGATCAGATGCTCTCTTCTGGTGTGTCTGAAGTGAGCAAAAGTGTAGTCATATATATTAAATAAATCTTTATAAAACAGAACAAATGATATATGTCCTCCAAATTAATCCATATAGTGTTGATATATTTTTACCCTATGCGTCATAATGTTAGAATGTAAAATATTGTTTTAAAAATGTGGTAGTTTTCTGTTCACACAGAAGAACCTTACATTACACATGTATTGTCTATGTGGGAAAATTTCTGAGGAATCCTACCATACCATTAATCACAACTGTCTGATTTTTATTTGTATTTCTAAGGAATTGGGTACTGAACACCTTTGTGAGTCATCTCCTCCTTTTGTGAGCCACAATAAAAAACGTTAACACCACTATCGTTAAAAGATTTGCACACATGGATTATTTGAATCTTGGTTTTATAAAGCTCATGTTTCATCAGCAATTTACTTTTTTTTCTGCAACGGAACAATAAGTCTCCATGCAATAACTAAAAACCTGTCATCCCATGTATAGTTGTCACATTAAAGGACATTTTGAAATAAGTGCTGAGCCATGAAATGGACATTTTCTTTAGATTAATGAAATCACTGACATAATTACAAAAACCATGGAGAGAAAGACAAAACCATTCTAAAAACCAATGTTCACTTCAGAAGACCCATGGATTGTAGGAGGGAGAAGAGAACTTTAAGCAGAAATCTAAAATTGCAAATATCTCACCTGCTCAGTTCCAGCAAAGATGGGGTTGCTCACAGCAATGTAGGCCAGCTCCAGAACAGTTACCGAAGACACAAAGTTCTGAGTTCCTCTCCCTTTGAAGAAAATCTCTGTGTATCCATTTCCTAAGACAGATTCAAAGAAGTGTCTTCCTTTCCCATGTTTTCCATGAAATGCTGTGCACATCACTGAATGAGGTCAGATACCAGAGCTCATAAAGAGGCAGTGTCTGGTTCTGATATCCCTTAGAGAGTCCATTCCTGTGTCATCTGTGATGTTATTCAACATGACTGTATGGGGATACTGGAATACTTTTAATCAAAGAAAAATATTTATTCTCAGTGCAAATCACAATTTACGCTTTCTGGTAATTAATGATGATGCCCAAGAGTTTGTTATACTGTAATGAGTAGTAGAGCAGAAGTTAGAAGTTTTCCTTGTTTCCTAAGGGAGGATTTAAGTTGTAAAGTGGTGTTGGCATCAGGTGTATAGAGGTACATTTCAGGGGAGATCAAGGGATTTGTTAGGTAATTTACAGGGGGGTGCATTACACCATATGCTTTCATCTTGCAAAATCCAGCTGACATCAAGTCCTTCCAGACAGGCCATCACCATGAAATCTGGATTCTTGTATTTTCCCTTGTGTGAACAAGGGCATTTCAGTCTGACACATCAAACAATTGAAACCTGTGTTTTCCCCATGATTCCTTGGGTTATTCCAAAGTTGATTTGTTTCAAGGTAGGTCATGACTCACTTTCTGAGACCTCCATGGAGACTTATTAGTATATTAGACTGTACCCATTTTTATATAAATTTACATGGAATGATTCAATTCTATAAGAACATGCAAGAAAATGGATTGAGGAATCATTCACTAATATAGAGAATCACCTATATTCATTGCTGCTGTATTCATAATAGCCATGATATAGAAACCGCATAAATGTCCATCAAGTGATAAATGGATAATGAAGTACATTTATACAGTGGGATACTATTCATATGTTAAGCAAAATAAAATTATGAAGTTTTTAGGTAAATTGATCATTGAGATGAAAGCATTGTCCATATGGTAACCCACAACATAAGACAAATATTGCTTATTTTCTTTAGTTTACAGACATTAGCTTTGAATCTTGAGTTATGTATGTTTAACTTGGCATACCTATATAAAGTAAGAAACAGGTATTAAGGGTCTTTTGCTAGAGCACAGTCATTTAAAGGATTAAAGGAAATAATGGAAAGTATTGTAGTAATTATGGTGAGTTGACAGAGGAGGGAATATGGGGAGAAATAATAATACTAAATACCAATTAAAAAGGCTTCATGAAAACATAACTGCAGAATTTTATAAACTGTATTTTATATGTCTGTCTTACACATACATACAAACAAAATAGATAGATAGATAGATAGATAGATAGATAGATAGATAGATAGAAGTGGTTAGACAGAGAGCAAGAGAGCAGAAACACTTTGTAACATATCATCACTCACCATAGAATTACTACTGATCCTGTAGGATGTCTGTTCATTCAGTGTGACATTATAGATCTTTTGTCCCAGTGTTCATTCACACATCTCTCATATATAGATCTCATCTTTCTAGATTAAAGGACATTCAAAATCCTGCTCAATGCCCCAATATGTCTGTGGACTGGATTAATGGGGTCAAAGACTGGATTCTCCCTTAGACTAGTGACTGCCTGAGGAAACAACACTTGGGCATTCATGTGATGCCTGATGATGAGGATGAGGATGAGGATGAGGATGAGGATGAAGATGAGGATGGTGATGATTTACTTATTCACTTTACACCCCGTTCCCTGCCCCCTTCTGATCTATTCTACAATCCCCCCCCCCATGCCTTCTTCCCTTCTTTGAGCAGGTGGAGCCCTCCCTTGAGTATCTCCCTGCCTTGGCATATCAAGTCTCAGTCAAGCTAGGTGCATCCTCTCTCACTGAGGACAGACAAGGCAGTCAAACTAGAAGAACATATCCCACATACAAGCAATAGCTTTTAGGATAGCCCCCACTCAAGATATTCATGATGACATGAAGACTAAGCTTCACATCTGTTATATATATGTGGGGAGGCCTAGGTCCTGCCTGTGTATGTTCTTTGGTTAGTGGTTCAGTCTCTGAAATCAATAAGGGTACAGGTTTGTTGACTCTCTTGGCCTTCCTGTGGAATTCTTATCCCCTTAGAGGCTGCAATCCTTCCTCCTCTTCTTCCATAAGAGTCCCCATGCTCCATCCACTGTTTGGATGTATATCTGTCTGTGTCAGCTGCTGGGTGGAGTCTCTAAGAGGAAGTCATGTTAGACTCTTATCTGTAAACATAACAGAGAATCATTAATAAATAGTTTCAGGGATTGGTGCTTGCCCATGGGATGGGCTCAAGTTGGCCACTTATGGCTTGGCCATTCCCTCAGGCTCTGCTGTCTCCCATCCCTTGCATTTCTTATTAGACAGGATAGATTTTGGTACAAAAATTTTGTCATTGGATTGGTGATCCTAATACTCCACTGGAGTTTCTGCCTGTCTGCATGGGGTGGCCACTTCAGGACTGCATATCCCCAATGCTGTAGGTACAGCTAAGGACACCCTCATTGATTCAGGGCACATCCCTTATGCCTGATCTGTCTCTTCCTGTTGATGTCTTCTACCTCCCCACACTCATCAGTTGCAGATTTTCATTCATTCTCATGGCCATCTGTCCATCGTTCCTGTCTCTCTCCACATCTGATCCTGAAGCCCTCTCATTCTCCTCCATATGCCTTCTTGTACCCAGTTCCTTCCTTACATCTGCTTCTTATGACTAGTTCATTCCCTCTTCTAAATGAGATTCAAACATACTCACTTTTGCCTTTCTTTCTGTAAAGCTTCTTCGGATCTGTGGATTAGCATAGTACTAGTATTTTATGGCTAATATCCACTTATTAGTAAGAACATATCATGCATGTACTTTTAGGACTGGCTTATCTCACTCAGGATGATATTCTCAAGATCCATCCATTTGCCTGCAAAATTCATGATGTCACTGTTTTTGGAAAAACCACATAGTATTCCATTGTGTAGGTGTACCACATTTTTTATTTATTTTTGTAGGTTATTTCCAGTTTCTGGCCATTACAAAAGAACTGTTAAGAACATAGTAGAGCAAGTGTCTTTGTGGCATGGTGGAATATCTTTTGAGACTATGCCCAGAAGTGCTATAGTTGGGTCTTGAGGAAGAACTATCCCCAATACTCTGCGAAACTGCCAAATTGATTTCCAAATTGGTTATACAAGGTTTCACTCCAAACAGCTATAGATAAATATTTCCCTTGCTTCAGGTCCTGGACAGCATGTACTGTAACTTGAGATTTTGATTTTAGCCATTCTGAAAAATGTCAGATGGAATTTTAGAGATTCTTATTTGCATTTCCCCAATGACCAAGGACTTTGAACATTTCTTTTTTTACTAATCATTTAATTCATTTACATTTAAAATTATATCTCCCTTCCTAGTTTCTCTCCACAAACCCTCCATCCCATTGTTGCTCATCCCTTTCCACTTTGCCTCTATGAGAATGCTCCTCCAGCCACTCACCCATTCTTTTGTTTTTCATACTTTATTTACATTTCAAATGTTTCCCCCTTTCCAGATCTCCCCTTTGGAACCTCCCCATTCCCTCCACCCTCCCCCTGCCACTATGAGGGTATTCCCCCACCCACCCACTCTCATCTTCCCTCCTTGGCATTCTCCTACACTGGGGCATCTAACAACGTCAGGACCAAGGGCCTCTCATCCCACTAATGGATAAAAAGACCCTCCTCTGCCACATTTGTGGCCAGCACTATGGGTCCCTCCATGTGTATTCTTTGGTTGGTGGATCAGTCTCCAGGAGTATTGGGGGGTCAGGCCAGTTGCAACTGTTGCTGCCTCCCTGGGACTGCAGACTCCCTCAGCTCCTTCACTCCTTTCTCCAAGTCCTCCATCTGGGATCTCACACTCAGCCCTACTGTTGCTGCGAAGTGACTCGGGTATTTCAAACTTTTGGGGTAGTAACCACTTAACAGTGAATACATACCATGTTCACTCTTTTGTGACTGTATTAACCTCGCTCAGGATGATATTTTCAACATCCATCAATTTGTCTGCAAATTTCATGAAGTCATTGTTTTTAATAGCTGAGTAGTATTCCATTGTGTAAAAGTACTACGTTTTCTGTATCCATTCCTCTGTGGAGGGACATCTGGGTTGTTTCCAGCTTCTGGCTATTATAAATATGGCTGCTATGAACATAGTAGAACATGTGCCGTTATTACATGTTGGAGCATCTTCTGGGTATATGCCCAGGAGTGGAATAGCTGGGTCCTCAGGTAGTATTATGAACATTTTTCTGAGGGTCTGCCAAACTGATTTCCAGAGAGGTTGTATCAACTTGCATTCCCACAGCAATGGAGGAGTGTTGCTCTTTCTCCACATCCTCGCCAACATGTGCTGTCACCTGAGTTTTTGATCTTAGCCATTCTGACTTGTGTGAGGTGAAATCTCATGTTTTGATTTGCATTTCCCTGATGAATAAGGATGTTTAACATTTCTTTAGGTGTTTCTCAGCCATTCGAGTTTCCTCAGGTGAGATTCTCTGTTTAGCTCTCTTCCCCATTTTTTGATAGGGTTATTTGGATCTCTGAAGTCTAACTTCTTGAGTTCTTTGTATACATTAGATATTAGCCCACTATCAGATGTAGGATTGGTAAAGATCTTTTCCCAATCTGTAGGTTGCCCTTTTGTCCTATTTACAGTGTCCTTTGCCTTACAGAAGCTTTGTAATTTTATGAGGTCCCATGTGTCGATTCTTGATCTTAGAGCACAAGCCATTGGTGTTCTGTTCAGGAACTTTTCCCCTGTGCCCATGTGTTCTAGACTTTTCCCCACTTTCTCTTCTATTAGATTCAGTGTGTCTGGTTTTATGTGGGGGTCCTTGATCCACTTGGACTTGAGCTTTGTACAGAGAGATGGGAATGGATGAATTCGCAATCTTCTACATGTAGACCACCAGTTGATCCAGCACCGTTTGTTGAAGATACTGTCTTTTTTCCACTGTATGGTTTTAGCTCCTTTGTCAAAGATCAAGTGACCATAAGTGTGTGGGTTCATTTCTGGGTCTTCAATTCTATTCCATTGATCTACCTGCCTGTCACTGTACCAATACCATGCAGTCTTTATCACTACTGCTCTGTAGTACTGAAGTCAGGGAGGCTGATTCCCCCAGAAGTCCTTTTATTGTTGAGAATAGTTTTTGCTATCCTGGGTTTTTTGTTATTCCATATGAATTTGAGAAATGCTCTTTCTAAGACTATGAAGAATTGAGTTGGAATTTGATGGGGATTGCATTGAATCTGTATATTGCTTTCGGCAGGATGGCCATTTTAACTATATTAATCCTGCTGATCCATGAGCATGGGAGATCTTTCCATCTTCTGGGGTCTTCTTTGATTTCTTTCTTCAGGGACTTGAAGTTCTTGTCATTCAGATCTTTCACTTGTTTGGTTAGAGCCACACCATGATATTTTATACTGTTTGTGACCATTGTGAAGGGTGTCATTTCCCTAATTTCTTTCTCAGCCTGTTTATCCTTCGAGTATAGGAAGGCTACTGATTTGCTTGAGTTAATTTTGTATCCAGCCACTTTGCTGAAGTTGTTTATCAGCTGCAGCAGATCTCTGGTGGAGTTTTTCGGGTCACTTAAATATACCATCATATCATCTGCAAATAGTGATATTTTGATTTCTTCCTTTCCAATTTGTATCCCTTTGACCTCCTTTTGTTGTCTGATTGCTTTAGCTAGAACTTCAAGTACTATATTGAATAGATAGGGAAAGAGAGGGCAGCCTTGTCTAGTCCCAGATTTTAGTGGGATTGCTTCGAGTTTCTCTCCATTTAGTTTGAGGTTGGCCACTGGTTTACTGTATATTGCTTTTACTATGTTTAGGTATGCTCCTTGAATTTCTGATCTTTCCAAGACTTTTATCATGAAGGAATGTTGAACTTTGTCACATGCTTTTTCAGCATCTAACGAAATGACCATGTGGTTTTTTTCTTTGAGTTTGTTTATGTAGTAAATTACATTGATGGATTTCCAGGTATTGAACCATCCCTGCATCCCTGGGATGAAGCCTACTTGATCATGGTGAGTGATCGTTGTGATGTGTTCTTGGATTCGGTTTGCAAGATTTTATTGAGTATTTTTGCATCAATATTCATAAGGGAAATTGGTGTGAAGTTTTCTTTTATTGTTGGGTCTTTGTGGGGCATTGGTATCAGTGTAACTGTGGGCTCATAGAATGAATTGGGTAGTGTCCCTTCTGTTTCTATTTTGTGGAATAGATTGAAGAGTATTGGTATTAGGTCTTCTTTGAAGGTCTGATAGAATTCTGCACTGAACCCATCTGGTCCTGGGCTTTTTTTGGTTGGGAGACTTTTAATGACTGCTTCTATTTCTTTAGGGGTTATGGGACTGTTTAGATGGTTTATCTGATCCTGATTTAACTTTGGTCATTGGTATCTGTCCAGAAACTTGTCCATTTCCTCCAGATTTTCCAATTTTGTTGAGTATAGGCTTTTGTAGTAGGATATAATAATATTTTTAATTTCCTCAGAGTCTGTTGTTATATCTCCATTTTCATTTCTAATTTTGTTAATTTGGATACTGTCTCTGTGCCCTCTGGTTAGTCTGGCTAAGGGTTTATCTATCTTGTCGATTTTCTCAAAGAACCAGTTCGTGGTTTTGCTGATTCTTTGTACAGTTCTTTTAGTTTACACTTGGTTGATTTCAGCCCTTAATTTGATTATTTCCTGCCTTCTACTCCTCTTGTGTGTATTAACTTCTTTTTGTTCTAGAACTTTCAGGTGTGCTGTTAAGCTGTTAGTGTATGCTCTCTCCAGTTTCTTTTGGGGGGCATTCAGAGCTATGAGTTTTCCTCTTAACACTGCTTTCATTGTATCCCATAGGTTTGGGTAACTTGTACTTTCATTTTCATTAAATTCTAGAAAGTCTTTAATTTCCTTCTTTATTTTTTCCTTGACCAAGTTATCATTGAGCAGAGCATTGTTCAGCTTCCATCTGTATGTGGGCTTTGTGTTGTTGTTGTTGTTGTTGTTGTTGTTGTTGTTGTTGTTGTTGCCATTGAAGACGAACATTAATCCGTAGTGATCCGATAGGAGGCATGGGATTATTTCAATCTTCTTATATCTGTTGAGGTTTGTTTTGTGACCAATTATACGATCAATTTTGGAGAAGGTACCATGAGGTGCTGAGAAGAAGGTATATTCTTTTGATGTAGGATGAAATGTTCTATAGATATCTGTTAAACCCATCTGGTTCATAGCATCTGTTAGTTTCACTGTATCTCTGTTTAGTTTATGTTTCCAAGATCTGTCCATTGTTGATAGTGGGGTGTTGAAGTCTCCCACTATTATTGTGTAAAGTGCAATGTGTCCTTTGAGCTTTAGTAGAGTTTCTTTTATGAAAGTGGGAGCTCTTGCATTCGGGGCATAGATGTTCAGAATTAAGAGTTCTTCTTGGTAGATTTTTCCTTTGATGAGTATCAAGTGTCCTTCCTTATCCTTTTTGATGACTTTTGGTTGAAAGTCAATTTTATCCACTATTAGAGTGGCTACTCCAGACTATTTCTTGAGGCCATTTGCCTGGAAAATTGTTTTCCAGCCCTTTACTCTGAGATAGTGTTAGTCTTTAACACAGAGGTGCATTTCCTGGATGCAGCAAAATGCTGGGTCCTGTTTGTGGATCCAGTCTGTCAGTCTATGTCTTTTTATTGGGGAGTTGAGGTCATTGATGTTAAGAGATATTAAAGAATAGTGATTGTTATTTTCTGTTATTTTTCATGTTGTTCATATTGTTTGTGTGGCTATCTTCTTTTGAGTTTGTTGAAAGATTACTTTCTTGCTTTTTCTTAAGTGTAGTTTCCCTCCTTGAGTTGGCATTTTCCATATATTATTCTTTGTAGGGCTGGGTTTGTGGAAACATACTGTGCAAATTTGGATTTGTCATGGAATATCTTAGTTTCACCATCTATGGTAATTGAGTTTTGCTGGGTATAGCAGCCTGGGCTGGCATTTGTGTTCTCTTAGAGTCTGTATGAGATCTGCCCAGGATCTTCTAGCTTTCATAGTCTCTGGTGAGAAGTCTGGTATAATTGTGATAGGTCTGCCTTTATATGTTACTTGCCCTTTTCCCCTTACTGCTTTTAATATTCTTTCCTTGTTTTGTGTATTTGGTGTTTTGACTATAATGTGATGGGAGGAATTTCTTTTTTGGTGCAGTCTATTTGGCGTTCTGTAGGCTTCTTGTATATTTATGTTCATCTCTTTCTCTAGGTTAGGGAAGTTTTCTTCTATAATTTTGTTGAAGATATTTACTGGCCCTTTAAGTTGGGAGTCTTCACTCTCTTCTATACCTATTATCCTCAGGTTCTGTCTTCTCATTGCATCCTGGATATCTTGGATGTTTTGGGTTAGGAGCTTTTTGGATTTTGTGTTTTCTTTGACTGTTGGGTCCATGTTTTCTATGGTATCTTCTGCACCTGATATTCTCTCTTCCATCTCTTTCATGCATGTATGGCTGTGAAGGTTGAAGATCCTCTGGAACTGGAGTTACACACAGTTGTGAGCAGCCATGTACGTAATGGGAATTGACCCCAGGTCATCTGTAAGTGCACTTAGTGCTCTTAAATGCTGAGCCATCTCTCCAGCACTTTATCATACTTCTAAAGATATTTTATTTATGCATATTACTGTTTTGCTTGTGTGTATGACTAGAAATACACAAGTGAAGTGCCACAAAGCTGAGTAGAGGTCATTAGATCCAGACTCACCTCTCCAACAACAAATTTGTGTTTCTTAGCACTTGAGGAATGATGTTTAATTCTCATGAAGAAAAGCTTCACTCCTGTCTACAAATGTTCGTGTATACATATGCAGAGGCCATGCTGTGACAAAATGTGTGTCATCATGATGAACACAGAGATAGAGCAGCATCTCACACTCACTCCCATCATGAGTGAAGGGAAAGGCAAATAAGTGTAGAGTTGATATTCTGGATCAATGTCCACTCAGTGTTTTCCAGATAAAGCTCCTGCAGTGTGACAAATCAGTGCCAACTTTTTCAAGAAAAAATGCTCCAAATCAGTTGAAAATCTCAGATAATTGAGAAGACTCTTGAAGACAGCACTGTCTAACTTTATCCTTATGCCATTGTCTGATGACACCATCTCCATGTTGTCTCAAAATAAAACCCTGAAAACCACAGAAGAACTTGCTCTTCAGAGCCTTTTGCTTTGCCAGATTGGGGCAGGGAGCGTGGGTAACATCCTTCTGTTTGTTCATAATTTCTCTCCAATATTGACTGACTCTCAACTCAGGCCCATACAGGTAATTCTAAGCAGCTTGGCTGTGGTCAATGCATTCATGCTCCTTCTCTTGCCATTTTCATATGCTATGATTGATTTTGTTTCAAGGAAGCCTCCAACTGACATCACAAGTAAACTAGGATACTTCTTTCATGGGGTGGCTCGAGGCACAAACATGTGTTCCACCTGTGCTCTGAGCTCCTACCAGTTTGTCACTCTTGCTTCTGGTAACTGAGCTTAGGGTTATGTTCAGAGAAATATCCCCCAAGGTCCTACGTTATTCTTGTTATTCTTGGTGGGTGTCTTCATCAATGCTTACGTTCCAATGAATATCAGTGGTCCTCAGAAATCACACAATGACATGGATTCTAAAGGCATGTGGTCCTGCTCCACCTCTGGGTTCAGGTTAGGCATGAGCTTTTTGCGGTTTTCCCATGACATCATGTTCATTGGCATCATGATCTGGACCAGTGTCTCCATGGTGATTCACTTGAACAGATACCACCAGAGAATGCACTACATACATAACCCCAATCAGAACCACAGGAGCTATGCTGAAACCAGAGCAGCCTACACCATCTTGATGCTGGTGGTCACATTTGTGAGCTTGTATATTCTGGACTGTATTTGTTTTTTCTTTCACATTTCTGTTGTAGACTCTCGTCTCTGGTTGAGGCATGTCAAAGAACTCCTGGCTCTAAGCTTTCCCACCATTGTTCCCTTACTGTTGCTCGTTAGGGATCCTAAGAGTCCTTGTTCTCTGCTCTTCATTGAGAGTCTAGAAATCCATGTGACTGAGGAAGCCAGAGGAACAATAAGGTCAAAACCTGTCCAAACCCTGAAAAGTCTCATCCTGACATCAGCAGAAGTAGTTCCTGCCTTGTTCTAGGACTGGATCTATCCACAGACATAACCAGCACATACCCCAGCTCAGTCACCCTTGTAGTCATGTAGCCTGGTCACCAGAATTCAGGATAAACTTTCTATCTCCTTATAAGATCATTTCTAGCTAACACCAGGAATTCCTATTCATGCAACTGAAGCATTCCCAGCACCTCAGCCTCTGTCAATGATGTACACTCACCCCCAAATCCCCTACCCATTCCCCAAGAGTTGTATAGACCATACCACCCTCAATAAAGATGTCTGTTTTGCTGAAAACCATCTCCAGAGAAGGCTGTTTCTCCTGGATTCACACTGGCAGAGATTCTGTTAACATCCCTGCACGTACAAGCCTGTGTATCAGTTGTATAAAGGAGTGCCTCTTATTTCTTTGAGATACTTTTATATCCAGCCACTTTAGCCACTTTGCTGGAGTTGTTTACCAGCTGTAGGAGTTTTCTGGGATAGTTTCTGGAGTTGCTCACATATATACTATCATATCATCTATAAATGTGATGCTTTGGCTTCTTCCTTTCCAATTCGTATCCCATTGATTTCCTTCTGTTCTCTTATTGCTCCAGCTAGAACTTCAAGTACTATATTGAATTGAAAGGGAGAGAGTGGGCACCCTGATTTTACTGTTATTGTTTTAGTTTTCTCCTCATTTAATTTGATGTTGACTATTGGCTTGCTGTGCATTTCTTTTATTATGTTTGGGTATGTTCCTTGTATTCCTGAACTCTCTAAAACTTTTAACATACAGGGGAGTTTGATTTTTTTTCCAAAGGCTTTCTCAGCATCTAATGAGATGATCTTGTGACTCTTTTTCTTTCAGTTTATTTATATGGTGGATTACGTTGATGGATTTTCATATGTTGAGCCATCCCTGTATCTCCAAGATGAATCCTACTTGATAATAATGGATGATGTCTTTGGTGAGTTCTTGGACTCTATTTATGTGTATTTGATTGAGTATTTTTGCATCAATGTTTATAAGAAAAATTGGTCTGAAACTCTATTTTGTTGTTGTTGTTGAGTCTTTGTGAACTTTAGGTATCAGGGTGACTGTGGTCTAATATAATGAGTTTGATAATGTTCCTTCTGTTTCTGTTTTGTGGGATATTTTGAGGAGTATTAGTATTAGTTCTTCTTTGAAAGTCTGATATAGGTCTGCACTAAAACCACCTGACTCAAGGCATTTTTTGATTGGGAGAGTTTTAATGGTTGCTTTTATTTCTTTAGGGTTATAGGACTGTTTCATTTGCTTACCTGATCTTCATTTAACTTTGATAAGTGGAATATATCAGGAATACAATCATCCATTTCACTTAAATTTTCCAACTTTGTGGAGTACAGACATTTAAAGTAAGACAAAATGGTTCTTTGGATTTTCTCAGTGTCTGTTTTTATGTCTCCTTTTTCATTTCTAAGTTTGTTTATTTGGATATTGTCTTTCTGCCTTTTACTTTGTTTGGCTAAGGACTTGATTTCCTCAAAGAACCAGCTCATGGTTTTGTTTATTCTTTCATTCATTCTCTTTGTTTCTAATTCATTGATTTCAGTCATGAGCTTTGTATTTCCTGCCATCGACTTCTCTTGGGTGTGGTTTTTTATCTTTTTTTCTAAAGCTTTCAGGTGTGCTGTTAAGCTGCTAGTATGGGATCTCTCCAGTTTCTTTATGTATGTGAGTACACTGTTGCTCACTTCAGACACCAGAAGAGGGCATCAGATTGCATTACAGATGGTTGTGAGTCACCATGTGGTTGCTGGGATTTGAACTCAGGACGTCGTGAAGAGCAGTCAGTGCTCTTAACCACTGAGCCATCTCTCCAGCCCCTCGAGTTTCTTCATGAAAGTCCTTAGTGCTATGAACTTTGCTCTTAGCACTGCCTCCATTGTGTCAAGTTTGGGTTGTTCCTTCACTTTCATTGAATTCTAGAAAATTTTTCTTTCTTTCTTTTTTTCTTCATTGACCCAGTGACCAATGAAGAGACGATTGTTCGGTATCCATCAGTTTGCAAGCTTTTTTCCCTTGAGGATTGCTTTGAGACCCAGCACCTGCTCAATTTTGGAGAAAGTTCTGTGAGCTGCTTAAGGGACATTATTTTGTGTTTGGATGAAATGTTCTGTTGGTCTCCTTAGGTTCATTTGAATCATGACTGCTGTTAATTTCTTTTTTTTGTTTGTTTGTTTTTTTTGTTTGTTTGTTTGTTTTTTTCGAGACATGGTTTCTCTGCATAGCCCTGGCTGTCCTGGAACTCACTCGGTAGACCAGGCTGGCCTCGAGCTCAGAAATGAAATCCACCTGCCTCTGCCTCCCAAG
This sequence comes from Rhynchomys soricoides, assembly GCA_019843965.1. Lineage (NCBI taxonomy): Eukaryota > Metazoa > Chordata > Mammalia > Rodentia > Muridae > Rhynchomys > Rhynchomys soricoides. Next base: position 2,454,306 of record JADRCH010000849.1, on the reverse strand, counting down.
TGCTGGGATTAAAGGCATGTGCCACCACTGCTGGGCTAATTTCATTATTTTTCTATTTAGTTTCTTTCTTAATGACCTACCCATTTGTGAGAGAGGGGTGTTGATGTCTCCCACTATTAATGTGTGGGATTTGACATATTATTAGACCTTTAGTAAAGTATCTTTTATGAAAGAGGGCTCCCGAACATTTGGGGCATAGACTATGATGTCATCTTCGTAGATTTTTTTCTTTAATGAGTATAAAGTATCATCTCTATCTCATTTGCTTACTTTTATTAGATATTAGAATGGCTAGTCTATTCCATCTTGTTTCTTGGGTCCATTTGCTTGGAAAACCTCTTTCCAGACCTTTACTCTGAGGTAGTGTCTGGCTTTGTTGCTGAGGTGTATTTCTTGTGTATAGCAGAATGATGGATCCTGTTTATGCATCCATTATGTTAGCCCATACCTTTTTATTGGGGAATTGAGTCATTTGATATTGAGAGAGACTAGTGAGCAATGATTGTTAATTCCTGGATTTTTATGTTGGAGGTGGAAGTGTTGTCATTTAAAATACCAAATACTGAAGACAATTTAGTAACACCATTAAATGCTCTACTCAGTAAATATGTGTTGAACATCTGTATTTATGGACCACATAGTGGATCACTGCTGTAATCCCACCACTGGGTAAACTGAGGAGGAAGATTGCTATACAATCACTGATAGCTCTGACTCTATAGGGTGAGCTTCACTACAAATTGTGATACAGAGATCTTGTCTCAAGCCTCTCCTCTAACCCCAGGCAAAGAATATTCATAATAATCTTAGAAAGCCAATGTTTTACTTATGACATATGAGAGGTTTCCAGTCTAAAGAGGACATGTGCTCAAAGGGTTCTACTTTCTCCATAACCTCTAACCACTACCATTTGAGCTGTCTAAACAAAACCAGTCTTGTTATTATTTGATTGGTTTCTACATATTTTATCTTTTATAGATAAGGCTAATAACTCAACTGTATTAGCACATAATAGTCTTTTGGAAGACATGAATTATATTGTATAAAACACAGATGTATACTTCTCATAGACCAATGTGTGCTATCTTAGTTAAAGAGACCATGTTTTCACCTCCTCATTGCTCCATCTCCATTTTCCCTAAATCCTGGCATGTTGGCCAAGGAGAAATATTGTTCAATGTATTATTTCTCACACATAGTGGTGACCTTTGAGTCAGCCAAAGAAAAACTTTTCAGATGAATGTTTATTTGTAAAGGTTTGTAGGTTAATGGGAAAAGATTTTCACAAACTCCACATTCAACTGAGGACTCATGTCCAAAATATGTAAAGAACTCAAGAAACTAGATATTTAAAAACCAAATAATCCAATTTAAAATGGGGTACAGATCTAAAAAGACAATTCTCAATAGAGGAATCTTAAACAGCTGAGAAACACTTGAAAAATGTTCAGCATCTTTAACCATCAGAAAAATACAAATTAAAATTATGTAAATTTTGTACCTCACACAGTGACTAAGATCAGTATCAAAAGTGATATTTCATGCTGGCAAGGATGTGGAGCAAGAATACTCCTCCATGGAGTACAAATTATACAGCCATAACAGAAATCAATATGATAGTTCCACCGAAAACTGGGACTCAATCAACCCCAAAACCCAGCTATAGCACTCATGGGAATATACCCAAAGCTCTATCCTATCACATGATAAACTTTGTTCATACTGGCTATATTCATACTAGCCAGAAGTTGGAAAAAAATAGATGTTGCTCAACTGAAGAGTGGATTAAAAAAATGTGGTACATTTATACAATGGATCAGATGTTTAAAAAAAAGAAAGTAAATGGATGGAACTAGAAAAAATCATCCTAAGACAGGCTACCCCAACCCAGAAAAATAAGCATGGAATGTAATTTTATATGAGTGGGTATTAGTCATTAAATGAAGGAAAATCACACTACAATCTACAGACCTTAAGAGGCTAAGAAAAGGGGCTTTAGGGGAATGCATGAATCTTCCTGGAAAGGGGGAATAGAACAGATTTTGTAGTTTAACTGCAGGCAAGTCTGGATGCAAACATGGGTAATCAAATGGGGGACAGATGACTGGAGAGGGAGAGGGGTAATATGGGAGAGAAATGAATGGAATTGAGGACATTTGTGGAGTGATGTAGAAACCTAGTTACAATGCAAAGTTCCTGGAATCTGTGAGAGCGACCCTAGTGAAGACGTAGAGTAATACATGGCTCAGAGTGTGTTCTCACAATCTTCTGTAACCAGACAAGGCTTCCAGTATTGGAACTGGGGCACCAGCCCAGCCACAAAACCTTCCACCTACAACCTGTCCTGTCTTCAAGTTGTGCTGCAGCAATGGTGCCTCAGAGCTTGTGGATGTGGGCAACCAATGACTGATCTATCTTGAGGCCCATGCTACAAAATGTAGCCCATGTCTGACACTGCCTGAATGCCCAGAAACTGGAAGCTGGATAGCCTGGAGACCTAAACACTACTAGCAAAAAAAAAAGTCTAATGAAAACATTCCAAATGATATTCTGTTATACCCATAAATCAGTGCCCAGCCCAGCTATCCTCAGACATTTTCCAGCATCTGCTGGTAGCAGAGGCAGAAGCACACAGCCAAACATTAGATGGAGCTTGGAGACCCCTGAGAAAGAGAAGGAGAAAAACTATAGGAACCAGAGTAGTCAAGGAGACTAAGAGAACATGGCCCATAAAATCAACTAAGGGACTCACAGAGTGAAGTGGCCATCATGGAACCTGCATGGATCTGACCCAGGACTTCTGCATACATGTTATTGATATTTAGCTTAGTATTTTTGTAGAACTACTAACATAAGAAATAGGGCTGTTTCTATCTCCTTTGCCTTCTCTGGGGACCTTTTTTTCCTACTGGACTATCTCATCCAGCCTTGATAGGAATAACTTGTGAAATAGTTCATTAGCTAAGATCAGTTTCCATTCATGCACAAGAACCAAATTCTATTCCAAGAACCCATTTGGCAACTAACAACTATCTATTACTAAAGATTCAGAGGGCAATGATTCTCTTTTATGGTTTCCATGGGCACTGTACACATGTGGTACACTGACATACAGCATGTCACACATACATAAATAAAAATAAATAGATCTTGTTTTGTGATCTGACACTTGAGATGTTAATTTTTTTGTCTTTGAAGTGGAGAATGAGGGTCCTTGTTTTATATGTTGCCTATAAGTCTTTTCTCATTCTCCTACCATTTTTCATGACTGTATTTTCTATTGCTTTAGAATCTTCCATCTTTACAATATTTAATATTTAAGTTAATGGTATTAAAACATGTGAAAATGGGTGTTTGTTTTTGCATTGTAATATGGGCCCAAATGATTTATGTTTTAGTTAGAATACAGTTGGACATTTCATAGAGGATTTAATCATGGTAGGTCACACACTATTGTATTAGCTTAGTAGCTGGCAGCATGAACAGACAAACAAAGGTAGAATCCAGCCTTACGTGATAATAGGTGGCAGACACGCTGAGCCACTTCCTCTGTTGACAACATAGAAGTTTTCTCCTTAGAAACAATATTCCTGAAACAAAAGGAGGTTTGGCAGCTCAGCCCCGTTGGTTAGAGTTCATTTCTCCACTGGATCCATGTCAATGGCTTGTGACTCCTACAGTGAAAACTAACATTATCACCTTTGGAAAAAATAACTGTTCCCATCTGTGGTGATTTCAATGTGATTGGCCCATGAAGTAGCAATAATAGTAGGTGTGGCCTTATTGGAGTAGGTGTGGGCTTGTTGGAGGAAGTGTGTCACTGTGGGCATGGACAATGAGATCCTCCTCAGAACCACATGGGAGCCAGTCTTCTCCTAGCAGCCTTCAGATGAAGAGGTAGAACTCTCAGCCCCTCCTCTTCATGTACCTTCCTACAGTGCTGCACCAACATTCAAACTGGCAAAACTATAGCACCATGTCATGATCATAACACTGGCCATAAAAGGAGACAGCAAGGTGCCTCAGCAGGTAAAGTGCTTGTCACTGAAACTGATGACCGGGTCAAGCCCCAGGACCTACACAGCAGAGAAAACAAACACCTTCAGGTTGTACTCTGGCCTTCACAGGTGTGTGCTTACACATGTCCATAGACAATAAACATCCCAAACACCCTGGTCCCTGGACACAGGAATCTGTTGTTCATCTGTCAATTCACCGATTGATCATATAAAACAAATGGAGCTACACTCTGACTGTACTAGGTGTTGGTTTGCATGACACAGTTCAAAACCCATGAATAACACCCAGGTTACTGCATTCTATTTCCCAACTGTCTTTCTCAGAATAGAATAGTATAGTAGATAATTTCATCACCACATCTGTGACATGAAACACACAGCAAATACTCATGATCATAACCTGCTAATGATCATAAGCTGCTAATGATCATAAGCTGCCAGCGTTTGTCTCTTTTAATCCTCCCAACACTCAAAGATTAAAATTCTAGGTACCATTTAACTAAAATTTCTTATGAATGAGGAAAATGCACTTGGATGACATGGAGAAATGAGTAAGGAGTGAACATTATTGTCTAGAGGCCTTGATCATGGATCTGTATGGATATGCTAGAGCAGATGACTATGGGAGAGGCCCTATGACAGGACATGAGAGAGTAAGGAATGTCAAGGGCCATTATGAAACTGTTTTTAGTACTTTCATTAAATTAATATTGAAAATCCAAATGATTTATGATTTTTTTATTTAGTTATTTTTGTTTCTTTAGTTGGTTGGTTTGGGGTTTGGGATTTGGGGGTTTTGTTTTTTGGTTTTTGTTTTGTTGTTTTTCGTTTTTTGGTTTTGGTGTTTTGGAGATAGGGTTCTCAGGGGAGCCCTGGCTGTTCTGGAACTCCCTGTAGACCAGGCTGGCTGATTCAAGATCCACCTGCCTCGGCCTCCCTAGTGCTGGGACTAAAGGCATGCACAACCACCACCCTACTCAAAGTGACATATATAATACAAACTTGATGTAGCTCAGTTTTACTCAGCAATGATATACTCACTATTTTTTAGCAGTGATATACTGATAGTTGTGCCATTCATATTATCTATCTATCTATCTATCTATCTGTAATGGAGTTGAATATTCTGCTATCCTTCATGACTGGAAAGGAACCATTTTTCACTGTAGAATCAATCTGTTCTGGCTCCAAATATTTGCTAAGAAACTGACATATCTTTTGCACACTGTCCCTTCAGTCTTGTGGGTGGGAAGGAAAGAGTGTTAACACTGAGTGATTATAAGCATTACTGTAGGCTATAGGTGCTTCCATGCTAATCAGGTTCCAGTGCTTCTTGCCTTCATGACCCTTGCCAGTCTCAAAACCTTACAACCAAACCCAGTGTTCACAGATACAATGGATGTGATGAAGTGCCTACTTAATAGGTCTGTTTTCTTTGTTTGTCTAAAGATTTTTAGTTTTGAATGTACAAGTGGGTTTCTGATTGTGGATATTTACACTAAAATGCAATGCCTAAGGTGGCCAGAAGAGTGAATTGAGTATCTTGGAGTAGAGTTACAGACAGCTGTGAACCACCTGAAACTGGTGCTGAGAACCAAACTCAGGTCATCTAGATGAGTAACACATGCTTTCGGCAGCTGGGCTATCTCTCCATCCCCCAAGAGGTTGTTTCACAAGATTTTCTAGAGAAACTACTGTTAAATTATAGAAAAAGAAGCCTGCTTGGATTACTGCCATTATCTTCCCTTACCCACACACAGACTGATGTGGATGTTGCTATTCATGTGCACTTTAATATCTTCTGCCCTTTTGTGGATGCATCATTGATCATGTGTGCATTCTTTGCTCTCGTCCATTGTATGTGAAGAAAACACAAAAGGTGAATCCCATTTTTCCTGTATTTCTGTGATTCTCACTCTTCCTATACTTCCTCATCAGGGTCATGAATTGCAAAGTGGGACAGAGTGGTCAAAGATCCATCTGACTTTCCTAGCCAATTCTAGGCAGCCTAACCCAGAAAGCCAAGGTCTCAAGCACTGCCTTTCACAATATTCTCTGCCTGCAGGTGTAGAAGAGAGGAGGTGAAAGGTAAGGGGAGGGGCTAACTCAGGTCCAAAGGAAATGGACATTATCTTCTGCAACTTGTCACAGGACATTAATAGGAAAGACCTAGGGTCTCTCTGCCTTAACCATCTAAGGGTGTGATCAAACCAAGAGCCATAATAAACTATAATGAAAAAAGAAATGGACAAATCTTGAACATGACAGCCTGACTGGGCAATCATCTGTTCTTTGTTGCATAACTATGAGGAGCAATGTTATGTTGCTACATCTAGAAGTCTCTGACAGAGTTATTATGTAAATCATGTGCACTTCTCTGAGTACTAAGAAGCATTTACATTCCTTCTTACACCACATTTTTGTAAGATATATTTTATGTGTACGATGAAACTTTTGCCTATAGATGTGTGCCTGTGCATGTGTGAGTGTACAATGTGAATGCAGTGCCTGTAGAGGCCAAAAGAAGACACTGGATCTGTGGAACTTCAGTTGCAGCTATTTTTGAACTACCATATGTGTTCTCAGAACTGACCCAAGATCCTCTAAAAAAACAGTCAGTGCTCTTATCCACTGAGTCATCTCTCTAGTCCTAGTACCACCACATTACTGAACAGAGTAGCAAAGATTATATTTAAGAACTCTTATGTTCTAAAATAAGCACATTTCAATCAACAGACCTGGACATCCATTTTATACATGATCTTCTAACAAGGGTTAATACTGATACAACTTTTACAGGAAAACAAAATTGACGGTGAGGCTGAGATATAGCTCAATAGTAAAGTACTTGTCCAATCTTCACAAGGCTCTGCATTCAACACTCAGCGATAACAAAATAATTTTTGAAATGATATTATGTTGTTAGCAGATACCCAATGAAGGGCTGTTCTATATAACACTACATAGGAGTCTTCAAAGGAGCTGAGATGTCAAGACAAAAGTCAGTTCTATATTAAAGGAGTTGAAGTTATTAAGTGTAGTAGATGATGATGGACTGAAGCCAGTATTGAACTCCCAATTGATAAAACATGGAATAGATGGTACTACTAGATAAGTAGATAACTAATAGCTAACTGAGATGTTACTTTTCTCATTTTTATCATTGTAATGTTCTTATAAATCATGTTAACATTTCTTGAATGTCATTATATGGGAATCTTGTATTTTTGAGAATTTGGGACAGATGCAGATACTCACTGCCAACCATTGGACTGAGGTTGGGCACCCCTATGGAAGAGTTGGGGGAAGGACTGAAGGAGCTGAAGGGGATGGCAACCCCATAGGACGACCAAGAATGTCAACCCGGAACCCTGGGAGTACCCAGAAACCAAGCCACAAACCAAAGAGCACAAATGGACTGCTCCATGGCCCCTGGCACATATGTAGCAGAGGACTGCTTTGTCTGGCCTCAGTGAGAAAGGATGCTCTTAATCCTGTAGAGACTTGATGCCACAAGGAAGGGAGATGCCAGGGCGGGTATGAGGTGAGGTGGGGGGTGAGAGGGAACACCCTCTCAGAGGCAAAGTAGAGGGGCTGAAGAACTCTGGGAGGGGGAACTGACAGGGTTACAACATTTAGAATGTAAATAAATAAAATAATTAAATATATATGATAAAGTTTTCAACACATAAAAAATTACATGTAGCTAAAGTGAATTATACATCCTAATAAATACTTCCAATCACTTGGTTGACAATAGAGATTACATGGTTCATGGGACTTGGGATGTCTCACTTTCCCAAGTCAGCCAATGAAGGGAGTGTCTCACACACCTGAGATTATGTATCATATGTATTGTCTCAGCTTTCAGTTCTAGCTGCTACACAATATGTAAAAGAACACATGTACATGTGACCTGAAAGTAGAGCAAAACTAGGGACCAACGAAAACTAGCATGAGGTCCTAAGAAAAGGGGGTAGCAGGGCACAGTAGGGAAAATTTACCCAAAATGCATTCCACCCTTGCATAAACTGGCTTTATGTAACCCAATATAATAAAATCCAGTTATTAAAGTGTGCACCCTTGATCCCATCAGTGATTTTGCCTTGTACATTGTCATTCCAAAATGTAAAGCCCATGGTCCATGTTCTACTCACCATCACCTGGAATAAACTAAGAAAGATATTCATCAAAATTCTGTGGTTTATGCTGATGGGGTAATAGTTTCACTATCTGGTAATTTAATGTACCACATCCCTTGGATTCCTGATAATATAAATAATCAAAAATAAAAGGGAGAGAATATAACTATAGAGCATAAATATTTAACGATGTCTATTTCAGCATTCTGCTTCTCCTTAACTATGAATTAAACTTCATATTGCTTTAAAAAAAACAGGAATATACAACAGGTATTGTTGCATTTAATTCACTATCCCTTAAATAATGTTTCAAGCAAATTCAAGCAGATGTCACTACTATAGTACCTGACAAAATAGATCTAAAAATAAAACTAGTCAGAAGAGATAGACTGCCTCCTAATGATTAGAAAAACAATGAGCTGGGCATGGTGGCACACACCTGTCATCCCAGCACATGGCAGTCAGAGACAAAGAGGTCTCTTAATCCATGCTACCCTGCTCTACAAAGTGAGGACAGCTAGTGCTACACTGAAAAAGCATCTAAACATAAGAAAGAAAGCAAAATAATTCTGATAAGTGTGTGCATATGTGTGCAAGTGTGTATGGAGACCAGAAGAGAGCACTGGGTTCCCTGGAGCTGGAGCTACAGCAATTATGAGCTGCCTGATGTGGTGCTGGAAACTGAACTTGAGTCCTCTGGAAGACCAGCAAGCGCTCTTAAGCACTTTGTCATCTTCTCTCTTGTCTCCCCTCCTCCAACTTTTATGTGAGCTCTGGGGATTTAACTCAAGTTCTTATGCCTTGCAAGCATAATATAATCCACTGAGGTATATCTCTCTAGCCCCCAAAGTGCATATAATTTAACTTAAAAATTAGTGTTTTAATAAATGCATATATCTACCCTTAGTAAATATACAATGTGTATGTGTGATGATTTGTGATGTTAAAAGTGATTGGTTGACAGCATATATACACATTTCTCTTTTTTACTATTGATATATAGGTCTTATTTCCCAGTCATTTAAAAAATCAACCACCCTGCTTAGTCTTATCTAAAATCTTAATTTAGTTTATTTATTCCACAACACCATACACTAATATTATAGCAACTAAAAAGGAAAGCTTTCAAAATGAAAGTTCACAATACATGAATGGGAACAGAAAGTTAAACATAAATTCCAAAGGAAACAACCATAATAATACTTTATATTAAAAACACCATTTCCTGTAACTAGTTAGTATTCATGAGGCCCTCCATACATTTCTGAAATGCTTTCCAAACTCAAAAATTCTTAGCCATGGTTATGAGTACACAACTTTCATAGCAGCTTTCATGTTCAAGGGTTATTTCCCTTATTCGGGGTTAACTGGACGCCTGAAGATGCCTGGATTCATCACAGGGCAGATACTGAGGACTTGTTTTTCATCATCTGGATAGGAATTGGCTGGCGAGAAGAATGGGCGAAATGGACCCGTGTCAGGAATTTCAACGAATGTATAGATATGTGAGCCATCACCAAGGTCCCAGAAAGAAACATTCTTCTCGGTCAGGTCAAGGAAAATACCCACTCTATGCAGGCGAGGGTTCACAAGAAGCACAGTTAAGGGATCAGTGCTGGCAGCATAGACCTCTCCGTCTCTCACACCCACGGTCCAGAAACCATTTTTTTCTGATAAAAAAATAGCCTCTTGTCGATTAATGGACTCTTTGCAAATGCCTATATCCCATTCTTTGCTGGTTCCCACCACTACCTCCCAGTAATGGCGGCCTGAAGTGAACCGGGAAGAGCCCAGAACACAAGCGGAGGGATCGAATCTTTCTACACATTGCTTTCGGTCTTGCTCCCGAGGCGAATGGTAGACACTCCTCAGGTCATCAGAGATGATGAGGTGGTTTTGGGCTGTGTCCACATCCAAGGTCATATTCACTGTGTAAAGAAAACCCAGTAGTTCAGCAAAGATAAGAAGCCAACATGGACTCTGCCTTTCATATTTACTGTTAAGGCTATTTATACCTTATTTTTATTTAATTCTACTCTTTTTTAAAGTCACATTTTGTGGAAAATTTCAAGACCTTAGGTAACATTTTATACAGAATAAAAGTAGTCACCAAAAAAATGTTTCTCCAAACCACAGTAGGAAATTTCAACACCATTAAGTATTTGACATATGTAATACTTAATATCCAAGGGGCAGAAGATGATACAATGGTTATTGTAGACTTGGAAAATATTAATTTTTTGGCAGTCACACATTTAATCCTGTAGACCAAGTAATTGGATTCTTTAAAAAGTATTTTACATTATTTATACATGTGTGTGCACACCATAATTATGTATATGGAGAAGGTTGGTTCTCTCTTACTACCATGTGGTTCCCAGGGAATCAAATTCAGGTTGTCAGGCTTGGCACAAAACCCTCTATCGGCCGAGCTACCTCACCAGCCCTGGGAGGTGCATTCTAAGACATGTTTGTTTGGATTTTTTTAAAATAAAGTTATAAAAAAACTAAAGATGACTGGGAGATAGGTCAGCTGGGACTTGAATTCAAATCCCGGAACTCATACAGAGATGTCAGATGTGGTGTTGGGTGCACACTTGTAATCCAAGTGCTAGATAGATGGAGACAGGTGGATGTCTGGGCTTGCTGGCCAATTAGCCTAGCCTCACTCCCCCTCCCAACCACCCCCAAAAAACAAACCCCCAGGGTGCATGGCAACCACGGAATGATAGCCGAGGTCATTCTCTGGCCTACACACACACATCAACGCATACAAACACTCACATAAAAAAACAAGAGTCATTGCTTGGAGCCCTGAGTAGGGGCAGGTTAATTTTGGAGAAGTCAAGATACAGGGAGAATGTGTATGGTGGAGGCTGGCTTGGAACTCGTAGACCTGTGAACACACAGAGGTCCGCCTGTGTGGCCTCCAAAGTGCTTGGATTAAAAACATACACTCGGTGTATATGTTAAGTTCCTGGCAACAGTTCAGACCAGAAGTTGCATGGTGTCATGGTTTAAATCTTGAGTGTGTCCTATAAGGGAAACACATGGATTCAGAGGGTCAGATTAACTTGGAAAGGAATAACTTGGTGGCCTTCAAAGGAGCCCTTAAATACGAGGAGCTAGGAGAAGAACCGTTTATCACAATGAAGCAAGAGTGGAGCCAACATAAATCTCAGACCCTTCGGCTAATACCCAGTGTTTCACCTGGCTCTTATCCTAGTTTTCATTACCCGCCAACTTGACATAATTGATGTAGGCTGGCCCATATGTGGGCAGGTGGTCCTGGTCTATATGAGGGAGCTGGCTAAGCATGAGAAAATACGTCAGCAAGCAGTGTCCTTCCTCCTTGATTTCCTGCCTTGACTTCGGTCAATGATGGGACTGTGACCTGGAAGTGTAAGCCAAATAAAGCTCTTCCTTCCCTAAGTTGCTTCTAGTGAGTGTTTTAGCATAGCAGCAGACTGTTACTAGAAGAGCTTCCTATTTTACTTGGCTCAGTGGGGAAGAAAACTACACTGTTTACTAATTGGAGAAGGAGTTATTGAAGACAAATATTCTGGAATGCATTTCAGCATTGCAAATACACGTTTGTATGGAGCAAGAACTAAACAATTGGGCAGGGTATGTTGCCACATATCCAGTTCCAGCACTCAGAGGCAGAAGCAGGCGGATTTATTTGAGTTCCAGGGCAGCTGGGTCTACACTGTGAGACCCTGTCTCAACAACAAACCAAAACAAAGTAAATGGCAGAGAAAGATAAGTTCTTTTTTGTCCCCACAGCTGATGTTTTAGATGGAGTTATGCAAAAAATTGGACCCATTGGGCCCACACTTCATGCAGCTGCCAAGAATAAAGAGCGTGAGAAAGAACTGAGCCTAGGGTTCAGGACTCCAGTGAGTCTAGACTGGCCTCTTGCCCTCAGCCCATTTTACATACCACTGGGCTATGAGAACTCATTTTAGTTGCACCCCTTTCTCTAAGACATAACATAACATCAGTGCAGAATGAATGTGATATAGGAGATGGTGAGATGGCTCAGTGGGTAAAGGCCCTTGTCTTGAAAGCCTGGGTTCAATTCCCACAACATACACACATAGGGATGGAAGGAGAGAACAGATGCCACAAAGTTATTCTCTTGAGTCCTCTGACCTGTACATAACCTCGAGCACACACGCATGCACACACGTACAACCAGACATTATTTTCTGCAGTGGAGTAGAAAGCACATGGTGTAGTCATTAGGTCCTGAGTCTGTCTGTAACTAGACCTAACTCTGCATGATCATTAGATGACTTCCACCACTCTACCTGGGGGTCCTGAGCATCCGGATGATTTAATCTATCACAGTGGTTGCCTGTGCTCTCTGTACATCAGAATCACCTGGGAACTTTTGAACGCTTCAGATTCTAGGTCTCACTGTCAGACACGTGCTAGATTTACCAGTGCTAATCAACGTGTGCACTGTGAGTCAACAGTATCAGCACTGCCTGGGCTGTGTCAGGAAAACCTTGTGCTACAGAATCATAATCTGCCTCAAAGCAGGTTGTCAGGTAATTGAGCCATTATCAAATTTGAAAAGTTATCTTGTGGGGCACTGTCATCAAAATAAACTCAGTGTGGATCCACAGTTTAGATTTTCTGATAAATCAAAAGTAATATATGAGGGCTAGTCTCGTGGCTCAGTGAGTCAAAGCTCGCTCTGCAAGCTGCATGATCTGAGTTTGATCCCACAGACCCTGTGGAGGAATGAGAGAACTGACTTTTGCAAGTTGTCCTCTAAGCTCTACAGGCGCGTGCTGTGGCATTTGTTTTGTGTGCACCCCCCCAAAACAAATATAATTGAAAAATTTTACAAAGCAATATGAACAATTAGTATTATGACAGTATATTTTACTTATGATTATTCAAAGTTTAATGATTATTATAGTTTAATATATTAATTATATATAATTATTTCATTTATAATTTATTTGTAATTATTATGTATAATATATGATATAATCATTATATATAATAATGCATTATTCAAGTGTTCAGTAGCTACTGGTAGCTACCATACTGAATAGTAGAGGACTAGGGCATGACCTAAATATTGTATGCCCTTAAAATTTTCCAGGAAGGTAGGGCTGGAGAGATAGCTCAGTGGTAAAGATCACTTGCTGCTCTTGTGGAGGACCCAGATTTAGTTTTGAGAACTCACATGGCAGCTCACAACCACTTGTAATTCCATTTTCAGGGGATCTGACCCCCTCTTCTGGCCTCCATGCACACCCAGGTGTGCATGTGGTGAACATATATACATACATGCAGGCAAACACTCAGACACACAAAATAAACAAATAAAAAAATCTCAAGGTTGGTGTGTTGTGATGGTATATAATACCTAGCCTCAGCATTTGGAAGGCCAAGGCAGACAATTTCCCAGGTGCTCCTAATCTATACTTGGGGAATTGAGGGCTGCTGTGCTCTGGAAAGAATGAAATTCTAGGTTCCTGACTTCAGCTAATGTTCAGAATTTAACAGGGAGATGTTGGGAAGTTGGTTTCCCCAGAGTGCCTTATGGGGTTGGAGAAGTTTGAAGACTTCTTACCTTGATATATCTTCAGACCTAGGTTCATTGTCAGAATATGCTTCAGCTGTGGCTCTAGGTTTTTGATCTTGGTAACCAGAGCCCCTAACTGTTTACCATGTAAGATGTCTTCTTTCAAAGTGACATCAGAGCAAGTGGGGCACAGTACTCCGTCCCCTTCAGGACTTTTCTCTAGTGAGTCAAGGCATTGGAGGCAGCAGACGTATCCACAGTTCAAGTACACAGGGTTTTCCAGATAATGGAAGCATAAATAACAGTTACTTTTCTCTTTGAAGAGATGAGCCATGGTCAGTGCCTGAGGGGAAAAACACACAATACTGAAACTGTCTTGAGCTGAATGACTGTTAGATCTTGGGAGATTGTCATCTTTGCAAGGGATGACATGGGACTATCATAGTCATTAGTAACAGGTCATAAAGACAAGAACAAAACACAGATTTAACAGACTTATAACCTTGAACTTCTGATAATTGAAATGCTAGCTGGACAGATACGATTCTTCCCTGACCTTTCAGTTGGGGTCTTTACCTAGATTGTCCAGTGTGGCAGTCACTAGCCCACATGGGACTGTGGAGTACCTGAAAGGGGGTGTATCTGTCTTTATGTAATATCTTAATATTTACTTTTGTGTGGTGTATAAGTGGGGAGGTTTGTGGCTGTGCTGCATGTATGATGGTCAAATGACAGCTTGTACAGTCAGCTCTCTCTCTCCACCATGTGGGGCCTGGGGATTGAACTCAGGTTGTTAGACTTGGTGGCAAGCACTTTTACTCACTGAACCACCTCACTGGTCCAGTGGGGCTTATCTGAATTGCCATGTGCTGTGAGTATAAAATACATACTCAGCTTGAAAGATGAGAAAAAGAACACAAACTATTTCATGAACATTGTTTGACTAATTACATGGTGTATTATCTAGATTAAAGTTTATATTTATTATTTTTAGTTATGTATACTTATATGTGTCTAAATGTGGGTGTGTGCACATGAGGGCTGGTACCCAGGGAGACCATAAGTGTTGGAGCTTCGGAGCTGCGGTTACAAACGGTTGTAAGTTGCCATGTCGGTGGGTATTGCATGTGGCACCTCTGTACGAGCAGCCAGTGCCCTTAACCCCTGAGCCATCTCCATCTCTCCAGCTCCTTAATTTTTGATATTGAAATAAATGGAGGTAAATAATTTTATTTTACTTTCCTTACCTTGATGATTAGAAAGTTTGTCATTATGTACGTGGGTCATGTTCTGTTTCTATTGGACAGTGCTGTCCTTTGACCCAGGAACGCTCCAGCTCCCTTGTCCCACATGGAGATTGAATGAGCCCATGGGGAGAATAAGACTCCTACCTCATTTGGTCAGTCAAGCCCTGGTTGGACTCAAGAGAATGAAGGCCATTACTTCTCCAGGCTGGGTGTTGAAAGTCACTGTCCCACCTAGTGCTGCTTAAGTGAGGAGCCCTGTGTCCCTAAACTGCCTGGCATGGGCTAGCTTCAGACAACACTTGCATAGTAATAAGTCTTTTCCTCCGTCCCTAGCAGAGAGCTGAGAAGTGAAGAAGATATTGCTTAATTGTGCCCACCTCTCCTCTGCTGGTCTCTCTTCTGGCCCCCAGCTGAATTCTAGAGTGGTACCCACCTCCATGAGGTATTTATTGGTGATATCACTTCCTACCTTACTCCCCACTTGTCTCTTCTTAATCCAATCAGATTTAAAGTTTGGCTTAAGTGAGATTTTTATACAGTGAAATCCATTTTACTTAAAAATGGTCGGTCATCAGTTAGAGGGCTGATGAGTGGTTGGGAACTGAGGAGAAGAAACTGGGAGATGGGGAGGCCGGGTGGGTGGATAAGGTTTAGATTACACTCACTTGGCCATTTAATCATTTCCACAATAATCTCTTGCTGATGTGTGTTGAGCACCTAAAAAAAAACCAACCCAATACAACTATATCCATTTTAAATAATGTTTTCCCATTTGTTTGTTTGTTTGTTTACTAGGCATGAATGTGTGACAGTGCATGGACAGGAGGTTGAAAGACAGTTTTGGGGAAGTGGTCCTTTCTATCATGTGAGTCCTGGGATGGAGCTCCGCTGCTGTATAGCTCAGTCTGATTCTCAACTGAAGATCCTCCTGTATTAGCCTCCCCAGTGTTGCAGTTTCAGCAGGTATTTGCCACCAGGTCCAGCCTGAAGCACAATTTCGAAAAGTTCTTGGAATCTCTGAGGTACTAATGCTTGTTCTCAGTGCTGGTGACAAACATCAGGTCTTGTACACATGAGACAAGTATTCTACCCTGAGCTACACCTTTGACTTTTGACCTTTTGTCTGGGACTGAGCTGATGGTTAGTAGGCTGTAGGCAGCTTCAGGATCGGGGTTGTTCATGAAAGAGAGCAACACAGGATTAGTGGGTTGGGACTTTTTAGCTCCATGATTCAATCTGTTATGGGAAAGCAAGGCTGGATCACAAATGTCTGCTTTACTCAATAATTCCTGTGTTGTTAAGTCACAAGCAAAGCCAAGAGAAAGGGTTTTATTGGGAACAGTTTTGGTGGCATATGTCCAAGATCCCACCCAGCACTTGGGAGATAAAGGCTAGAGGAACAGGAATTCAAGGTTATCCTTGGCTATGTACGGAGTTTGAGGCCTTCCTGGGCTACATGAGACCCTACTTCAGAAAAACAAAACCAATCAATTCACTAGTCAATTGACTAGCCAAACAAACAAAGCACAATGACAGCGACCAGTGAATTTCTGGATAGTTAGGTATGGGGGTTTCTGGGGAGTGTGAGTCAGGGTTCTCTAGAGTCACAGAACTTACGGGTAGTCTCTAGATAGTAAGGGAATTTGTTGATGACTTACAGTTTGTAGTCTGACTCCCCAACAATGGATAGTAGCTGCTGTGAATGAAAGTCCAAGAATCTAGCAGTTGCTCAGTCCCACAAGGCACACAGGAGAAGACAAGCAAATCTCCCTTCTTCCCATATCCTTATGTAGGTCTCCAGCAGAAGGTGTGGCCCAGATTAAAGGTGTGTGCCACCATGCCTGGATCTGAGACTTGCTTTGTCCCAGGCTGACCTTAAACTCAGAGATCTCCTTGCCTCGGTCTCCTGGGATTAAGGGTGTGTACTATTTTGCCTGAACCTAAGCTTTTCATGGCCACTATGCCTCAAGATCATCACTCCAAGATCCAGGTCAGAAACTTGTGTCTTCCAGCCTCAAGATCTGGATCACAGGTGAACCTTCTAATTCTGGATTGTAGTTCACTCCAGACATAGTCAACCAGGAACACCCGCTGCAGGAACTCTTCTGCTCTTCCATCTATACATCTATTTGTCTGAATCCCCTTTGCATCCTTTCTAAGAAGCCAACAAATGTGGTTATACCCCAAAGTTATATGAGTCACCTGAGCAAAGGTTTTTTCAACTGTGGGAGGAGACTGTAGATCCTTGAGTTTTAGCACAGCCAAAAGCCTCCAGTTTGAGATGGACTTCTGCAGTGGGGACAGAAGGCTGGAGGCAGCAGAGTGGGTTCAAGGTCACCCTGGGGTCTGGAGGGGTGACTCCTTAACACAGGACAGCTGGGTTCCATGGTAAATTGAGACAAAATGTTTTTTCCTCAGGTGATTTCTCTCCCCCTCAACTCTCTTAGTGTGGAGAGGGTAAGGCTGTGATGATTCCTCCTCTGCACAATCAATCATGGCAGATCTAGCCTGGTGCTACGCAGCTGAACCTTGGTACTGGGAACTCTCGGCATAGCTGCCGAATTGGCCCAATGTGTGAATGTTTTCGGAGAGATCAGAGAGAAGGGGCACAGAGAACCCTTCACATGGGGCCCCTCTCTGCAGTAAATTCTTGGCATTAAAGGAAGAAAGATTGACCTCCATTTCAAGTACAGGGTTTTCTCAAGACAGGCTGAGCAGACGGAACCGCTGGGTTGAGCCTGCTCAATGTCAGGGTGACTTATTTGCACAAGATGAAGCCCTAAAACCTGGAGGAAAGCTGACACCTTGGACCTCCACAGAGTGATTGTGTCCTAGTACCTTAGAACAAGGTACTAAGAACAAAACAGAGAAGTGGGTAGGTGGTTGTCTCTGGAGATTTGAAATCAACAAAAGGGGCAACTTCTTGGGCCCCCCAGGTCCTTCAGTTTTGGAGAAAGGGCTTCCATGCTGATCTTGAATTTCTGAGCCCAAGTCATCCTTTGCCCAAGTTGACCAAGGTAGGACTATTGCCATGCACCTTTGCACCCTGCTTACTAGTACGCTTTGATGGGAAGAGGGTGCGGGGGCCACCCATGGAGATATTTCATCTCTGGTAGCAGACTTAGCCTGGGCCTAAGCTCTGCTGTGGGCAAGTGTCTTAGGGTCAATATGAAGGAGCAGAGGCCCTGAAGAATCTGAACTTTTCTTCTGGGTTAGCTAGAACCTCTGAGTTGCTCTTCCCCTTACTGTGAGACAGGGTCTCATGTAATTTAGACTAGACACTGATATGTAGCTAAGAATGACTTTGAATTTCTGATCCTCCCGCCTGTACCTCCTGAGTGCTGGGATTACTGGCATGCAGTTAAAAAAAAAGTTATTTTGAGATTTTATTTTTATTTTATGTCTATGAGTGTTTTGCCTGCATGTGAACAGTGTCTGCTGAGGCCTGAAGAGGGCTTCAGGTCTCCTGGTTCTGGAGTTAGACTGTTATGAACTGCCATGTGGGTGTTGGGAACGACACTTAGGTCTGGAAGTGAAGTTAGCTTTTGTTGTTGTTGTTTTGTTTGTTTGTTTTTGTTTTTTAAGATGGGGTTTCTATGTGTAGCCCTGGCAGTACGAGAGAGAGAGAGAGAGAGAGAGAGAGAGAGAGAGAGAGAGAGAACACTGTAGCTGTCTTCAGACACACCAGAAGAGGACATCGGATCCCATTACAGATGGTTGTGAGCCACCATGTGGTTGCTGGGAATTGAACTCAGACCTTTGGAAGAGCAGTCAGTGCTCTTAACTGCTGATCCTAGGAAGTCATTCTTTAGTCCAGGCTGGCCTCAAACTCAGCTATCTGCCTGCCTTTTCCTCCTGAGTGCTGGAATTAAAGGTGTACCACCATTGCTCAGCACACAGCTCTTAGTCACTGAACGTTTATTTCTTCAGTCACCACACATAGTTTCGTTGTTGTTGTTTTGTTTTGTTTTATATTTTTTTGTTTTTTTTTCCTGAGACAGATTCTGTCTGTGTAGCCTTGATTATTCTAGAAGAACTTCCTCTGTAGACCAGGCTGGCCTCAAACTCATATTGATCCTCCTGCCTCTGCCTCCTCAGTGCTGGGGTTAAATGTATGCACCACCCCTGCCTGGCTCCCACACATAGTTTTATGTGGTGCTGGGAGCCAGAACTGGGGCTCACCCTAGGCAAACACTGTTAACTGGGCTATACCCTCAGCTTGTGGATATGAATCATTTTTTTCAACTCATTTATTAAATATGTTTGAAGATAAGGCCATCTTTCTTTTTTTCATTTTTTAAATTTTTACTTATTCACTTTTCATCCTGCTCACTCCCCCCCCCATGTTCCTTTGACAGTTATGCATCCTTTACCTTGCAGTAGGAATGATCTGTAACCAGAGCCAAAGGATCATTGCATGTTAAACTTAAAAGGCTCTCAAGGAAAGCACAGTAGTGAAATTACAGGACCTTTCTCTGTAGACTGGTCACTCGCCCCCTCCCACTAATGGCCATCAACTTCAGGGAATAGACGCGGATCCCAACTGTTCTTCCTCCCCCCCCCCTTTTTGTGTCTTTTATTTACGTGTTGTAATTTAGGGTTGGTTGGAGGAAAGAGCTCAGCCAGTAAAAGTGCAAGCCACATAAGCTCACTCTAGATCACGCTGGAGAAAACTAGGTATGTGCCATCGAGTACTGGGGGGGGAGAGAGAGAGAGAGAGAGAAAGAGAGAGAGAGAGGCAGATCCCTGGTCAGCTATTCTCACCTTCACAGCATTTGGGAGACAGAAGCAAGTGAGTCTCTTGTGAGTTCAAGGCCAGCCTAGTCTACACAGTGAGTTCCAGGCCAGCCAGGGCAACAGAGTGAGACACTTCTCCCTCTTTTGTTGTTTTTTCAAAGAGGATGTAGGAAATTATTTGAGAGAGGCCAGTAAAAAGGGACAGTAGAACAAGAGAGAGTAAGGGGTTAAATATGATCATAGTACAATGTGTACATATGTGAAAATGTGATCAAACACAGACCCCTACAAAGTAGTACATGCCAATGGTGAAGAGCAAAAAGTATTAATTATTATGTCCTTTTCAGGGACTGTATTGAGGTATATTCGTTCTAGATATCACTTGTGAGTTACTACAGAGACAAACCTTAAAATTGCTTGTTTAGGGAAGTAAGAGACTAGAGAGATGGTGAGCACTGGCTGCTCTTCCAGAGATCGTGAGTTCAATTCCCAGAACCCACATGGTGGCTCACGACCAGCTCTAACTCCAGTTTCAGGGGAATTGAAGCCCTTTTCTGACCTCTGAGGGTAATAGGTACACACTGCAGGCAAAACACACATTAAAATAAAATGGGAAGTGAGAAGAAAACACCCATTGATTGATTGATTGATTGATTGATTGATTGTGCAGGGCACTTACCTGCCACACTATGTGTGTGGAGGTCAGAGGACAACTTGCAGGAAGAAATCAGTTCTTTTCTTCCACCATGTGGGTCCTTGGGAATAAGGTCAGATTGTCAGGCTTGGTGGCAAGATTCCTTACCCACTGACCCACTGTGCCATCTTGCTGGCCTAAATATATAGTTCTTAAGAATCTTCCTTCCTCTCCCTGTGATAGACGTATCAGTGTGTTTCTTGTGTGTGTGTATAGGTTCAATTGTGCCATGGCACACATGGGGAAGTCGGAGGACAACCTTGAGTGTTAGTTCACCTTACACCTTTTCTTAGAAACAGAAGATAGTCTTCTTTCATACAATACATCCTGACCACAGTTTCCCCTCCCTCCACTCCTTCTAGATCCCCAACTCCCCTCTCCCCTGGATCCACTGCCCCTCCATTTCCTCCTCAAGAAAGAACAGGGCTCCAAGAGATGACAGCTAAACAGGACAAAACAAGATATAATAAGACAAGGCAAATGCCCTAATACAGACTGAGGACAAGGCAGCCCAATAGGAAGGAAGAGTCTAAAGAACACACCTAAGAGTCAGAGAAACATCCCTACTACCGTTAGGAGTCCCACAAAAACACTAAGCTAACAGCCATAACGTACACAGAGAACGTGGTGCAGACCCATGCAAACCCTGTTCTTGCTGTGTCAGTCTCTGAGCCCATGTGATGAACCCTGCTTAGTTGATCCAGTGGGTCATATTCTCCTGGTGTCCTCCATCCCTCTGACTCTTGCAATCTTTCCTTCCCAGTCTTCCACCAGGTTCCCTGATATCTGAGGGGATGGATCTGAGGGATACCTCCAACCTAGACTCTCCTCCACATGTTTGGCTGTGGGTCACTGCAACCATTCCCATCTGCTGCTGGAGGAAGTCTCTCTGATGATGACTGGACAAGGCACCAATCTATGAGGATAGCAGAATATCATTAGGAATCATTTCATTGATTATTTTTGTTAGTCGTGTTTTGTTTTACCTTAGGTCTCTGAGCTACCCAGTCTCTGATTCTTGGGCATCCTGGCAGTGTAGGGCATTGGTTCCCTCTCATGACAATAGGCTTCAAGGTAAACTAGATATTGCCCGGCCACACCCACAAGTTCTGCACCACCATTGCCCTAGCACAGCTTCAGGGCAGGACAGATTATAGGTTGAGAGTCTTGTGGCTGAGTTGGTGTGCAGGTTTCTCTTTCTATAGTTTGTAGAGTACCTTCTCGAGTCAAAGAGGCTATAAAATAGAGACGAGGGCTCCGTGCAGGCACCAGCTTGACCTCTATGTTTAAATGAGCTGAATGGATGTTGTCCTTGGCACTGGTACTCCAGTATCAGTTTTCAGAGAGCCACCTTCTAGAATCAGCCTGGGTTGTTTAGGCATCTCCAGTGGATCCTCCCCCCACCCTCACCCCAGCCAACAACTCAACCCAATCTACCCAGTCCCACCACTAGAAGCCTTGTCTGGCCACAAAACATGGTCAGTTAAGACTCTGTATCCTCCATTACTATGAGTCCTCACTAGGTCATCCTCAGAGATTCCAGGAAATTTCCAGTGCACTAGGTCAGCTCCCAGACTCCCCAGTTCTAGCTGTCTCTCCACCACTCTCTCTCCCAGTCCCCCTATCTTATCCTTATCACTCCCGTCCTCCATGCCCCAGGCCACCCACAAAATTTATTCTATTTCTCCGTCCAGAGCGATCCATGCATCCCCCAGAGTCCTCCTCCGTATCAAACCTCTCTGAATCTGTGGGTTATAGCCGTATTGTCATTTACTCAACAGCTAATATCCATTTATAAGTAAGTGCATGCCATATTTGTCTTTATGAGTTAAGGTCACCTCACTCAAGCTGATTTTTTTTCTAGTTGCATCCATTTGTCTGAAAATTTTATGATGTCATTTTAAATTTTATTACAGCTGAGTAATACTCCATTATATAAACATACCACGTTTTTTCAATCCACTCTTCAGTTGAGAGACATCTAGATTGTTTCCAGTTTCTGGATATTATGAGTAAAGCTGCAATGGACATAGTTAATAAGCAAGTGTCTCTGTGGTAGGATGGAGTGTCCTTTGAGTATATGCCTAAGATGATATAAGTGGGTCTTGAGGTAAATTGATTCCCAACCTTCTGGGAAACCGCCATATTGATTCACAGTGGCTGTACAGGCTTGTATTCTGACCAGCAGAGGAAGACTGCTTCCCTTACTTTCTTATTCCACATCCTCCCCAGCATGAGCTGTCACTTGTGTTTTTGATCTTAGCCATTCTAAGAGCTATGAGGGGGAATCTCAGAGTTGTTTTGATTTGCATTTCCCTGATGGCTAAGGATGTTGAACATTTGTTAAACGTTTCATGGCCATTGGAGAGTCCTCTGGTGAGAATTCTCCATTTAGATCTGTACCAGTATTTTTTCATCAGATTCTTTGGTTTGCTTTTTTAATATCTAGTTTCTTGAATTCTTTATATATTTTGGATATTAGACCTCTATCAGATGTGGAGTTGGTAAAAATCTTTTCCTATTCTTTAGGCTGTCTCTTTGTCCATATTCACAGTGTTCTTTGCCTTACAGACGCTTTACAGTTTCATGAGGTCCCATTGTATTGTCAGCCTTAGAGCTTGTGCTTTTGATGTTCTGTTAAAGAAGTTGTCTCGTGCAGATGCGTGCAAGGCTATCCCCCACTTTCCCTTTTATCAGGTTCAGTATGTCTAGCTTTATGTTGAGGTGTTAATGCTGATCCACTTGGACTTGAGCTTTGTGCAGGGTGACAAATATGGACCTATTTGCATTCTTCTACAGACATACAGTTTGACCAGTACCATTTGTTGAAGATGATTTCTATTTTTTCAGTGTGTATTTCTAGCATATATATAGTCAGTTATCCATAGGTGTGTGGATTTATGACTGGGTCTTCAGTTTGATCCCATTGATCACTGTGTCTGTTTTTATGCCAGTACCTTACAGTCTTTATTATTACAGCTCTGTAGTACAATGTGAAGTCAGGGATAGGGATACCTCCAGCAGTTCTTTTATTGTTCAGGATTGTTTCCGCTATCCTGTGTTTGTTTTTCCACATGAAGTTGAGAATTGTCCTTTCAAGGTCTCTAAAGAATTGTGCTGGAATTTTGAAGAGGATTGCATTGAATCTGCAGATTGCTTTTGGTAAGATGGCCATTTTTAGTATGTTAATCCTACTGACCCATGGTCTTCCATTTTCTGATACCTTCTTCAATTTCTTTCTTCAAAGACTTGAAGTTCTTTTCATACAGGTCTTTCCCTGGCTTGGTTAGAGTTACCCCAAGATATTTTACATTAGTTAAGGCTATTATAAAAGTGTTGTTTCCCTAATTTCTTTCTCAGTCCATTTGCTATTTGTAGGGGCTGCTTTTTAAAAATGAATCTTGTATCCTGCTACTTTGTGGAAAGTATTTATCAGTCATAGGATTTCCCTTGAGGAATTTTTAAGGTCACTTATGTATATTATCATATCATCTACAAATATCAATACTTAGACTTTTTAAAAAAATAATTTGTATCCCCTTGATTTCCTTCAGTTGTCTTATTGTTCTAGCTAAAACTTCAAGTACAATATTGAATAGATATGTAAAGAGTGCACAGCTTGTCTTGCTCCTTATGTTAATGGAATTGCTTTGAGTTTATCTCCCTTTAATTTGATGCTATAGCTTGCTGTATATTGCCTTGGTTATGTTTAGGTAGGTCTTTTGTATCCCTAACCTCTCAAGGACGTTTATGATGAAGAGGTGTTGGACTTTGTCAAAGGCCTTCTCTGCATCTAATGAGGTGATCACAGTTTTTGTGTTTTCCTTTTTAGCTTGTTTATGTGGTAAATTACATTTACTGATTTTCTTTTTCTTTTTTTAAAGATTATTTGAAATACAACTTTATTCTGATTCTAAATGAAAAGAATGGGAATGACAGTTACAAACAAGATTTCACCACTGAATATTGTGATGCGACTGCAGCAGTCTTATCTTTGAAATCACAGAAGGAAACAACTCTGTTCTAAACAGCTAATATGCAAGTCCAAAAAAATGAAGGCGTGTTTTAACTGCCCATCATCTCCTTCAGCATCCCAATGAAGTACACAATTCTCTTTTAGCTAAATAAGGTGGTATACACGCTGTACCGCTGGCTGGCATCACAGGACAGTTGCCTATAAAAATAGACTTCTGACGCAGGGCTCCAGCTTCTCTTTCTCACAGGTCATCTTCCTCATCCGGGAGAGCAGTCGTCTGAGCAACCTCTAAATCATGCCTGTACTGTGCTGCCAAAGCTGGGTCCATGACCACCTCAGGGGGGGCAAGAGCAGGCATGGCGACGAACTCCAAGTTAGGATCTCCAATGAGCTTTCTGGCAAGCCAGAAGAAAGGCTTTTCAAAGTTGTAGTTACTCTTGGCAGAAATGTCATAGTACTGAAGGTTCTTCTTTCGGTGGAAGAGAATAGGTTTTGCCTTCACTTTCATGTCTTTAATGTCCACTTTGTTGCCACACAATACAATGGGGATGTTTTCACACACGCGTACTATATCTTTATGCCAGCTAGGCACGTTCTTGTAAGTAACTCTTGATGTTACATCAAACATTATAATGGCGCACTGGGCTTGGATGTAGTAGCCATCACGCAGGCCCCCGAACTTCTCCTGGCCTGCTGTGTCCCACACATTGAACTTGATGGGTCCTCTGTTGGTATGGAAGACGAGTGTGTGCACTTCCACGCCCAGGGTGGCTACATATTCCTTCTCAAACTCTCCGGTCAAGTGACGCTTCATGAACGTTGTCTTTCCCGTGCCGCCATCGCCCACCAGGACGAGCTTGAACTGGACCTGTGGCTCTCCCTGGGCGGCCATCACGATGATCCTGCAGGAGTGGGCGGCTGCTGCACATGCGCCCCACAAAGGCAGCGGCTGGGAAGAGCGCGCGGGAAGGCAGAGACTCGGCATGAGACTGTGGGGGAAGGGAAGCTGGCTGACTCTTCTCACCGCCGCTGCTGCCCCGCGCCCACCCGAAGGGCAACCAACCCTCGTGTTGCCGCCTGCGCTTGGCCAGGCCCACCCAGCTACCTTCCAAGACTGATTTTCATTTACTGAACCATCCCTTGCATTTCTGGGATGAAGCCTACTTAATCATGGGTGGATGATCTTTTTAATGAGTTCTTGGATTCAGTTTGCAAGTATTTCTGCATCTATGTTCATAAGGGAAGTTGCTCGGAAATCTTTCTTTGTTGAGATTAGGTATCTGGGTATGTGGTTTAGGTATTAGTGTAACTATGGCTAAATAAAATGAATTGGGGTTCCTCAATCTCTGTTTTGTGGAATAATTTGAGGAATATTGGCATTAACTCTTCTTTGCAAGTCTGGTAGAAGTCGTGCTAAAACTGTCTATCCCAGAGTGGTTTTGGTTGGGAGACTTTTAATGGCTGCTTCTATTTCACTATTGGTTTTAGGTCTATTTAATTTTTTTATCTGATCTTGATTTATCTTCAGTAAGTAGTACCTATTGAGAAAATTATCCATTTCTTTTAGATTTTTCCAATTTGGTGGAGTATATGTTTTTAAAAGAATTTTCTTATGACTTTCTGGATTCCCTCAGTGTCTGTTGTTATGTTCCCCCCCCCCTTTATTTCTGATTTTATTAATTTGGGAGTTCTCTCTTTGGCAATGGCAAACATCCTGAAGGTGCTGCTGACAAAGCTCCAGTGCTCGGACAGCATGGACTGACCCACCACTGCTCTTGGTGGACATTTGCTACATACCTTTGGTTATACTTATGTTTCTCATTGAAGGCTAGAACTGGCATAACAAAGAGCTAGCTAGTGCAAATAAGAATGAAATTAATGAAAGTTCTTCAGAAAGAAAAAAAACACAAACTGTTATGTAGAAAATTGAGTCTTTGCTAAGAACTTATTACTTAAATAAACATTTAGGGGGCTGGAGAGATGACTCAGTGGTTAAGAGCACTGAATGCTCTTCCAGAGGTCCTGAGTTCAAATCCCAGCAACCACATGGT
This sequence comes from Rhynchomys soricoides, assembly GCA_019843965.1. Classification (NCBI taxonomy): domain Eukaryota; kingdom Metazoa; phylum Chordata; class Mammalia; order Rodentia; family Muridae; genus Rhynchomys; species Rhynchomys soricoides. The sequence goes on along the minus strand of JADRCH010000849.1, from coordinate 2,427,892 downwards.
GGCTCACAACCATCTGTAATGGGATCTGATGGTGTGTATGAAAACAGCTACAGTGTACTTATATATAATAAATAAATAAATCTTTAAAAAATAAACATTTAGGTCATTAGAGAGTATTGTTAGTAAGCATGAGACAGAGGATTGAGAAGAATTATTAAAGAAGAAAAACTTAAGGAAATTCTGGAAGCTGAAGAGCTGTAATTTTATGACCAACTTTAGAAACAAGGAACTTGTATGAATAGGAAGAGATTTTGATCATACACTTAATGACAAGCGTTGGTACCTTGCTGAAGGCAAAAGTAAGCAGTTTTGGGAATCCTGATGTTCTTCTGTTCTATAGAGAATTGTGATAAAGATAGGAATTGTACTGAATCAAGGGTTCATGACAGACACAGAGGGAGGCATCCTGGGTCAGTGAACTGCCCACCATCCTGAACAGATTGGTTAGATCAGAACTTTTCTGATAAACTTCCTTGCACATTTTTTTTTTTTTTTAGAATCAAAGTAAAAGGAGGGGAGTCTTATGCCAAATATAAAAGAAATATCAGGGAAGGAAAGAAAGAATTAAATAAGAGTCAGAGATCGAACTTTTATAGAAAGCCAAGCTTGATATGACAGGTAGTAGGAAATAATTTTTGATCTATTAATCTTACGCCAAACTGAAAGAGAATCAAATTCAAATAGAGTCATCCTGTCTAGCATTTCGGCAACTGCAAGGCTTTACAACACCAATCTTAATGAAGAAGATACTGTGTTTAAAGAAAATTGATTTGTCATAAAGTTAATTTTTAGCTCTCATAAAACTGGGATTTCTTTGCTTTATTCCTCTTTCAATGTTCTTATGTCATCAAGGAAGACTTTAGTAATAAACGTATTTTGAAAAGTTGTGTAACCAATAAATAACATTTCTGAGGAAATTTTATGTATAAATAAGTCTGAAAGAGACAAAAGTTGCCAGAGTAGGAGAAGCCATACCAAGCTGTGCTTCTTCTCTGTCCCGTCTCTCACGAAGCGAATGACTTCCTGCATCTGGTCCTTCCCTCCCTTCGCCACTCTTCTCCAGACCCTGCCCTCAGCCAAGGCTGGTCCTGGGCATTTCTTTGTATTTAAGTTTGTCTGGATAAAGGTTTATCTTGTTGATTTTCTCAAAGAACCAACTCTTTGTTTCATTGATTATTTGTATTATTTTCTATTTTACTTCTGCATTTTATTATTTCTTGCTTTTGGGCCCCCTTGTTTGTGCATGTTTCTTTTTGTTCAAAATCTAGAGCTTTCAGATGTGCTGTTGTGTTGCTAGTGTGAGATCTCTCCAATGAATTTATGAAGGTGCGTAGAGCTATGAATTTTCCCTTCCATGGTGTTCCATAAGTTTGGGAATGTTGTGTATTCATTTTTATTGAATTCTAGGATGTCTTTAATTTCTTTTTGGCTTGACCCTACAGTTGTTCAGTAGAGAGTTGTTCAGATTCCATGAGTTTGTAGGCTTTCTATTGTTTCTGTTGTTGAAATCCAGTTTTAATCCATGGTGGTCTGACAGGAGGTAGGAGGTTATTTCAGGTTTCTTGTATGTATTCAGACTTACTTTGTGTCCAAGTATGTGGTCAGTTTTTGAGAATGTTCCATGAGGTGCTGAGTAGAAGGTATATTCTTTTGTGCTTGGGTGAAATATTTTGTAGATATATCTGTTAGGTTTATTTGGTTTATGACGTTGGTTAGCTCCACATTCCCAGTTACATTTGTGTCTGGATTATCTGTCATTGGTGGGAGTGTGGTGTTGAAGTCTCCCACTATCACGGTGAGGGTTAGTTTGTGATTTAAGCTGTACTAGTGTTTCTTTTACAAAGTGGGTACCCTTGTATTTGTGGCATAGATGGTTATTTTTAATTAATTATTTTACTTATTTACATTTCAAATGTTGTCCCCCTTTCCAGTCTCTCCTCTGCAAACTCCCCACCCTACACCTCCCCTTTGCCTCTAAGAGGGTGCTCCCCCAACCACCTACCCACTCCCGCCTCACCCCTGTAACCTCTCCCTTTGCTGGGGCAACAAGCCTCCAAAGGACCAAGCGCCTCCCCTCCCATTAATGCCAGATAAGGCAGTCCTCTGCTACATATGTAGCAGGAGCCATGGGCAGACTCATGTATACTCTTTGGTTGGTGGTTTAGTCCCTGGGAGCTCTGAGGGGTCAGGTTAGTTGATATTATTCTTCCTATGGGGTTGTAATCCCCTTCAGCTCCTTCAATCCTTCCCTTAACTCTTCCATTGGGGTCTCTAGGATCAGTCCAATGGTTGGCTGTGAGTATCTGTATCTGTCTTAGCCAGGTTCTGGCAGAACCTCCCAGACAACAGCTATACCAGGCTCCAGACTGCAAGCACTTCTTGTCATCAGCAATAGTGTCGGGGGTTTGGTGTCTGCAGATGGGATGGATCCCAAGGTGGGGAGGTCTTAAGATAGCCTTTTCTTCAGTCTCTGATCCATTTCTTAGTCCCTGTCTTTCCTTTGGACAGGAACAATTCTGGGTTAAAGATATTTAGATGGGTGGATGGCCCCATCCCTCCACTAGGTACCATATCTATCTACTGGAGGTGGTCTCTGCAGGTTCTATCTCCATGCTGTTGGGTATTTTGGCTAATGTCATCTCCATTGGGTCCTGGGAGCCTTTTGAATCCCTGTCATCTGGGACTTTCTAGTAGTTTTGACCCACCCTGTTCCCCATCCCCACTACTACATATTTTTATTCATTCTCCTGGCCCTCTGAACTTCTCTCTTGTTTCTTCCCATACCTGATCCTGCCATCCCTTTTTTCCTTCCCCTCCCCTCTCCCATCCAGGACCCTCACCCCCTCTGCCTCCAGTGATTATTTTGTTGCCTCTTCTAAGTAGGATCGAAACATCCATACTTTGGCCTTCCTTCTTGTTAAGCTTCATATGGCCTGTGAGTTGTATCATGGGTATTCTGAGCTTTGGACTAATATCCACTCATCAGTGAGTACATATCATGTGTGTCCTTTTGAGTCTGGGTTACCTCACTCAGGATGATATCTCCTAATTCCATCCATTTGCCTACAAAATTTGTGAAGTCGTTGTTTTTAATAGCTGAGTAGTATTCCATTGTATAAATGTACCACATTTTCTGTATCCATTCTTCTGTTGAGGGGCATCTGGGCTGTTTCCAGCTTCTGGCTATTATAAATAAGGCTGCTATGAATATAGTGGAGCATGTGCCTTTATTACATGTTGGAGCATCTTTTGGGTATATGCCCAGGAGTGGTATAGCTGGGTCTTCAGGTAGAAATCTTTCCAATTTTCCGAGAAACCTCCAGATTGATTTCCAAAGCGGTTGCATCAGTTTATAATCCCACCAGCAATGGAAGAGTGCTTGTCTTTACATCCTCGCTACCATCTGCTGTCACCTGAGTTTTTGATCTTAGCCATTCTGACTGGTGTGAGGTGGACTCTCAGGGTTGTTTTGATTTGCATTTCCCTGATGACTAAGGATGTTGAGCATTTCTATAAGTGCTTCGAGGCCATTCGAGATTCTGCAGTTGAGAATTCTTTATCTCTGTAGCCCATTTTTAAAATTGGGTTATTTGGTTTTCTGGAGTCTTGAATTATGTATATATTTTGGATTATTAGCTCTCAAATGGATGTAGGATTAGTAAAAATTGTTTCATAATCTGTAGGTTGCAGTTTTGTCCTATTGACAGTGTCATTTTCCTTAAAGAAGCTTTTCAGATTCATGAGATCCCATTTGTCAATTGTTGATCTTAGAGCCTGAGCCATTGGTGTTCTCTTCAGGAAATTTTCCCCTGTGCCAATGTATTCAAGGCTCTTTCCCACTTTTTCTTCTATTAGATTCAGCATATCTGGTTTTATGTTGAGATCCTTGATCCACTTGGACTTGAGCTTTGTACAAGGAGACAGGAATGGATCAATTTGCATTCTTCTACATGCTAACCTCCAGTTAGTCCAGCACCATTTGTTGAAAATGCTTTTTTTTCCCATTGTATGATTTTGGCTTCTTTATCAAAGATCAAGTGGCCATACATATGTGGGTTTATTTCTGAGTCATCAATTCTATTTAACTGATGTTTGTCTCTGTACCAATACCATGCAGTTTTTATCACTATTGCTCTGTAGTATAGCTTGAAGTCAGAGATGGTGGTTCCCCCCAGATGTTCTTTTATTGTTGAGAATTGTTTTCGCTATCCTGGGTTTTTTGTTATTCCAGATGAAGTTGAGAACTGCTCTATCTCTGTGAAGAATTGAGATGAAATTTTGATGGGAATTGTATTGAATCTGTAGATTGCATTTGATAAGATGGCCACTTATACTATGTTAATCCTGCCCATCCATGAGCATGGCTGATCTTTCCATCTTCTGAGGTTTTCTTCGATTTCTTTCTTCAGGGACTTGAAGTTATTGTCATACAGATCTTTCACTTGTTTGGTTAGAGTTACACCAAGATATGTTATACTATTTGTGACTATTGTGAAGGGTGTTGTTTCCCTAATTTCGTTCTCAGCCAGTTTACTCTTTGTATAGAGAAGGCTACTGATTTTTTTGAGTTAATTTTACATCCAGCCACTCTGCTATTTATCAGGTGCAGGAGATCACTGGTAGAATTTTTTGGGTCACTTACTTATACTATCATATCATCTAAAAATAGTGATACCTTGACGTCTTCCTTTCTGATTTGTATCAATTTGACCTCCTTTTGTTGTCTAATTGCTCTAGCTAGAACTTCTAGTACTATATTGAATAGGTGGGGAGAGAGTGAACAGCCTTGTCTAGTCTGATTTTAATGGGATTGCTTCAAGTTTCTTTCTATTTAATTTGATGTTGGCTGTTGGTTTGCTATATGTTGCTTTTATTATGCTTAGGTATGTGCCTTGTATCCCTGAGCTCTCAAAGACTTTTAGCACAAAGAGGTGTTGTATTGTGGCAAATGCTTTTTCAGCATCTAATGAGATGATCATGTGATTTTTTTTCTTTCAGTTGGTTTATACAGTGGATTATGTTGATGGATTTCTGTATATTGAACCATCCCTGCATCCCTGGCATGAAGCCTACTTGATCATGGTGAATGATGGTTTTGATGTGTTCTTGGATTTGGTTTGCTAGAATTTTATTTAGTATTTTTGCATCAATACTCATAAGTGAAATTGGTCTGAAGTTCTCTTTTTGTTGGATCCTTGTGTGGTTTAGGTATCAGAGTAATTTTGGCTTCCTAGAATGAATTAGGTAGTGTTCCTTCTGTTTGTATTTTGTGGAATAGTTTGAGAAGTATTGGTATTAGATCTTCTTTGAAGGTCTGATAAAATTCTGCACTAAAACCCTATGGCCCTGGGCTTTGTTTTGGTTTTATGGTACTGTTTAGATAGTTTATCTGGTACTGATTTTACTTTGGTACCTGGTATAGGTCTAGAAAATCATCCACTTCATCTATATTTTCTAGTTTTGTTGAGTATACACTTTTGTAGTAGGATCTGATGGTTTTTTGGATTTCCTCAGGATTCTTACTTTCTTTTATTATACTTTATTTACATTTCAAATGTTTCCCCCTTTCCAGATCTCCTCTCTGAAACCTCTCTATTCCCTCCCCCTTCCTCTATGGGGGTATTCCCCCACCTACCCTTGTCTTCTCTCCTTGGCATTCTTCTATACTAGGACATCTAACACCCTCAGGCCCAAGGGCCTCTCCTCCTCCTGATAGCTAACAGGACCCTCCTCTGCCACATATGTTGTCAGCACCATGGGTCCCTCCATGTGTATTCTTTGGTTGGTGATCCAGTCTTTGGCAGCATCGGGAGGTCAGGCCAGTGGACACTGTTGCTCCCTCCATGGGGCTGCCAACTCCCTCAGCTCCTTAAGTCCATTCACCAACTCCTCCATCTGAGACCTCACACTCAGCCCAATGGTTGCTGTGATGTGACTCTTGGGTATATCGAACTTTTGGGCTGATAACCACTTATCAGTGAGTACATACCATGTTCATTCTTTTGTGACTGACATACCACACTCAGGATGACATTTTCAAGCTCCATCCATTTGCCTGCGAATTTCATGAAGTCATTGTTTTTAATAGCTGAGTAGTATTCCATTGTGTAAATGTACCACATTTTCTGTATCCATAACTCTGTTGAGGGACATCTGGGTTGTTTCCAGTTCCTGGCTATTATAAAATATGGCTGCTATGAACATAGTGGAGCATGTGTCTTAATTACATGTTGGAGTATCTTCTGGGTATATGCCCAGGAGTGGAATAGCTGGGTCCTCGGGTAGTATTATGTTCATTTTTCTGAGGGTCTGCCAAACTGATGTCCAGACTGGTTGAATCAGCTTGCATTCCCACCAGCAATGGAGTGTTCCCCTTTCTCCACATCCTCACCAACATTGGCTGTCACCTGAGTTTTTGATCTTAGCCATTCTGACTGGTGTGAGGTGGAATCTCAGGGTTGTTTTGATTTGCATTTCTCTGATAACTAAGGATGTTGAACATTTCTTTAGGTGCTTCTCAGCCCTTCAAGTTTCCTCAGTTCAGAATTCTCTGTTTAGCTCTCTTCCCCATTTTTTGATAGGGTTATTTGGATCTCTGGAGTCTAGCTTCTTGAGTTCTTTGTATATATTGGATATTAGCCTTCTATCGGACATAGGATTGGTAAAGATCTTTTCTCAATCTGTTGCTTGCCATTTTGTCCTATTTATAGTGTTCTTTGCCTTACAGAAGCTTTGTAATTTCATGAGGTCCCATTTGTTGATTCTTGATCTTAGAGCACAAGCCATTGGTGTTCTTTTCAGGAAGATTTCCCCTGTGCCCATGTGTTCGAGACTTTTCCTCAGTTTCTCTTCTATTAGATTCAGTGTATCTGGTTTTATGTGGAGGTCCTTGATCCACTTGGACTTGAGCTTTCTACAGGGAGATAGGAATGGATCAATTCGCAATCTTCTACATGTAGACCACCAGTTGAACCAGCATCATTTGTTGAAGATGCTGTCTTTTTTCCACTGGATGGTTGTATCTCCTTTGTCAAAGAACAAGTGACAGTAAGTGTGTGGGTTCATCTCTGGGTCTTCAATTCTATTCCATTGATCTACCTGCCTGTCACTATACCAATACCATGCAGCCTTTATCACTACTGCTCTGTAGTACAGCTTGAGGTCAGGGAGGCTGATTCCCCCAGAAGTCCTTTTATTGTTGAGAACAGTTTTTTCTATCCTGGGTTTTTTGTTATCCCATATGAATTTGAAAATTGCTCTAAGTCTATGAAGAATTGAGTTGGGATTTTGATCGGGATTGCATTGATCTGTAGATTGCTTTGGGCAGGATGGCCATTTTAACTATATTAATCCTGCCAATCCATGAGCATGGGAGATGTTTCCATCTTTTGAGGTCTTCTTCCATTTCTTCAGAGACTTGAATTTCTTGTCATACAGATCATTCACTTGTTTAGTTGGAGTCACACCAAGATACTTTATATTGTGACAATTGTGAAGGGTGTCATTTCCCTAATTTCTTTCTCAGCCTGTTTATCCTTCGAATATAGAAGGCTACTGATTTGTTTGAGTTAATTTTGTATCCAGACACTTTGCTGAAGGTGTTTATCGGCTGTAGCAGATCTCTGGTGGAGTTTTTCGAGTCACTTAAGTATACCATCATATCATCTGCAAATAGTGATATTTTGATTTCTTCCTTTCCAATTTGTATCCCTTTGACCTCCTTTTGTTGTCTAATTGCTCTAGCTAGAACTTCAAGTAGTATATTGAATAAATAGGGGAAGAGAGGACAGCCTTGCCTAGTCCCTGACTTTAGTGGGATTGCTTCGAGTTTCTCTCCATTTAGTTTGAGGTTGGCCACTGGTTTGCTGTATATTGCTTTTACTAAGTTTAGGTATGCTCCTTGAATTCCTGATCTTTCCAAGACTTTTATCATGAAGGGATGTTGAATTTTGTCAAATGCTTTTTCAGCATCTATCAAAATGACCATGTGGTAGATTACATTGATGGATTTCTGGGTATTGAACCATCCCTGCATCTCTGGGATGAAGCCTACTTGATCATGGTGAATGACCATTTTGATGTGTTCTTGGATTTGGTTTGTGAGAATTTTATTGAGTATTTTTACATCGGAATTCATAAGGGAAATTGGTCTGAAGTTTTCTTTTATTGTTGGGTCTTTGTGAGGTTTTAGTATCAGTTTAACTGTGGCCTCATAGAATGAATTGGGTAGTGTTCCTTCTGTTTCTACTTTGTGGAATAGATTGAAGAGTATTGATATTAGGTCTTCTTTCAAGGTCTGTTAGAATTCTGCACTGAACCCATCTGGTCCTGGGCTTTTTTTGGTTGGGAGACTTTTAATGACTGCTTCTATTTCTTTGGGATTATGGGACTGTTTAGATGGTTTATCTGACCCTGATTTGACTTTGGTATTTGGTATCTGTCTAGAAACTTATCCATTTCATCCAGGTTTTCCAATTTTGTTGCATATAGGCTTTTGTTGTAGGATCTGATGATTTTTTAAATTTCCTCGAATCTGTGGTTATATCTCCCTTTTCATTTCTAATTTTGTTAATTTGGATACTGTCTTCGTGCCTCTGGTTAGTCTGGCTAAGGGTTTATCTATCGTGTTAATTTTCTCAAAGAACCACCTCCTGGTTTTGTTGATTCTTTGTATAGTTCTTAGTTTCTCCTTGGTTGATTTCAGCCCTTAATTTGATTATTTCCTGCTTCCTACTCCTCTTGGGTGTATTAGCTTCTTTTTGTTCTACAGCTTTCAGGTGTGCTATTAAGCTGCTAGTATATGCTCTCTCCAGTTTCTTTTTGGAGGCACTCAGAGCTATGAGTTTTCCTCTTAACTCTGCTTTCATTGTGTCCTATAGGTTTAGGTATGTAGTACTTTCCTTTTCATTAAATTCTAGGAAGTCTTTAATTTCTTTCTTCCTTGACCAAGTTATCATTGAGTAGAGCATTGTTCAGCTTCCATGTGTATGTGGGCTTTCTGTTGTTGGTGTTGTTGCCATTGAAGACCAGCCTTATTCCGTAGTGATCTGATATGAGGCATGGGATTATTTCAATCTTCTTATATCTGTTGAGGTTTGTTTTTTGACCAATTATATGATCAATTTTGGAGAAGGTACCATGCAGTGCTGAGAAGAAGGTAAATTCTTTTGATTTAGGATGAAATGTTCTATAGATATCTATTAAATCCATTTGGTTCATAACATGTTAGTTTCACTGTGTCTCTGTTTAGTTTGTGTTTGCAAGATCTGTCCAATGATGAGAGTGGGGTGTTGAAGTCTCCCACTATTATTGTGTGAGGTGCAACGTGTGCTTTGAGCTTTAGGAAAGTTTCTTTTATGAATGTGGGAGCCCTTGCATTCAGGGCATAGATGTTCAGAATTGAGAGTTCTTCTTGGTAGATTTTTCCTTTGATGAGTATGAAGTGTCCTTCCTTACCTTTTTTGATGACTTTTGGTTCAAAGTCGATTTTATCCTATATTAGAATGGCTACACCAGCCTGTTTCTTGGGGCCATTTGCCTGGAAAATTGTTTTCCAGCCTTTTACTCTGAGGTAGTGTTGTCTTTAACACGGAGGTGAGTTTCCTGGATGCAGCAAAATGCTGAGTCCTGTTTATGGATCCAGTCCGTCAGTCTATGTCTTTTTATTGGGGAATTGAGTCCATTGATGTTAAGAGATATTAAGGAATAGTGATTGTTGCTTCCTGTTATTTTCGATGTTGTTTATATGCTTGTGTGGCTATCTTCTTTTGAGTTTGTTGAAAGATTACTTTCTTGCTTTTTCTTGAGTGTAGTTTCCCTGCTTGAGTTGGCATTTTCCATTTATTATTCTTTGTAGGGCTGGGTTTGTGGAAACATACTGTGCAAATTTGGATTTGTCATAGAATATTTTGGTTTCACCGTCTATGATTATTGAGAGCTTTGCTGGGTATAGCAGCCTGGGCTGGCACTTGATTCCACAATTCCTACCCCAAATCCTCCTCTGTTCTTATTGTTCCCCTTCCTCCAATAGTATTCTGATGTCCTTAATGAGAATATGTAACTTACAGGATTAGTGCATACTGTAACAGCCTCATGTCATCTTAATCATCCTGTCTCCAAATATAACCACTGAAGCACTGCCTGGCTTTGGGGCAAGACTCAATTCTGTCCACTACAGTGTCTGCTCATACATGTACTGAGAGGTTGCTCCACCTCATATGTTTATCAAGATGAGACAGAAGCCCTGGGGATAAAAGAGTATATGAGAGAGTCAAACACAGACTAGAGTGCACATGTCCAGCTGGGAGCAGGAGTGGGCAAGACCGTGGGACATATTAACCTCTGTGACAATAAGACTTTAGCAAAGTAAGTTCTTGTCTGAATATATTACCCAGAAAGCTTACCCTGGGTCCCTGCAGTTTCCCAACAAGCCCTGCCTGCACCAACCCCTGCACCATCATAATCTCTTGCTCCTTCTGTTGCACAAGGAAAGCCAAAACTCAATTCAATACAATAATTACTCTGGAATTAAATTTCTCATGATTCAGTACAAATCTCAGTAGTGCTGGGATTAGAGGCACCGGCTTGCTTCACCACACCACACTTGAAAGCCCAGTGTTCTAAGGAACTAACACCCAGAATGAATGAATGATGCCGCTTTCTCTTAGTTATGGCTCCTAGGTCTGACTCTTTAGATGTACGTATAGACCCTAGAGCAACTGCAGAAACCACGAAATAGAAGGGGACCATGAAGAGCAAAGCTCTACAGAGGGCAGAAGACAAGGGTGCAGGTCTAAAGACAGGATAAGCTAGGATTACAAAGAGAGACCATGCCTCCCAAAACAACATAGGCTATTGCTCTTGCCTTTGGTTGCATCCCAGTGGCTAACAGCATTTTTTGTTAAAGTTTAGCTCCTGTAAAGAATTAGGTTTCTTGTGGTGGTTTTGGTTTTGGAGATAAAGTCCTAGAGCTCACAGAGATCTTCCTGCCTCTGCCTCCTCAGTCCTGGGATAAAGGGTGAACACCACCTGGCTCCTGTAATGGACTGGTAAGCCCAGAAGTCTCTGGAAAAATAAACATGGGGTCTTTGGTAAAGGTATTTCTTAGATATGAAGGAAAGAGGGACAGCAACGAATTGGAGAGAGAACAAGTCACATTTCCAGCCCTTCCCATGCAGCCACTCTTCCTCCATTGTCTTCTTTTCTTTCAAGTGTGGTGGCCTCTGACTTAACTGCTCCACTAGATTCAGGAGACTTAGGACATTATCTTCTTCTGCTTCTTCTAAAGGAAATGGAATAAAGGCAAAGGCATACAGGGGGAAGGAGGGCTAGGACCAGGGAGATGGCCCAACAACCTAAGTTTGATCCCCAACACTCATGTAAAAAGCTTGATTCAGTGGGGCACAAATGTAATTCCAGCATTCCTACTGAGAGGGAGAGACATGCACCTGCAGTCCAACACATATACAAAAAATAAAATTAAACACAATTTTTCACTAAAAGAATAAAATGAAATGGTTATAGCAGTGAGACAGGAGAGCTTGACTGAGATACATATCTCAAAGACCTTACACTCTGCAGCAGCTCTACACTCTGAATAAAACCCAGATGTCCCTGGGGGCCCCAGTATCACACTTCCACTACAAGCCTCCACAGTGGTGATCTGGAATAGACCACACCCACCCATGACATCATTCCTATGACATCAGGAGCCCACCTCTCCCAGACACGGATGGAATTCGGTTCTTAACTAAGGTTAAGATTAGGCTAGTCCTGGATAACTTGACTAGGCTGTTCAGCACATCCCATGACACAGAGGCCATGTTACTCCACGAGCTTCCTCCCTACCAACCTCTTCCTTGGCAATACTTTGTGTCAGAACTAGAGGTTAAATCTAGCGCCTCAGGTCTGCTAGGCTCTACTGCTGAGCTCTGACTGCTTTTGCTCGCTCATTTTGGAACAGTCTAAGTTGCCTGGGCTGGTGCTCTTTTTGACCCTCCTGCCTGTCTGGACAGCTGCGATTACAGCAGTGTGCATCTAGCCTGACCGTGAGTTAACTGTGGTTAACTCCGGAATGCATTGCTGTCGTGGGTCTTTTAAGTTGTATGTGTATGGTGTTTTGTCTGCATGTGCATCTTATGTACCTCCTGCATGCTGGTGCCAAAGAAGACAGAGGTCAGTCTAGAACTGGAACTACAGATGGTAAATCGAACTCCAGCCCTCTGGAAGAGCAGAAAGTGCTCTTAATAAGTGAGCCTCTCTAACCCCATAGCTAACAGCTCTTAACAGTAACACCCCAACAGTCACTAGGGAACATAATTACCATTTTTTAAAAAATACACCAGGGGAGGAGGGTTGATGGGGCTACACAAGTAACAAGGTTGGCGCATTATAAATTCTGAGAAAGCAGGGCAGTGGTGGCGCACGCCTTTAATCCCAGCACTCGGGAGGCAGAAGTGGGTGGATTTCTGAGTTCGAGGCCAGCCTGGTCTACAGAGTGAGTTCCAGGACAGCCAGGGCTACAGAGAGAAACTCCGTCTCAAAAAACCAAAATTAATTAACTAATTAATTACTTAATTAACTCTGGGAAAAACCAGGAATGGCAATAGCCAGGTTGTTCTGAGCCTGATGCTATTGTTCCAGGTCTCCACATTAGATTTGGTTTTCTCTGGTACTGGAGAATGACTGAGCCCAGGACCTTGTACATGCTGAGCAAGTACTCTCCCAAGTTCATAGTTCACTGTGCACGCTCAGCAAGTACTCTCCCAAGTTCATAATTCACTGTGCATGCTCAGCAAGTACTCTCCCAAGCTCATAGTTCACTGAACTTGAAAACATTCCCTAGTAGCTCAGTGGCAGTGTGCTTCCCTGGCATGTGCAGGAGCCCTGCACTGAGTCTCTGGGCTAGACGTGCCACCTCCACCACAAGCGTCCTTGTGTTTTTCAGTAGTATTAACCAGTGGTTACTAGGCAAGATGTGCCCTCTGCTGTATAACAGCATTAAGGTCATAGGTGCTCCAATTAGAAGCCTGATCAAAAGCCCACGGCTCTGGAGGGCACAGGACCTAGAGGCAAACGTGCTGGTGTTGTTTTGCTAAATGAAGGTTATTAAACTGCTTTCAACCTTAAGCCAGCCTCTTTCTGCAGGCTTTTAACTGGTCCAAGTGCTCAGAATAAGTGACTGTTGACTGCTCAGCCCTAAATGGGGCATTTCAATCACCCCCTCAGCAAGGGTGCAGGGGATGATGCACAGCACAGAAGAGTGGACAGAAAGAACGTAAGATCTAGACGGTGGGGGAGGGGTGCTGTGAACTCAGTCTTCTGGACAACGCACTCATGAACTCGCTGCGGCCATGGCCACCTGCACAAAACCAAGCAGTGCGCAGTCCAGCGGGCAGCACTAACTGAACACCACCACACCAAAAACGGGGGACACAGAGGTGGAAGAGGGACATGTTGTGGAGTACTGATTGTATGGGAGAAGGGGTGGACATAATCAAAATTCGTTTTCTTCTATTTTTTTTTCAAGACAGGGTTTCTCTGTGTAACTGCCCTGGCTATCCTGAAACTAGCTCTGTAGATAGACCAGGCTGTCCTTGCCTACTTCCTGGGTACTGGGATTAAAGATGTGTGCCACCATGCCCAGCCAACCTAGGTATGGTTTTAAAATTTGCATTTAAGTAGCAATTTTGAAATAGTGCTCTTTAAAATCTGCCAACTAAAGCACTGTAGCTAAAACATAGATCTACTTGAAAACAAATCTGAAGAACCAAAAGAAGATATACAATTTCAAAATGGAAAATCTCAGAATCCTACAGGAAATGAGGGTTCCCAGGGGGATGGAGGGCACTTTGCAGGGGTGGGGGTGGGGGCCTAGAACCTCAGCAAAATGTAAGGAGCTCCAGGAATCTACAAACTTTCTTAGAGCCAGGTGGTGGGTTCTGCAGCCATCTGGCCTGCTACATCTTTCACTGCAGAGCAGTCACCAGAACCTTGTTCCAGCAAATCAGTCTATAAGAACCTGTGGTCAAAAAAAGCAGAAGTGAACCATTAGCAGGAAATGGGGGTTCCTGTTTTGTGCACAGTGAGAAGGGTTCAGACTGAGGCCATGTCAGGAATAGAGTCCCCGAATGGGAAAGCTGCTTTGGCAGAGCAGGAGAGAACCCACATGCCCCATCCATGGTGGTAAACTGCAAGGTAATAGCAGTTAGCCACGTGGTGGCAGAGTCCCTGGGAACCAACCAGAGCTTAGATGTAAAGCAGATGATTTGCCAACCAAGCCACCCATCTCCCATCCAATCCCAGTGCCAAGGGTATCCTATTAGGCAAGACCTGAGGGTGCAAGGAAGTCCTGCCTGTGACCCAGGCCAGACCTTTATGGAGTCCCTCTCACCCAATTTATTACCCAGAAGAGTTCCACCATGGAGGAAGCCAGGGATTTGTCTCCTCCAGGCCCACTCCACAGATATCCAGGTCAGAGAGACACCCCCACACACCCCTTCCCAACATGAAGGTCAACCCTGAGCATTGAGTTTTAGCTATCTCTTTTGTCAGTTCAGCAAGAACCCCTCACCCTTTGACAGGGCTCTTTATGCCAACCACCCCACTCTCACCCTTAAGTGATATCTAGTCACCATTCAACAATGTGAGGAGGGACTGGGAGTGGGGGGGAGCGTTTCATGTAAACACATAAACAACCAACCCCAAATCCTATTCTCTCATTTTCTACCCACAGACCCTCATCTCTTGACTTACACCATACACCACACACAGTAGAGCCAAATCTCTCTGCCCCACGGCAAGACCCACTCACGAGGGTCCCCATATTTGTGATAGCTTAATTTTTCCTAATAATCTGCTGTGTGTATATACATAACACATGCAGACATGGGTATCCATGTGCCTAAGCATGTAGAGGCTGGCAGTAAACAAAACAGATGTCTCCCTCATCCACTGTCCCACTTCTTTAAAATCCGTTCAGGTGTGTATACATAGGTGTGTGTGTGTGCATGGACACAGGTGGAGCTCAGAAGACAACCCTGGATGTTGGTCCTTACCTTCTACCTTGATGAGATGAACTGGCCTTAGGCTTACTAAGAGCATCTAGGGATTCTCCTTTCTGCTCACCATCTCTTGGTAGGAGCACTGGGAGTACAGATGCACACTTCTGTGCATATATTCTGAGTTCTAGACATCTCAACCCAGCTCCTCACACTTCACATGCTAAGTGCTTTACTACTGAGCCATGTCCCCAGCCTCAGAAGTGTCTCTAACGGAACCTGGAACATACCCATTCAGCTAGGCTGCTTGGCCAAGAGTCGCCAGGATGTGAACATCTATGCCCCACCCACCTGCTGCCCTTACTGGCCTGACAGGATTAATGACTGCACCTTGCTTTTTCAGCTGGGTGCTAGAGGCCTGACCAAATGCTTTGCACAGTACTGAGCCTGATCTCCAGCCCCTGACCATGCTGCCTAGGGATGAGGTGTCACTAAAGAGCCCTCACTAAGGGAGCTGATGCTTGAGCTGACTCATCTCGTCTTGGGGATCACTGCACACCCAGGTGCTGAGCCTCGGGGGCTTCCTTTAATGGCAGCACCTGCTAAAACTCAGCTGGCTGGCTTATTCTGGAATAAGGTATGAGACACAACCTCTTTGGGGTTGCTTTGTGCTCAGATTGAAAGGAAGATGCAAAGGGGGCGTGCAAAGGTTGTATCGTGGCTTCCAGGCCATGCTGCTTTGGGTTTTCTTAGTGTTTTGAAGAGCTGGTAGACAAGAGCAGCAGACCCCACCACCTGGCCAGGCAGTGCACAGATTTAAAACTGTTTTCCTCCTGCGGTGGACTAACCAAAACTGGTGCAAAGTTCAGAGGTAAAAATTAAATAAAATAAAATCCCTCCAAACACACCTCCTTCAGGTACCTGGTTTGACCAAGTGGTCACCCAACCACAAAGTCATTCACTCAACCCACGAGATAAAGGATCCTCCTGCCTCAGCACTCAAGTGAACTGTCCTAGGAACTCCTCCACCTGAAGCAAGGGAGTAGAGCAGAGAGCCTTCAGGAAGCTCCAGCAGAGGACAGTCGGGAACGCCTACCAACAAGCCCAGAGCACTCCTGGCTGGACTGCTCAGCCAGGGAGACACTTATTGAACTAACCTGACCCCAACAGAGCACCAGTGCTCCTGTACCCAACCTCTTTGACTATGGGGTGACAGCCACTTACTCCATCCACTTCAACCTTCCCAACACCCCTGGCCTACAGGAGGAAACAGATGAGGACCAGTGTGGTCCTTGTTGTCAGGGCCAGTGGTCACTCCACAGCAAGTAATGGCCCCTAACCAAATATAACTCATCTCATGACATTTTTACTCTACAGCCTGTATGGGGTACCACCCTTAGAGTCATCTCTAAAACCCACAATGCCCTTGACTGCAGTCTCCCAGGCACATCTTCTCTACTTTTGGGGGATAGCTTTAACTGGCCTGGGTGCTGCTCGTAGGATCCAACATGGTCACAAGGGTAATGGTGATATGGCCATCTGTGTCATCATGAGCCTCCTCAGGGAAGTGAGAGGTAAGTGTCACATCTGTGTCATCATGAGCCTCCTCAGGGAAGTGAGAGTTAAGTGTCACATCTGTGCTGGTCTTATTCCCACCCAGCCTTCAACCAATGCAACTGTTGCCAAGAAAATGAAGCCAGCAGTCAGGATTTGACCTGGGGAGTAATGGAAGACCCCACCTAGAAGGAAACCCCTGTAAGCACGGAACAGCACTGTTGGCAAATGACCCATCTGTATATGCAAGCTGGCAGGAGCACCTACCCACCCAGGCCACCTGGGGATTCGCTGACATAGTTAACACATGATAAAAACACACAGCAATGGCCAACAGATGCCATCTGGTGGTCCACTGGGTTTAGCCAGCAGAGGCTAACTAGGCTTCCAAAGCATGCTGGGATGAATTAGTGATGCCTGTATAGGACTCAGTGATGCCAGGACTCAGGGCCACAGCTTAGCCACAGCCCAGGTCCTTCCCAGTCTCACCCAACTCAGCCCAGCTCCAGGAACTGAATCGGGGAATTCAATGCTTCACAAAGGTTTGTTCCCAGTTGATGTGACTCTGATCAAAGGCCTGAGTCTGCCCTGGAAGAGGGGCTTCTCAGGGATACATGAACCGTGAATGGGAATTTGGGGGAGCCACACCCATGAGAATTGCCATTTATTCCCGAAGTTGCCAAAATCATCACCAAAGATTCACCAGGGGTGCCAAGGGAACGAGGAGGCTCAAACACTGATTGGGGGTTGTCAGTTTAGAGGGAGGTGGAATGGGTGGGGGAACCCCAGCTGTCCCTCCCCCGTCTAATGCCACAGAAAAGGGTCCTCCTCTGGCCAGCTCCCCTCCCCATCCCCATGTCCAGTTTTTCTCAAGGGGAGGTGGGTTGGGGCTTGGGAAGAGGGTGTAGTGTGAGTGGGCCCCAGGAGGGGGAAGGGCACTGTGGGGGAGGCCCCCATTTCACATGCACTCACAACACTGATGTCCCAGGGAGCAGAAACTGGGGAAGCCAGCTGGACCAGGCCTCCCTCCTACCCGGATTATAGGAGGAAAGGGTTAGTGTTGGGAGCTGGGGGGCCTGGGGGCATCATGGGGGGCAGGCCAGGGCCTCCACCAAGAGGAGAGATGTAGGTGGGTGGTGCTCCAGGGACTGGGGGCACAGGACTGAGACGGAGCTGGTTCAGGGTGAGCGTTGCAGGGGGTGCTGGCTGGAAAGGGTTGGTGACGGAGGGGCCGGTGGCCGGAGCTCCTGCAAAAAGAAAAAGCAGTCAGCAAGTGCTTGTCTGCCCAGTGTCCGTGTCTTGGTGGACAGGAACATGCCTGCTCCATAAGACTTCTACTCTATAGGGACCGAAGAAGAAACCAAAGGCACAGGAGTCCCACATTCCACACTCACCGCTTGGAAGGAATGGGTTGGAAGCCTTGGCTCCTGGCGGTGTGGGGCCTGGTCGGCTCACCAATGAGTCCAGGTCCACAAGGGCTGCATTAGGGCCTAGGAATGACTCCGGAGTCTTCCGTGTTGGGGGGGTGGGAGCTGGGGCTGAAGCAGGTGGGGGACTCCCCACAGACTCAGCCAGAGATCCCCCAACCCCACTCATGTCGAATGCCCCCGGGCTGCGAGCAGGCACCTCTCCTGCGAGCAACTCCAGCTCCCCTGGAAAAAGCCAGGACAGTGCTCGGATGGACTGGCAGGCCCATCCCGAGTTAGAGGGAAGCAGGGAAAGGCAGGGTGAGGTCTCAGGAAGGGGCAGGCTGAGCTGAGCCTGGACTGAAGCCTGTGAGGATCTTACTGTGGTGAAGAAGTACGCACAGAGAGAATGACAGGATCAAGGTGTCAGGACAACCTACGATGACCGTTCCAGGAAGTCCAGGCTCTGAGGCCCACAGGGCTGGCTACTGGACACCACCAATGTCAAAGAGCACTTCTCCCAAAGGGCCAGCTGCACATGCAACTGTACAGTGCAGAAACCAGGCAGACACCCATAACCCTGGGATAGCTCACGACATCTAAGGGCTGGAGGACAAACTTTCTCTCTAGGAACAACCAATGGAAGCGCATCTCTACACACAACCAGCACTTCACTGGAAGCTGGCTCACTGAAGCAGGGAAAGAAAGCAAAGCCCAGGGGTGCAAATACAGAATCCCAGCATTTGGGAGACTTAGACAGGAGTAACACACATTCACTCAAGGCCAGCCTGAGCTATAGATAGCAAGATCCTGTCCCCAAAGCAAAACAACAACAACAACAACAAAAAGTGGAAAAAGCTGGGGCTGTAGCTCAATGGTAAGGAATGATTGGGGTTCAATCCCAGTATAACACAATGGTAAGGAATGATTGGGGTTCAATCCCAGTATAACACAAAGATAGGGAGAAGTACGGGGAGCACGCCCGTGCTTCCAGACACTCCACCAAGGCAGGACAACAAGCTGAAGGATAGCCTGGGCAGCCAACCTAGCAATGTCTCATCTCAAAAGAAAAAAGTGACCAGAGGTAAGCAGCCTGTGTGTGGCTGTGGGTAAGGCACTGACAAGGAGATGCAGGCCCACTCTTGGGGTATTTGCAGTCAAGATGCACAGACCTACAGCTTACAGTCAAGGTAGGTGCTGGTCTGTTCCAGAGCCTCAGAGACACACAGTTAAACAGAAGACAGCCCACCACACCCACCCCAAGGGGGTGCCCAAATTTCTCCAATTCCTATCCCCATTCAGTAAATGATCCAGAAGCAGAAAGAGGGGAGACAGAGCATGTGGCTAGGATGTCCATAGGTACACATCTCTCTGTGAAGAGGAGTTGCTGGGTCTGACTAGCATGTGTACCCTACACCCTCAAGTACGGCAGGCACCACCTAGAGCAAGGCAGAGACAAGAAGCAGCCGAGTGCAGAGGCTCCTGGGGGTCAGGAGGAGGGTGGCTCACCTGTGCTGCTCCCAGAGGTCGGCAGGGCAGTGCGGAGTCGGTCGAAGTCTGAGAACTCATCAGGCTCTGTGTCAAAGCCGCCGACAGCTGGGAGGCCAGGACGTGGAGCTCAGCAGCTGCCTCGGGACTCTACCTCAACTTCCTCCACCCTCAGGACCCAGATAAACTCAACCCTCACACCGGGACTGCCACCCTAGCCCGGCACAGGGCAGCCCAGTACCTGCAGTGCCGTTGCTGCTGGGCTTTGCAGGTGAACCTCCCCAGGGGTCTGAGAAAGCTGGGGCAGGTGCCCAGGGGTCAGAAGATGGGGGTCCACTGACAGGGGCTCCACCTAATGAGGGAGGAGATGTATGAATTAGTACCTCTCCTGCTTGGACAGCTGCTGCCTCTCAATCCACCCTGGCCCAAAACAACCCCATTCTCGGGCCCTTCTACCTACAAACATGTCCGCATTACTTAGCTGCTCTCAAAAGCGCAGTCAACGTTCTCACCACTCACCCTCTATAGCCTTCCTTCCTTAGCTTCACACAGCCAGACGCCCAAGTCCTCCCCTGCTTCGGCCATCTTACGACCGACCCCTTACTCTGCCCAAGGCCTTCCTTCCTAAAGAGATGGCTCCCCCACCCCTCCGGAAGGCATCAGAAAAGCATATGGTGGTGCTCACCATCAGAACTTCCCCACGGGTCAGGTGTGGGCCCCTCTCCAGCTGCAGGAGCTGGGGTCCCACCCCAAGGGTCAACAGAGGGCCCTGTAGGGGCTGCAGGTCTCCAGGGATCCCCGGAGGCTGGCGTGGGGGCTGCACCACCCCAAGGATCAGCAGCTGGAGGGACAGCAGGTCCCCCCCAAGGGTCTGAAGCGGCAGCAGCCACAGGGACAGCAGGAGGCACAGACGCTGGGCCCCCCCAAGGGTCTGAGGCCTGTGGAGGGGCTGGGGTTGTGAAGACATCAGCAAGATCCATGAGAGATGACTGTAGGAAAGAGAAGGGATAGGAGGTAAGAACTAGACCCGGGGTCAGGATGCCACCCACAGGTGGCTGTACCACCTCTCCAGCCCCACTCTGCCTACCACCTATCCTCCCAACTGTCCTATCCAGCCATCCCCACCTAGGTCTTCCTCCAGAAGGCCCCAATTCACCTACCCATCCTCCAGCCTTCTCTATCCCCGTACAACAGTCCCCACCCCCACCCCCCCACCCCCCACCCCCTGGTCCTCTGAGTGAAGACACAAGTGAAGTCTTCCTCCCTGCAACCAGCCAAACTGTAAGGCCTCGCCTCGCCTCACCCACTATGTACTTTGGCTGGATTTCTGAGCTGATCTAGCCCAACCCTCATGACAGCAAGCCTTCCCTGAGCTCCCACCAGGTCACTCCCTTCACCTCCCAGTGTCATCACCGCCGTGCACTGCACACCATGCAGTGCTGCCTGCCTGTGGTTGCCTGTCCATATGCAGACATAAGCAATGCCCTGCTGTTCTGAGGGCAGGCACATAAAAGCAGCCAACCAAAGGCCTCATGTGACAGTGGAGATAACCCACAGAGGCACGCATGAGAGAGAGAGAGAGAGAGAGACACAGAGAGAGAATGTTCTCTCTCTCTTCCCCCCCTCCCTTCCCCCCATCGGTACCCACGAGGCAAACAGTCTGAAAGACAGGACAGCCAGGTCTTCCCCAAGTGACCACACTTACACTCAGAGTGTAAAGGACAGAGGCAGAAACAAGTGAGTCTCCTACAGCCGATGTAGGATCTCCCAGACCTAAGGTCAGCCTGAGCAGATACTGCTGCCTATCAAGAAGGCCACAGTGGCAAGAAAGTCACATTGGGTCTGGGGCTGGAGCTAGTAGAGTACTTGTCTAGGATGCACAAAGCCCTGGGTTCAATTTCCAGCCATTCATAAAATCATGCATGGTA
The DNA here is from genome assembly GCA_019843965.1 of Rhynchomys soricoides. Lineage (NCBI taxonomy): Eukaryota > Metazoa > Chordata > Mammalia > Rodentia > Muridae > Rhynchomys > Rhynchomys soricoides. Next base: position 2,406,517 of record JADRCH010000849.1, on the reverse strand, counting down.
ACACATGCATATAAATCCCAGCACTCAAGGGACAGAGAAGAAAGAATCAGAAGTTCAAGGTCACCCCAGTTACACAGAATTGAAAGGCCAGCCTGAGCTACATGAGACCCTGACACAGACACAGACACACACAGACAGACAGACAGACACACACACACACACACACACACACACACACAGTCTGATGGCAAGAAGCCTGCTCCTTATGACCCTGTCTGGAATCCGGAAGCAGGTTAGGCTCAGGGTATGCAAAGCTATGAAGACACTCAGGAAGCAGCTATGAAGAGCCTACAATGCTGCCACCGCTGCTGCAGTCTCAGGCCCAAGTACAGCCAACTGGGGTCCTGACAGAAAGATCTGGAAGGCTGCCTGGCCGAAGCCTGTCTACATACTGAACCATGAGAAAACAAGTGTGCGTGCCCAGGAATCTAGCAGGGTCTAGCAAAGTCAGCTGTGAGCACAGGAGTGACAGACCAACCATTCTCTGCCTCAGACAGGGGAGACTCAGGCAAGGACTACCAACCCTTACTGTATAGCAGAGACAGTGTAGACAGATGAGCCCCAAGTGCTGCTGCAGCTGGTCAGGCTGCTGTTATGGTTCTGGGCCCTGTGACTTAGCACTCACTCTGCATGGCAAGCACCTGTGACCACAGGTGACGCAGAGGATACAACACACAGATGCTTACCTCCTCCTTGCCCCCAGTGTCCCTCTTGCTCTCCTCTATTGCCATCTGCAGCCTCAGGTCATCCCCACGACGGATCCGCTCTTCCTGTGGAGAGCAGAAGCAGCCAGACAGGTAGGGTTCAGAACACGGGCCATGGGAGGCAGCTGGCCCAGCCCAAAAGTCCCATCCCAACCATCCTCTCTCCCACTCTGAAAATAAAAATAAAAATAATTAAAGTGGAATGCGGACAATGTATGGAATGGGGATGGGAATGGGACACCTGGGTCAAAGGTGAGCGGAGGCAGAGGGGCTTGGTGTGATCCAGGGGGAATGGGATTGTGTAGACGGTGCTAGGAGAGGGGTGGCTGAGCCTGGCTGCAAAAGCAGCTTAGGAAGCAGTGGAGCCGAGGAAGAGGAGGAGGCCCTCTCCTCCCAGCCTGCTGCTGAGGTGCACGGCCTAGTGATACGTGTACCCCCAGGTCTACAGCAGATCTATCCAGTGTCCTGGGCGTCCACCCTGGTTTCTGTTAGGGACCAAAGTTTCTACAGCTAAAGATGCTGAAAGTGAATACAGCTGTACTCGGGGCCGCAGCTCAGGAAGGGCAGGGAGGAAGGAAAGCCCTAGGAGGGGGGAGGCCACTCTGACCTTGTCGTGCTCCTCTCGGCTCAAACTAAGGGCCAGCTGGAGCTGGACGTCATCCTCGGGGCCGCAGGACGGGGGCTGGCGGAGAGAAAGTATGAGGGGCAGGGCAGGGGAAGCCAGAGCCAGAGGAGCAGGCAGAGAGGCGGGCCAGAAAGGGACAGAGGGCCAGGGCTGAGCAAGATCAGAGGAGGAGGGGACACTGGTTCTCCCAAATCGATACAGATGGGCAGAGATAGAAAGAAAGAAAGAAAGAAAGAAAGAAAGAAAGAAAGAAAGCAAGCTGTGTGCCTGACTGTCAGAGTGCAGGGCAGCTTCCCAGGAGGAAAAAGCTAAAGATGGAGGACACCCCAGAGCAGAGAGAGCCAGCAGCAGCAGGGAGAGGAGCAGGTGGAGTGAGGCCGGTGAGGCATGAGGGAGGACAGGATGGCAGAACACAAGTCGCCCCTCTCCCTCTACAGTGCCCTGTACGTACCTGGTCAGCCTCCTCCTTGCTCATAGCCAGGGCGAGCTGGAGCTGCAACTCCTCCTCCCCGCTGCTCTGTGGCCATGCCTGCTCTGCCTCGGGCGGTGGTCCAGAGCCCACAGCTGCTGAGGAGGCTGGAAACAGGAAGACATTAAGACCCAGATGGACCAGAGACCAGAAGATAGGAACCCACAGCCAGATGTGGGCTGCAGCCCAAACCCCAGAACAGATCCCCTTTCCCCCAAATGGCCTCTGAGGGCCAAACTGGGAGAGAAAATTATGGAGCCAGAGCCCAGGGAGGGGCAAAGGCCAGCCCCACCCTCAGAACAGCAAGCTGCTGATAAGGACAACCAAGGTGCTGAAGGACAGCAGGGTCAGGCCTCCAGAGGGATCCTCCCTGGTTTCCCAGGCTAGGAGAGCTCCCAATAGAGTAGACAAGGGTCTCCATTTCCAGGCAGAATTGCAGCCCTGGCAGGAACAGCTGGAACTCAAGAGGAAAGGCAGTATCTGTCCAGACTATGGAGACTAACGATGTCTGGCTCCAGGGCCAGCAGAAGGGAGAGGTTGATGGTGCCACAAGGAGGACCAAGAGACCCCAGTTCCTACAGTCTGCATCTTCCCATCACCTCCTTCATTCAGCCCTGGCATCATGCCCTGGCACTGTCTACAGGCTCCATGGTGGCTCCTGACTCCCTGACAGAGGGCAGGTCTCTAACCACTGCTCCAGCAGTGATCCAGAGAAGATGCACACACTATAGCAAGCTGTCTGTTCCTGCCCCCAAATCACTGTCATCCTAAGATAGACCCTGGAACACCTTCATGAGATAGGTGCCGGCAACCCACACCCCACTGCCAACCCTCCACTGGGCAAACGCCTTACAGCTCCTGCCCAGGCTGCATATCGTTACATTGAAGGCCCACTTCAAACCTCACAAGGACATGGGCAGCAACCAACAATACAAGATCTTCCTACACCAAGCACCCGGCTTCAGGCTCCCTGCGGCTTCCAGCCCCTGCAGCCCTCTCCCACTTCTGTAGAAACCTTCCCTGCTCTCAACAGTTTGCTCTAGGACATGGGTCAGAAGACCACGGTTGGTGGCCAAAGCTGGCACTTTCAATAGTTGAGAAAGAAAATGAAAGAACATGTCCAGACATACAAAAATCATTAAGAAATCCCAACTTAAGCCAAGTAGTGATGGCACACTCCTTTAATCCAAGCACTCGGGAGGCAGAAGCAGGCGGATTTCTGAGTTCGAGACCAGCCTGGTCTACAGAGAGAGTTCCAGAACAGTCAGGGCTACAACAAGAGAAACCCTGTTTCAAAAAGCAAAAAACAAACGAACAAAAAAATCAATTCCAATTTCAGAGTCCATGATGGGAGCATGGGAAGCATGTGCCCGGCTCATTTGTGTGTGGACCAGGTGGCACATGTGCCTCGGGCTCCTGGGTTAGCAAAGCTCAAGGCACTCAAGTGTCTGACCTCTCTGGGGCTTGGTCATGTCTAACAACTAAGAAACCCTCCTCATAGAAACTAGGAAAATGGGGGCCAGAGAGATGGCTCAGTGGTTAAGAGCACGGACTGCTCTTCCAGAGGTCCTAAGTTCAATTCCTGGCAACCACATGGTGGCTCACAACCATCTGTAATGGGATCAGATGCCCTCTTCTGGTGTGTCTGAAGAGAGCATCAATGTACTCACATACAATAAATAAATAAATCTTTTTTTAAAAAAAAGAAAAGAAACAAGGAAAATGGCCTAATAGTTTAACACAGAGACCTGCTGCCCAAGCATGAGAACCAGAGTTCAGATCCCCAGAACACACCTAAGTACTAGGTAGACCTAACAGTTCACAAATAATTCCAGCCTAGGGAGACAGAGACAGGGGCCAGAGCAAGCTGGCTCATGGCTAACATAGTGGTGAGCTCAAGGTTTAACCAGGCTGTGCATCAAAAAGAACAATGTGTAAAGCTCTCAACGCTGGGCCTCCGTACAAGTGACTGCAAGTACACAGCCATCTGTTCACACGAGCACCATACACACATGTGCATGCATACCACACACCTTCTGCGAGCCAACCAGGCACATTCCTTGCTACAGACATCCCTCCTCAGCCCAGTCCAATCCTCTATTTCAGCTCCCACTCTTCTCCTGGCGGGGTACTCCTGGACCTCTCCAGGTGCCTCCCCTCTACTGTGCTCCCTGCTTTAAGTTCCACCTGAGCACGTCCCAGTGTCCTCACATCTCTGATCCAAACATGATGCATCAGACAGAAGGCCTACAGTTAGAACCAAGGTCACAGACTTGATTCCATCCACCCTGAAAGGTCCAACCCAGCTCACCCCCAGGACAGCGCGGTCTCCCCGTCCCGGGACAGCACCATCCCCCCCACCCCTCCCCGGGACAGCGCCTCCCCCCCCCCCCGACAGCGCTGTCCCCCTCCCCCCCCCGTCCCACAACCACCTGCAGACTCAGTGTCCACAACGGTCCTTTTACAGTCTCCATAACACACACTTCCTGCTTTCCCTGCCAAGGACCCCAGCGTGCCAGTGAAGATGCCACTAGACAGAGCACAGCCTCATGACAGGGGACACCCCCCCCTCTCTTTCTTTTTAAATGCTCATCAGCACCCACTAAACTTGAATTCACCACTTCCAACAACATCCTAAGACCTCAAAAAGCAAGATTCGCAGGCCGTCCTGTCAGCCACAGTGCTGGCCTCCTCTGGGACTTAACATGACCCTTTAGCTAGAGGGACAATCTACAGAAGGCCAGACTAGCAGCTCCATCAGGAATGAGCACACGTGTCCCCATCAGGGGCTGACCTAACCCTGAACCTGGGGAGTTCCAAACTTCAAGCAATCTAACAAGACGTGGGCACACCTGCCTGGACACTCCAAAAACCAAGACAGGAATCAGGGACTCTGCTGGCTGGCTGCCCTCAGGGTCTGGACACACTTGGGTCCAAAGGAGGCCTTTGGCAAAATTTCAGGCAAGCTGAATGAAATTTCTAGTCTAAGGCCATACATCACACACACAATGCAAGGGAGGAGGGGCTGGATCAGCTGGAATGGGCCCACAGGTAGGAACAGAAGACAGATCCTGTCTGGGACTTCCAGGAGTGGGAGAGAAACCTCACCCGTGGCAGTCTGGGCCAGTTTCTCCTTGGTCTTGAGCGCGTGTGCGCGCTCCTCCCGGAGCCGGTCCTCATCACGCAGCAAAGCCACCAGCTGCTTGGCCTTCTCCCGCACATTCACGCCCTGGTCCTTGCCGTCACGGTCCACGTACTGGAAGTCCTTCAGCGTCTGCACGGCATACATGTTTTCTTTGCACTGCTGTGACACACGCTCAGAGCCAGTCTTGATGAGGTACTCCATCAACGTCATGGCCTGCAAAGTGCAGGTACACCGGTCACTGACCCTGAACTCCACTGGAAAATGGACCACAGCCTGAGGAGGCATGTGGGCCCTGGGGCAGCTGCCCACATTCAAGTCTCACAAGCCACTGTCTGTCCACCCGGTAGAATGTGGAGTGGACCTAAAAAGGAGGACAGTGGGGAAACAGGCTCCCGTGAGCCACACACTGTGCTTGGCCAGAGAAGCCAGGGACAAAGGACCACAATGTGTACTCCCATGGATAGGAAACATCCAGAAGAGACCAATTCAGACACAGAGGAGACCACAGGTTGCCAGAGGGTAAGTGTAAGTGGGAAATACCCAACAGCGTCAAAGAAAAGTTCACCCCCCAGCCAGAGGTATGGCTACCAGCACCCAATATGCCAGATGCCAATGGACTGCTCACCCCAAAAAGCTGACGGCTGTGCATGGGCTTTATGTAGTTCAATAACAATTAACACAGAAGACAAGATGACAACCACCAAAGTAGCTAATCAGGGCATCATGTAGGACTACAAAACACACCCCACATCCCGAAGGCAAAATCTGAAGCAACAGAGCCAAATTAAAGTGCATAAGTCTTAAGGATGAAGAGATGGCCTGATGTTAAAGGAATGAGACGTTACAGGAGCCTTCTAGGCCCAGGCTCTCTCAGGAAGGGTAAGCAGCCAAGCCAAGCCAGACACCACACCACCAGGAATGACAGGTCAGAGCAAACACACGACGGCTCAACAGCATCCTTTGGCATCCCTATTTTGTAATATGCAAACCAATTCAATTTTCAGCAAGATGAAATCAAAGTACTTAAGGCAAAAAGAATAGTAATTATAACCCAGGGACCAGAGAGGTGGCTTGGTGGTTAAAGGTACTGGGTGCTCTTGCAGACAGCCCCAGTTCCATTCCCGGCACCCACAAGGTGACTCACAAGCAAATACATTCTAGTCCCAGGGGTCTAGCACCCTCTTCTAACCTCTGCAGGCACTGGGCGCATAAGCAAGTAGTCCACACACATAGATACAGGCAAACAATCATACACATAAAGTAAAATTAAATAAATCTTAAACAAATGAAAAAACAAACAACCCGAGGAAAGATCTAACTCAAGACCTGTTTCCAGAGCAATGTCCTGGTCATGGTCCCTATAAGAATCTGAAAAAGGCTTAGTCGTTATCCAAGGAGAAAAGTACACTTTAGATATGTAATGGCTACAAAGACTCCACGAGCCCCCCAAAACTCAATCTTCCCAAGCATGAATGGAACGAGAAGAAATGTGACAGAGCTAAGCACTATCTACACATCAAAATTTGCTATAAAATGTTGTTGTACCCCATTAAAGTTCTGTAATGGGGAAGACAGGACAAGACAGAGACACAGTGATTTCCTACACAGACCACACTAGCCTCAAAACTCAGTACTTCAGCCTCAACCTGAGAACTGCGAATACAGGGATACCGCACCACCACCTTTAAAAAGGCCTCCCGACAAGTATTTACATCTGCCTCGTCCTCAGCTGGTCCCTGGCAGTGCTTACTCTCACAGGAGAAATATCTCTATGCATGGTTACACCCCAAGGGGAAAGGCAGACAAAGAGGCAAGCAGGAGGCCTTTATGTTTTGGAATCCAGAATCTTCTAGAGTGAAACCAGGAAGACACTGCACAGGGACACATCTGAGAATCCAATCAGAAGGGAGTTCTGCCAACAGCCAGGCAACACAGGACAAGAGCATAGCATATAAATGACTTCTCCTTCGTGAGCATTGTACTTTGGGCCAGATGGTTATGAGACACTTTCATCCTTGTGGCTCTCTGGACTTTGAACTGCAGCTAAGACTATGAAGCAGGAAACTGCTCAAATACCAGGCACAGTGCCATGCACACAAAAACTGTTGCAAATGCACTGGGGCTACCCAACAATAAAGAGTGTCAGAGTATCAGTGACACAACCGCTACATGCAACACAGAGAAGCAGAGATCATAGCCCAGGCCTGGTAAGCAAAGCAAGAGACCCCAAAAAGCACACACTACTGGTCCCATACCCAAGGACTTCTCCAAGAGACTTCACAGATATTCACAGTTCTTGGGGGGGGGGGGGGGTGTCAGGAGGAAGCCTCCTAGGAAACTGAACAAGTCTTGGCCACCTCCCTCTGGGAGGAGTCTCCAGAAGTGTGCACAATCCCACAGACTCATCAGGTTAGACACTCTTGCTTTTAGTTGCTCTGCTGTACTTCAATGAAAAGCTTGAGGTTGGGGGGGGGGAGGGTTGGTTTGGTTTGGTTTTTTAATGCGGACAACGGAATGATCTCAAATAGATAAGCCACGGAGCTTGCTAAGTTTTAAATCAGTTCCGCCAAGGAAGTACTCCTGCATTACAATGAACATTTAAAACAGGGTTAGCATCTTTATTTCTGGCGAGAAATATCTTCATTTCAAACTGCACAGTCTCTGACCAACTACTCCAAAGTGGTAGCTGCAGGGGCCAGGCTGTGTTCTAATAAAACTTTACTTACAAAGCAGGCAGTGCACAGAACTGACCCAGAGCCCGCCCTCTGCTGATCTCTGGCTAACATAAAGACTGGGGTGTGACTAAGACCTGTGTCCTCTGAGAACATGAGTCAAGGGGCGGGCTGCAGGTCTCGGCTCCCAGGCTGCCGGCTCCGAACCACACACTCCACAGGTTGACCAGACCCACAAAGTGTCACCAGGCAGGGATGCACAAGCAGGAGTCTCAGCACAGCGTGAAACCGGAGAGTCAACGCGAGCAGGACCCTGACAGAGCCACATGGGTTAAGTACTTGCAAGCCCTCAAAGCCATGTCCAGCATCCCAGGAGCCCTGCCAAGGGCACCACACAATCAGAATTGGGAGAGCAAAACTGCTCTAGTGACTGTAGAATAGCTACAAAAAGTACATTTTGTCAGAAGACTGAAAGGGGAGATTTGTTTTTAAACCAATCATATTTTGGTACATCTATCTTTAAAGAATCCCTTAAAAACTGCCATTAAAAAAAAAATCATCCTAAGCAAGGCGTGGTGGGGCACAAGTGTGAGGCTAACCTGATATACACCTGGAATTCCAAGACAGACAGGATTACATTTTACAAAAAAAAAAAAAAAATCAATCATTTGTTATCTGTGAGCAGCCTGGCAGCCTCTTTCAGGAAGTCTTTTCTGTCTGCTGGAGGCTATACAGGGTCCTCCACCAGCCTCTCCAAATACAACTGGCCAACCACAACTACTTGTCTGAGAGCTGCCTAAAGTCTGGACCCCCTAAGGCCGAAGGAGAAATGAGCCTGGGCATCAGGATTGCCACTCCCTCAGGAAGCAGCCTAGGGCTCACTGGCCTCAGAAGCCCATCTACGTCCTGCACTCCCCTGCCATATGCCATCTCCAGCCACTAGAACAGCTTTCTCCAGAACTCCCAGCCCTATCTGAGACCACCAGATGGTTCTAGGCTCCCAGCAGCACAAGCTCAGCCACAGACCAGGAGGGATCTGCACTCCAGGGCCGCTCCAGATTGCTTCCCTGTACATCCATCCCCATTCGAGCCCTGCAGCTTTGCTGCTCCTCCTCACCTTCAATGAGGGCTTGCTTAGCACTGGACTGAGGTCGGGGACCCCTATGGAGAGCTGGGAGGACTGAAGGACCAGAAGGGGATGGCAACCCCATAGGAGGACCAACACTGCCAACTAACCTGGACCCTGGGAGCTCCCAGAGACTAAACCACCAACCTAAGAGTGTACACGGGCTGGTCCGAGGCCCCTGGCACATACGTTGCCGAGGACTGCCTTGTCTGGCCTCAGTGGGAGAGGATCCACCTGATCTCTTTAGAGACTTGATGCCCCAGGAAGGGGGGATGCTAGAGAGCACCCTCTCGGGGAGGAAGAGGAGAAAAACTCTAAAACTCTGCAAGGAGGGACTGGGGGGGAGGGGGAACATTTTAAATGTAAATAATAGTATTTAAAAAAAAAAAAAAGAAAAAGGTGTTTGCTTGTGACAGTGGGCCTTTCCCCAGTTCCCAGCAGAGTAAACGCCACCGGGTTTTTCATTCTAAGCCCACTAAGGAACTGGATCGATGATTAAACCTTGGTGTGTTGTGATGGGCATGAGACAGTCCTAGGCTCTCTGCTTCAATGAGCAGATGCTACTATGTCTCCTCATCTTGAGGCAAAGGAAACCAGCCTACCTTGACAGGAAGTCTCTCAGATAGTTCTGAACAGCGCAGACTTTAAACTGGGGCCATGAGAGCAGATGCCTCCATGTCCTGAGATATAGGGCAGCCCTACCCCCACCTCTCGACTCCACAGCAGAGACATCAGGTACTAACACTCACCCTCTGGGGCAGAGTCAGAAGAGACCCATCCCACAGAAGGTGGTCCAGCAACCAGCTTGATGCCTCACAATCAGCACTGCAACTCAACCAGCTGACCCCAGCCCATTCCCTTAGCTCCTCTGCCATAACAGGAGAACCAAGGTGTGGGAGGCACCAGCAGCACCCCCACTCCCCAAGAGAATTGGTCAAAACTGAAACCAACTTGTTCAGTAATGCCCAGGACGCACGCATATCCTTCTAAAGAAAGGCCTGGAATCTGGGTACCTGACTGGGCATGCAAGCAGATCACATCTACCAAACCTTCACCCCGTGTGCCTTCTGACCCAGCAACTCCAGCACCAGGAAAAAGCAGCATATCAGGATGGTCAGCACCAGGTTAGCTTGAAAAAGCAAAACACTGCCACGGCCTAGAAGTGGAAGCCTGTAACTCCAGCTGCTTGGGGGACCAAGGAAGCGCACAAATTCAAGGCCTACTTGGACTACACAGCAAGTCATAGACGAGCTATCACAATTCAGCAAAACGGGAAAAGGGCAATGCTGAGGACGTAAGCATTGTTTGTGTATGTGAAGGCCCTAGCTTTAAAGCCCAGGGTCACATGCACCAAATATCACGAGACAGTCTTCATGCCCCCCAAATTCCTCTGGGCTCCACTTTGCTATCGCCCTAGCACATAAAACACTTGACAGGCACTGGTCTGTTACCTGTCCCCAAGGCTCTGCTTTTCATAACAGGTCAATAAATATCAGCACGTCTGACATCCCATAACCTCCCAGAGAAAGCACCAGAGTCTCATGTGCTGTGCCAACATGCCCACAGCCCAGGGCTATCTGTGGATCGGAAGTACACAACTCAAAGCACAGACAAAGACAGCCTTCAGAAGCTGGGAACTGATGCAAAAACAAAACAAAAAAACAAATCCAATCAAAAAACACCTGAAGGATCAGGAGCTCATACTCAGCTGCAGAGCTCAAAGCTAGCCTCGGCTCCATAAGACCCTAGCCAAAAAAAAAAAAAAAAACCAAAGAGCAAATATATATGTCTGAGTGCTAACACAATCCTAGAACTCAGAAGGTCAGCCTGAGCTACACAGAAAGACCTAATGAAAACACATAAGTTTAAGGGAAAATCTGTACAGAATTATATACCTTCTTGTCATTAATTATTCCCTTAGTGACACAGTATGACACTATGTTATACACCATTTGCACTGTACTAGGTGCTGTAAGCAATCTAGAGATACTTGAAAGATACAGGAAGATGTCACCTGGTCATTCACAAAGACCACACAACTTTACAGAAGATACTTGACCATCATCAGACTCCAGTCAAGTGAAAAACTAGGAACCAAAGTCCCAGGGATGCTGAGGACTCAATCTGTTGCCAAGAGATTTAACATTAAAAAAAAAAAAAGTCTTCAACTGTTCCCCCTCTTGAGAAGAGGGGGAGGGGATAGCTAGGCGAGGCACACCCTGCAGTGCTCCCGTTCAACTGCCCCAGGGGACCACACCCAGGTGCTGACCTTGTAGACGTGCCTCCAGTTCTTGCCGTGGTCATTGAGCCGCTTCCAGATCATGCTCATGATCTCGGAGAAGGCCACAACATTGTAGGTGAGGTCAGCAATCTCTGACATGAGGGAACTGGATGGGCCCCAGGGATCATTGCTTGTGGCCTCCCGGACCTTGATCTCAGCCTCTGAGTAGTTGTGGACGATATTCTTCATCTGACGCCGCAGCGATGAGGTCGACATTGTGCCCAGTAGTGGTGTCAAGGGGCACCAGCCCCCTGGGGCATGGAGAGATGACTCAACTCACAAAGGGACGCTGGGCTGGTAGATCACCACATCTGGGGGGCAGGTAGGGGGAGCTTTGGAAACACAAAGGAGATGTGGGGCCAACCACACCCAAGCTGCCCGAGCCCCCCCTCTGCAGGTTCCCACCACCCTAGAGGGGAATCAAGGTGCTAAGTGGCTGAGAAGACCCCGCCTGGTTACGCCCCATCTTAAAGTTAGCCCATCCATCTTTCAGTTCCTCAAACAAGCCTAGCTCCTTCCTGCCTGGGGCCCCAGGTCAGCTGAGGCAGAACTGGTGGGAGGTCAGACACCCTGAGTCCAAACGTCTTAACAGGACAGGCCTCAACCTTTAGACCTTAGGTTCCTCTGGGCCAAAGTAAGTGCTGCATGTGTGATAAGGGTCTACTAATCAGGTTTCAGTAGAGGCCGGCCAGCCCTCACGGACCGCCTATCCTGTTCAGTCCTACCCTGCCCACAAACTCTTCCTTCTTCCTCACCAGATCTGCCACACATCCCCAGGGTGCAGCCTACATGAACACAAATGTCATTGTCACTGCTCCCAGAGGGGTTCCTGTGAGTGGATTCTTGTGATTTTACAGCTATCTGTCTGATTCTGAAACTACGGTGGACCTAAGACCCACAGTGGTAGAAATGATATTTGTTTGGTTTTCTCTACAAACAGGCTGGCTGGGAAAAACCATTCAATCAACAGTGCAGGAAGGAAATGGAGAAAAAAGAAGCAAACAACCCTGGGAAAGGAGTCACTGCAAAAGAGGCCAATGATGGGATTTAAAAAATGGTAGGGAGACAGCGGAGACAGCTGAGGTGATGGGGGGGGGGGGACCCAGGGACTAGGTGTCCCAAGGGTAGGGAGGGAAGCTCAAGGCCGCGGGGGCAGAGCGATAAGAAAGGTAGGAGGCCCCACTAAAGAATAACAACGGGGTCAGGAGACACATATTATCTCATTTAACACCGAATGCAGACAATGGCCTCATGGATGTTAAATGACTTGGCCAAGGTCACACCATAAATGCCAAAGCAGATTCAACTGTCAAACCCACTTTACCTGTATAAACTCCTATTTTTTGGTGGGTTGGGGGGGTGACACAACTTCTCTCTACATGGCCTTGACTGTCCTGGAACTTGAACAGAGAGAGCCATGTATCCCTCCCTCCCAAATAAAGGGTTAAAGGTGTGTGCCATTAAACTCACGCTTTTAAATTAACCTAAATAAATTAACCTGTGCTGTGACCAGCTGACAGAAAGCATCAGGGGCAGAAACCAAGCAAATGAGAGTAGTGTTAACAAGCACTTCCACAGCCCTTACGCCCTTCTAGGCTCCCATAAAGTCCTTTACGTTATCAACTCAATGAATCCTTACAAATCCATGACTCACAGCCACTTTACACAGGAGGGAACGTGGGCACATTAGCACCTTGCCCAGGGACACACACCTCACAACTGGAGCAGCCTGGGTCCAGAGTAGACTCCAATCACCAGCCTGTGCCTCTCCAACAAGCCGTGGAGGGAGATTTACTGAGCCCTACCATGATCCAACCTGAAGAAAGACAGAGGGAATGGGAGAGGCTGCTCTTTACCTCGAATTCAGGCCAGAGAATGGAGCGCCTGCAAACAGGTATAACTAGGCAAAGAAAGAAAGAAAAAAAAGCAGCAGCAGCAGCTGGGTCCCAAGTCAGGCCTGGACAGACACCAGAAGACAAATAGATGTGACAGACATGGGAGGGGGAAGAGGGAAGAGTCACACAAAAACTCAGGCAAAAAAGAAAGCAATACAGAATCATGGAGAGACAGCAAGGCAGGACAGAAAGACAGGGACCCTGAAACACACACACACACACACACACCCCACGGGGCTCTGGACTAAGGGGGGGCAGGAGATATAATCAAAAAACACAAAATTTACAGTCAAATCCCAGCCACATAAGCAACCAGCAAAACAAACCTGTGACTCAGTTCACCTAACTGTGTAACAAAGGGAGGGGTGCTACCCGACAGGCTTGCTGATTAAACGAGATGGGTACATAAAGGACTTGGTTCTGTGTCCCACAGATAGTAGGGGCTCGGTACTCCTGGCTGCTAGTATTATCAGAAAAAAAAACATTTCCAAAAGGGTGGCATCTAAAGATGCACTTATCCTAACACCAAACTACCTACTCCAAGCATGTTTAAAAAAACATTCTAGATCTCACAAATGCTGCTGAAAATAAGGCAATTTTTCACATTCGATTAATTTAGAATTGCTTATTAAAGAGTACAAACAATATAGCGAAATTCTCCCAAGGGGAACTCAAAAACCTGGTGTCAAATACTAAGCGAAACAAAATCTCTAACAATAACTAGAGCTACTAGTAATCAGATGCTTAACTCCAGGCTAGACACTGTTAGGCACTTTACCAAACCACCTCAATTAATGCGCAGAGACCCTGTGGTGCAGGAACTATGAATGCTTCCGTTTACAAGACTAGGAAACTGAAGTCTGAAGACCGAGGCAAGCAGCAGGGACTCTGGATTCCACAACCAGAGCTCCTACGAGAACACCAGAGACTCAGAAACCCGGGAGGCACATCCTAAATCAAAGCAATAGGTTCCTAGAAAGGAATTTAGGGCCTGGGGACGATGGCGATGACCGGGAGAGAAATAATGCACCAGAGGGAGACGAGTCTGGGGAAATGAAGACACAGAAACCCAGAAAAGACAAGAGCTGCATCCTGACAGGAACACGGAGCGATCCAGGACACAAACACACAGTACCGGATCTCCAAACCCTTTGTACAAATACCGAAACACAGACGCAGAGCAACACAAACAACAGGGCCACGCGAGACAGGGACACTGACAATCCCAAAAAAAGACACACACCGGCAGGCAAACCCGACCCGGGCACAGCGGTACAAAAGCAGCCACAAGCCATCAGCGGCTGGAACACCGGCTCCGAGGCTGGCTGGACCCGCGCGCGCCACGGCCCAGGCCGGAGCACCGGACTTGCCGCGACGGAGGCCAGCATTGCGCCCCTCGCTCACCTCGGCCCGCTTACACCGGGCTCCCGGGGGTCATGACGGTCAGCCCCCTGCCCCCGCTCGGCCTCGGTGTCGCGGGGCGCGCGCCGGGCTGCGGGGAGAAGTGCGCACGTGCGCACGCACAGACGCACGGAGGGCCGCACAGCGACGGCCCCGCCGCCCCGGCGCCCGGGAGGGGCGCGGAGAGCCGGGCGGGGGAGGGGAGCCGCCGAGCGGACGGGAAGCAACCGAAGGTGGCGGCGGACCGGAAGCGGAAGTGACCCCGCGCGCCCCGCCTTCTGCACTTCGCCCGGCAGACTCCACTTCCGCGACCAAACCCACCCCGGCATCATTTCCGGCGCAAGGGACTGCGTCCTTATGCCCTTGCGTCACTTCCGCGTCACCGCTGCAGTGGAGACACGGAAAGGTCCAAGCCATTACCTTGGGACCTCTCCACCGTGGATACCCTCGCGGGACCCTCAGGCCTGCCTCCCTCCCTAGGTGCCACCCTCCACACCCTCGGCTAAAAGAGAAGGGCGGACACACTGGACACACTGGGCTCCATAAAGTAAAATACAACAAAATGTTTAATGAGCAAATTCGTATTAGCAAATATGAAACTGCCACAGAGAGGAGGAGCGGGACAGAGACCACGGGTTGAGGGTCAGGAAGACTAAGGAGAAGAACCAACTACTTAAGAAACCAGGGTGGAGAACAGGAAGGACCAGAAGCCAGAGGACGGGAGCTGTGGTCCTGCAAAGGGAGAGGGCAGGGCACTGAGGGCCAGACAACAAAATTCAAAATAGTTTGGCCATAAAATATAAACACGCTATGTTCCTACCATGGGGAGAGAGAAGGAAAGGGTGTAAGGGTAAGAGGAGGCTGTTTGGGAAGGGGCTGTGGGGTCCTACCCACCCTGCTGTGCACACAGTCCCCATTCCAGCCCGTTCCCTCTGTGTCTGTGTGGGTGCATGTGTCTGTGCGGGCCTGTGTGCACTTGCCCAGTCCCCTTCCTGCCCTAGCCCCCCACCCCCCACCCCCCTTAATTGCTGCCATTCCAGTTGCTGCCGGCTGTCATTCGGCTGTCACTCCTCTGCCCATCATCTTCAGAGGGGGGAAAGGAGGAGGGGACAGGTGGGGGGAAAGTCCCCAGCCAGCCCTGCCCCCACCCTCCCCCAGCCACCTCTACCAGAAGTCCCGACGGTGGTAAGAGTCAGGGTCACAGTATTTTGTGACCACCACTCTGTTGGCGAACTTGCGGCCGGTTAGACCCTGCATGGCTTTCTGGCAGTCAAACACAGAGGTGAACTCCACAAAGATCTGTAGGAACAAGAGGTAGATCTGTGAACAAGTCTGGTTCCTAGCATCTAGTCAGCATTCAAGTACAGAATCAGCACAAGAAATGAGACAACACCTCACCACACTGCATAGAGGCCTTCAGTTCAGTATGAGGTGTTCACCCAAACGTTCTCCAGTACCCAACATGGCACAGAAGAGAGACATCAAAGAAATGGGAGAAAAACAGGCAGAGTCATCTGAGTACACAGGGCAGGTGGCCAGAGGCAAGATCCCAGAGGAGAGGGGTCATTTCTGAATCATGTACCTATAGGATGTCACTACAACAGTCATGCTCTCCGCACAGACAGTGGGTAAGGGAAGCTCAGAAATGAGGATTCAAGCCTAACCTGAGTTAAAACAGGTTCATCTCTCCATGCTGATAATCCTGCTTGAACCACCTTACAGGAAATAAATACAACAAAGGTACTGTACCATGGGAAAGTGCAGCACTGACGCCCTACTTTAACAAACCAGCTGACTTCAGAAGAGAGCAGAATTTGAGAGAAAACTGACAAGCTCTATGGCCAGCAGCATGGCTGCACAACCCTGACACCTTCCTTCAACCCCACCAACTGTGGAAAGACCTGCTCCTCTCCCAAGCATCGTTCCATGCATGCACAAACACAAAAATAAGCGAGTTAAAAGTCTGTTAAAAGGGGCTGGAGAGATTGCTCAACAGCACTGACTGCTCTTCCAGAGGTCCTGAGTTCAATTCCCAGCAACCACGTGGTGGCTCACAACCATCTGTAATGGGATCCGTTGACTTATTCCGGTGTGTCTGAAAACAGCGACAGTGTGCTCACATACATTAAATAATTAAATCTTTTTTTAAAAAAAATCTAAGAAACTGCAACCAAATTTGGGGGTTGGGGTTAGCTGAAACAAGACATTTTAGAGATAGTAATATTTGAACAAAACTTAGGTAGACTAGACACCAAGGAATTAAACAAAAACTGTTTTGCTGTAATAATAGCATTCTTTGGTTTAAAAAAAAAGGGGGGGGGGAGGAGTTAGCACGCTGGTTCTCAACTAGGGATAGAGCATGGCCCCAAGAGATAATGAGAAAAGTCTGTTAACACAAAGGTGTGGTGCCTACCCATTGGTGGCCAATCCCAAAACACTTAATCTATTCCAAAATGTCAATAATTAAGAATTACAGCTAAATTTCTAAGATGAACTCTGAGACAAGCTTTAAGTACTCATTGCATAAACCAAGTGTGAAGATACAAATCTGCAATCCCAGCACCGGGGAGGCCAAGGCAAGATCACTATCCCAAAGCCAGCCTGGGATATGCAGTAAAACCCCATCTCAAAGCAGAAACAAAACCACCCCCAAAATATTGACAACTTAAAGCTGGATAATGTACACTACGCCATCAGCATCAACCTCAGCTATTTCTAGACAACAAGCTTAAGTGAACATGGTAGCAAAGTTGCCATGAGGTCAAGGCTAGCCAGCTGAGGTAACACAGCAAAGCCCTGTCTCAATAAAAATCAATACCCGGCCACCAAAAAAGGCGGAAGCCAGTCTGAGCATTCAGAGATCCTGTATTTATTTACTCAATCCCCATTTAAGGCAGGCTTCCATTAAGGTGCCAGCCTAAATCAGAGCAACAGTGGCATGTCAAATACTGGCATAGAAGCAGTCAAGAGGCATTTTTTAGCCAGATTAGTCTTCTTCCTTCTGTCCAACACCAGACCTCTGCTGCATTCCCAAGATTCACTTGAAACCTGCCCAGCCTCCCCATGTGTGTGAGTTTCTATCAATCCTTACCCACTTGGGAGTTCCCACCTGCCCAGCTGCTTCCTAGCTGACTCTATGAGGATATCTAAGTAACCTCAAAGGCAGTAGGCCCCAAGTACTGCCCTCCACCTCACCTGACACTTGGTTCCTGGGCCTTTCTCCTCCCCATCTCTACAAACCCATCGACTTCTCTCATCGCCTATCATAGTCACCACATCACTTATGGACACAGATGTATTTATTCTGAATGTCACTGAGCAATTTCACCGCTTCAAGTTTTATGGGGCATGCAAACTACTTGTTATCATAGATAATATCGCCCAGCACAGAACCATGCTTTAACGCAGACCATCATCTTTCTCCCTTAAGAAGCCCCATGGACCACCTGACTCATGACTGGGCCCTCTCCATACATTTATCAAACCAGCTGGCATTACATCAGCTTTATTCTATCAGTGAAGCCCCACTCCTCTAGAAGAAAGCCCTAGGCTTCTTCCTCAAGTCCATAAGACCCCCACTAATCCTCTTGCAAAACTGGCCTCTTCTCTCACAAACCCTGCTCACAGTCCTTTCAGCCATAACAAGGGTTCCTAAAACCAGTGGCTGAGCGTCTTGTCCTCATCTCACTCATTCATACTCCTGCAATGCAGCCACCAGCTACAGGAGCAAAGCAAGTCCCTACTTTGAATATGCCCACCACCAACCACACACAGAAATCCTGAGGTCTCTGCTTTCTTTCTGGCCTTCTGCCTAGGATAGACCCACCTATCTAAAACCAGAACTTCGGCCTGTAAATGTGGCTCAATGATAAAGCACCTGCTTAGTTAGCTACCATGAGGCCATGAATTCTATCTTCAGTACCAGAAAGGAAAAAAAATAGAAATCCAGCAACTGATTCCCACCCTTCCCTGCTACTGCCCAACACAGCACCCTAGCAAAGTGTGCCCAGCTGTCTGCGGGTCAGAGCTCTATTCTCAACCAACTCTTTTACTAGCAGAACAAGACTACCACCAACCCTCAGCAGTGCCTTCCAAGGCGGACATGCAGAGCTTATCTAAACCTACCACAGGGAAGAGGTGGCAACTCAGTTGCCTTCAAAATCAAGATCACAAACATGCCTAGCTGTGTGTGGCTTGTCACCTCTGTACCACACCCTATAAAAAGAGGCTCAGGAGCCACTGAAAGAACGCAGATGCAGCTTCAAGGCACACAGGCAGTAAGGAAACTGTGTGTGGTAACATCTTACCAACAAAAAAGGCAAAGCTACTTGCAAAAGGATCCCGTAAGAAGGAAGAGGAAGCTACATCAATATAGAAACCAATTTCTCCACCACAGGCCCCAGGCCCTCAGAAGACCTTGCTCTTCTCTGGGTCCTCTGCATCCCCTTGGCCAGAACTGTACTGTATTGAGGGAGAGAGGGTAGTAAGGGTGTGCACACAAACAAAGAGGGCACCCTGACCTTTCCGCAGCCAGGCACCTCGACGCCGTCCACGGGGCGGGGAATTTCAATGGATTTGACCAGCCCATACTTGCTGCACTCATCTCGTACATCCTCCACAATCTCCTCATACTCCTCATCGTCCAGTAGCTCCTCGGGCAGCACCATGTTCATGAGGCACAGGACCTCAGTTGGGTGACCGCCCATCTGTACCTGAGAGCTCATCAAGCCGGGCACTTGAAGGGTCACAGGTGTCTGATTGATGGTGCTCTGTGGGTCAGGAAGAACAGCTCTGTCACAAAATGGCTCAGACTAGCCTCCCACCATTCAAGCCTGTGCCTCTCACACCAACTAGTGGGACCATTCCTCTACTTAAACACTTATGAACCCATTGCCCAAATCCCCTCCCATGAAAACTGGGGCAGAACTCAAGAAAACCTTCCCATCCAACCCTTCCCACCCCCAGGGTCCCTCTAGCCAATGGAAGATGACGTGCCGGGAGGCTCACCAGCGTGGCATTCTTGGCTCCCACACTCGCCCTCTGGACAAGCAGCTTCTTGTCCCCTAGCTGCATCCCATTCAGCCCAGCAATGGCCTATGGTCAGAGGACGAAGGGTGGAAGGGGGTGCAGGAAAGGAACAGGTCAGGAACCAAGGGGCCCAGCACTTCCCCCAAAGAACCAGGCATTGGTGGGAAGAAAAGAGGTAAAACCAAGGGAAAAGGAATGAGTCCCCACAAGACTTTGCATCTCCCACCCTAGCCAGAGGAGAGAGAGTGTTAAGAAGGGCAGATGGATCGAGCAGCTTGATACTCGGACTCACCTGATCTGTGACGTTGATGTCCACGTACTCACAGAAGGCATAGCCCTTGGAGAGACCTGTGGCACTATCCTTGACCAAGTTGAAGGCCTTGAGAGGCCCAAAGGATGTCAGCAGCTCTTTTACCTACAAGAGGCCAAAAATTCATCAGGGTTTGGTCAGGCTGAGAAGAGTAGCTAGCAAAAGAGCAGAGGATTTACCTGGTCATCATTCAGGTAGTTGGGCAAGCCCCCGATGAACAGCTTGTGTGCAGAGTCTGGGACCACAGTGGATACAACTCCTAAAGACAAAAATGTATAAAGACTTCAATTCCAATACAAAGTCATTTCCCAACATCTGGGAAGAAAGCTGGGGCTGGTGACATACACACTTGTCTTTTCAGCACTTGGAAGGCTAAGGCAGAAGAATCAGTCTCAAAAAAAAAAAGTGGGGAAGAAGCCACACTAAATCCCCATGTTCTGACAAGTACACAAGCATAGACCAGCCAACAACTGAACGTGAAACAGTCCCTAGGAACTGACAACAAGCCAGGAACATCTCATTTCATTCCATTGTTCAGTCCTTTGCCTTGAGTGTCCTGTATCCATAAGCCCCTGCAGGGGTGACCTGCATTCTGATGTAACGTGACAAGGAGCGGAGAGGCTGCTCAGTGTCTCAGAAAATGTCTCAGTGTTGGCTGCCACCATAGTGGTGACTAGTGGTCAACTCTGTGAAGCTGTCTTCAGGATCCATTAAAGCTCCAACATAACATGGTGGTATCTCCTGAAGGAGTTTTGCACGACTTCTCTCTCACTCACGTATAAGTGATGGCCAAATGTTTCTTAGGACACCGCATAAGCTTCACCAATATTAGCACTTAATTCTTAGAGCCATTATCAGGCCCCTGCATCAGTCCAGCATGACCCCTCTGTTACAAAGTCTCACTATAAGGAGCCTCCCCCTTTCAGATCTCCCCCATGCTAATCCCAGTGGGCCATCCTAATCTACAAAAGCATCAAGATATTGAATGGACACACCCCAGAACCTGAGTCACTGTGCCCCATCATGGCTGTCATCTGCCCCACTGTAACTCTTTAGTCCCAAAGAACTGCAGGCATCAATCAGCTATTTCTAACCATCAGAAGTGTACCCAAGTAGCCAAGTCATCTAGACCACAATAGACCTCAGTTACGTGCAGTCATGACAAGCATTAAGAGCCAGGCCATACCCAGTACTGCCATAGGCCAGGAACAACCACTTAAAAAAAAAATCTATCTGGGGCTAGAGAGAGGGCTCAGCAGTTAAGAGCACTTGCTGCTCTTCCAGAGGGCCCAGGTTCAGTTTCCCAGCACCCGCAAGATGACTCACAAGCACTCCTAACTCCAGTTCCAAGGAATTCCACTCTCTCTCCTGACCTCCTTGAACACCAGTACATACCTATATGCAGGCAAAAGACTCATACACATAAAAAAATGAAGAAAAAAAATTCAATCTACCTCAGGTACAAAAAGGAAAAGAGAAGAAAAAGCCCTAGCTTAAAGCAACAGAAGCACAGTTCTAAGAGGAGGAAAGGGTGGCTTCTGGAATCCACCGAGACAGAGCTTTCCTTTCTAAGGCAGTTTAGCAGGCGTTGCTCTGTACCAGGTTCTGACAAGTAAGCAGCAAGGCAGCTGGACCACAAGCTCAATCTGGTAATCACTGTGCCTCATCTCAGAGGGAGCACAAGATAGGACCCAAGCCAGTTGCCCTGACTTCAATTCTTTGCTGTCCACACCTAGAGAAACAGGGAGACCACCACACAACAAACAGGGCATATACAAAAGCATTCTGTGCCACTTAATCCCAGGGATACAAGGAGCTAACACTGGTGACTAAGAACTTCACTTCGGTGGAGATGCAGCTCGGCCTCCAAGACAGGCGATGTCAGTGAGTTGTCAGTCCACACTCGCACCAGGGAGGAAGTCAGCCTTCCCATTTACAAATCTTTTAACTCATCAATGTTTACTCATCAATGCTTTTCCTCTTTAGTTTATGTAATGACCTTTGTTTTCCTCCTCTGGGAGAGGAAGTTCACAAAACAAGAAGGGACCTGAAGGCAGAATTCCACTTGTTGCTGCCTTCTCCAAAGTGGTAATTTTGTGCAGAAGCACAGGCAGAGCTGGAAAGCCAGGTCTTCAGGCAGGCACAGCCCTAAGAGACTCAAGACTGACCTTCCTATTGTTTAATCACCATGGTGCAAAGACTCCCTGTGAAAGAGGCCTGCCACTTAGCAGCATGATCCAAAGCAACTGTGCCTGTTATCTACAGGCTTTCAGTAGAAAGTTCAACATTAAAGAATACAGAGAAAAGCTGAGGTAGGTAGCACTCCCTCCGGGACCAACCTGTGCAACCCAGGAAACCTATTAATTTCATGACCATGAACAAATTCATCACTCCTAGCTTTCCTCCTCTGTGAAATGACAATTCCGCCTACTACAGAGGTCAAACTGTGATGTGGCACATGCTTATGATCTCAATACTGAGGGCAGGGACTCGAGTTGGGAGACCAGTCTAAGATAGTTATACCATATATACATAAAAACTCTACAGCCAGGCTTGCCGGTACAAGCTTATAATCCCAACTATGCAGGAAGTTCCAAAGTTCAAGGCCTCCCTGAGAAACACAGAAACCCTGCCTCAAACTCCTAGTAAAAAGGTTGAGGCTATCATCAAGTGGCAGACTACCTGCTGAGCATTTGCAAGGCTCTAAGTCCTAGTACCACAATGACACCAGTAATAAGATAAGTAACGTAAAAGGAATGACAGTGTGTCAAAATTTATTTGTAAAAACAAGCAGTGGGCCACAGCTGACTTCCAAGTCATTATTAGTCGAGTGAAGGCTAAAAAAGATCCAGGGACAGGCAACACCTGGCATGCCACACAGACAGGAAAACCAGCAGGTGGCTGTCTATGTAAATTAAAGAGCAATCTGAACAGTGAATTTAGTGCCACGAGATACAAATAAGATGTTCTACAGCTTCACCTGAGAGTCAGCAAGCAAGCAGGACCTAATGGCACAGGCCTATAATCCCAGCTACCCAGGCAGCTGGGGGCAAGAGGCCTGTCTAGGCAGATTTAGTGAGACTCTACCTCAAAATAACAGAAAAGGGGCTTGGAATTCAGGTTAGAGGTTAAGTGCTTTCCTGACAAGCACAAAGGCTAGAGTTCAATCCCCGGTACCACCGTGAATCTTCTCCAAGCAGTATTTTGAAGAGCACGCTTGCTTTAGACTTAGATATGTGATGAGTAGAAAGAGGCACAGACCTCACTAGAACTTGCAATAAGAAAGCATTCAGTAGTCAGGCCCTGACTCCAAAGTCCTGCACTACCAGCAACACGCTCCTTCCTCTACAGTGAAGGGGTGACTTGACTTGGTTCCAATAGGCACCCCCGGATGCTGAGCATCAACCGGGAGACCACCACACTATTCCAATCAGCCTCAGACCTGGGCCTCACTGTGCTCCCTGAAGCCCAGTAGGACGTCAACCGCCTACATACCCTACATACCCCAACTCATACTGCACCCCACCTGCCAAAGGCAGGTCAGCAAACTACAGCTTGCAAGACACACCTTTAGAAGCTGAGAGATTAGAACAGAATGTGGGGGGGAAAAAAAAAAAAAAACCACAAAAAAATTCGTATTTTTAATAACCCTGTTTGTAGCTTAAACACTAAAGATCTATTATGACCTACCAATCAGAGGTTATAACTATATACAACTACAGGAAACAGCACAGAACACCTGTCAGACAAAGACATGGAATCAGGGAATACTAACATGCTAGGGCCACACACCAGAACCATGCCAAGATCTGCTGATATATACTCACAAGTACATACATAACATATTAAGCCCTAAAACTCCAGGGCTAAGCAACAAGGTAAGCACAGTGCCAGACTGCAAGTCCCATACCTTCCAGAACACTGATCCAGACCTGGCTCTGACATTTCCAAGCTAAGTTAAGCTAAGGTGTAAGTTCTCAGATCATAGCTCACCACTTCAGAGGCCCAGGACACCTGCCAAGCTGGAGGAACATCCACACACACCATCTCCAGAACAACTCTAGCTGGACTAAGTAAGTACAGGAACCTGGGTTGAGGAAACAACCCAACCCACCCACCCCCAACAAATTCCCACTCACCAGGCACATAAACAGAGGGGTTCTCTGACATGCCAGGCAGTGGCTGGTAGTCATGAGGCCTTCGAATCTTCAATGACTGGCCCTGGAAGATGATGCCATCAAAGGCCATGGCCTGGGTAGTCTCATCCACTGACCGGAACTGAAGGAAGAGAAACAATAGAGCTAAGTAAGGGGTAGGCTGGGACTAGACCAGCCCAAGACTCTTAAATTTCCCCCCACTTATATAAACAAACATAATGTACCAAACCCTGGACTGGACAATGGGAGAAGCACTACCAGACTGGCAGCCAACAGATAGCAAGCACATCAGCATAAGCTCTAACAATGTTGAGAATGGACCAACTGCTGAGAAGCCAGCATGGGAAAGTTAGGTTAACTAAATTAGGTGGCAATGACGGCCCAGGCTTTCTGATGAAGTCTGAGAACATTTAAGCTGAAGTCTCCAACAGTACAAATCGAAGTGGACTCTGATGGGCAAGCGCAGACTGAGAGGGAACCTCTTCAGCAGCCTCATCTTGCCAACACCCCCCACCGTGTTTTATTTATGAGTATGACCCGAGAGTTGAGCTAGGTCTTCACAGACAGTTGGAGAGTAACTGCCAAGAAACATGACGACTTATAAACATCTAGAGTAAACTGCCTCAGCCTAGGCCCCAAATAGGTAAGAAGCATATTGAGCCATCTGGAAGATCAGTATAGCCTGAGCAGAGTGGACTGGACCAGAATAGTGTCAAAACCAACAAAACAGGCAGGGGCCACAGAGTCCTCCCAGTGAGGTAGAACACAGGAAGGCATAAGTCGGCTGGCCTACAGAACTCCTCCAGCAGCCATATGGAAAACGGGCTGCAGAGAAAGCAGTCAGAGTAAGCAGCACAGACCAGCCCTACTATCCGTCACCCTTATCACTGGAAAACTCACCTCCAAAAAGGCAAAATTCTTATCTTGATTTATCTGCACAGCCAAGACTGGGTTGCCAGGGGCCTGAGTCAACCCTCCCAAGCGCATCTGGGCGTTGAAGAAGTCCATCATAGCCTCCTGCAGAGGGAATAGGAGACAGGGGAGGGCGGGGAGGGAGGTGGAGAGAGGAGGGGAAGGGTGAGAGAGGGAGACACAGAGGGGTGTGGGGGTAAGGGGAGAGGAATGAGGGAAGGGAGAATGGGGAGGGAAGGGACAGTGGAACATGGGTCAGGGGCATAGAGGTCAGTAGTAGGAACAAACGCAGGAGGAAATGAGGAAACAGAAGCAGCAATGCCAGAGGACAGGGGAAAGGAGCAAATGGGCCAGACAGGAGGACAGGCATGAGGGATGAGCCATGGAGCCCAAAAAAATTAAGAAAAGTTATTCAAGAAAAGATAAAAGGATATAACAGCAAGAGAAAACAAAACACATAATGGCACAAGGAAGAAATGCGCAGTGCAGACAAGGCAGGAAAGGGCAGGAGAGCAACAGGCAGGAAGAGAAAGACAAGCCAAGAGAGGGACAGGAAGGGTGCCCAGAGAGGCAGAACAAGTAGAGTGCAGGGGCAGGGAGGGGTGGAGGAGCAGGGGAAGAAGGGGGAGGGCGGGAGGGGAGGAGAAAAGAGTGATGTGGAGGGATCTGGCCCTGGAGTCCGGGGGCTGGTTTATCAAATGTAGCAAAGTGCAGGTTGAGAAAGTCAGAATGGACCTTACTTGCCTTCGACGATGGTAGCAAACTTTTTGTTGCTACGAGGGATCTCAGCCCCACAATATTTCACTTTAAAGAGAAATGGAAACAACTCTTTGATCTCGGGATTCTCAGGGGGTGCCACGGGAAGGGGTGGGGGAGAGGGATAGGGGAGAGGAGTGGTGGGGAAGGTGGGGGAGGTCAGGGCTACCAAAAATAAAAGAACAGCGACCATGGGAGGGGTATGGGGAAAGGATGTGGATAGACGGCAGAAAAGGAGAGCATGTCAGAAAACTGCAGGGCGTGCGTCTGTTTGTACGTGTGTTGAGTCTCCCTCTCTGTCTCTCTCCAACACGTAGGTACAATATGTAGGTGGGTACGTTATGTGTGTGTTTGATCCCTGGGTTGCTGGAGGAGGTTGGGGAAAGGGAGAAGGGAGAGGGGAAGAGGAGGGAGGGAGGGGCCACCCCCAGCCCGGCCCCTGGCTGGCTCAACTCCATCCGTCCGTCTGGGAGGGGGCCGGGGGGTCTTGCAGGAACAGAGTCTGACTCGTGCAGGTTGGGGAAAGGGAGTGGAGGGAGGGGAGGCACAGGGTGGGGAAACAGGGAAGAGGGCAGGGGCAGGGGCAGGGGCAGGAGGAGGGCAGTACCTCAGTGATGCCAAAAGGGATGTTGCCCACGTAGAGACGTCTGGCCTGTCTGGTCATCTGGCTCCCAACCACAGGCACCGGTGTTGGGGTCACAGCCAGACCATCAGGAGTCATGGTCGGGAGAAGGGCAGTGGCTGGAATCTGACCCGCAGCTTCGAGAGAGGTATAAAGAGAGTAAAAGCCCTTAGCAACCCTAAAACCAGGACCACTCAGTGTGCACTGACCCTACCCACCCACCCTCCAGACTACTTCATCTGGAAGCTCTTCAGTCAGCCAAGTCAACTCAGCAGTGGGGCCCCATCCAATAGCCACTAAGAAGTCTGACTTACTAAGCAGCCCACTGTGGAAGACACTCCCTCCTCCAGAAGCGCTTCCCATGGCAGGTACCAAAAGCCCTTGCGTATAATCCTTCAGTTTCACCAAGGCATTCACACATACAACTTTAACCCCAGCACACACACACACACAATTTTAACTCCTACAACAGCCTATGGGAGGGAGACCTACCTTGCATCGCCTTGTACTGCATTGGGGTGATGTGCTCAAAGCCAGGCGGTGGCACGTCCCAGTATTTACGAACCTTCTTCTTCTTCTCATGGCGGGGGGAACGACTGGGAAGGGGGAGGGGAAAGTGGGGCAGGGCAACCTCAGTCTGACCAACACTGGGCCTCCACGTCCCACAAGGATCACCTCCCAGCCCACCAACCCCTCCCACACGTAAGCTCCACTCTCTCCAGGGGGAGAGCTGGGCCTGGGCCCGAGGAGGGACACTGGCAGACAGCCTCCTCCCCAGTGCTTGGGCCAGGGTGGGGATGCAAGGCAGGCAAACTGCACAGGTGAGGAAGAAGGGAGTGGACACGGGGCAGAAGGGGCAGGAAGAGAAGCTCACATCAATCCACCGTGCTCCTCTTTAGCGCCTCTGGTCAAAGGTTTGCTGAGGGGTGGGAGGGAAAGGGAAAGGTATGGGGAGGAGTGACTGGGGACCTTTGTCTTCCCCACACAACACACCACACCCAAGGTCACTGACTCCCAGGCCCCTAGGCCCTGCCAATCCCCCCAACCCTACCATTCCCAGGAAAGAGGAAGTAATGAGAAGGAGCTGGGAGAGACTAGGCCACTGTATGGAGAAACTGAGATAAGGAAGGGGGCTCTTCATATATCCCACACCTGAGCTGGACACTAATGCCCAGGCTTCAGGTATAGCCCTTCTCCCAGAACACATAGGAAGCAGAAAGAAACGGGGTTCTCTAAAACAGCCCCAGACAGAATGAGAGAAGAAAATAATAATAATTGGGCTCTTAAAGACAGGGACAGGCTTGCGGGGGGGGGGCCCTCATTCCCCGTCCCACGGAACTATTGCCCCCAGCAACTCTTTGGCACTGCCAGAGAAACTGAAAAGAAACCCCATAAACAGGGAAAACTGAGTTCCAGACAGACCAAGCAGCACCCACAGAGAACAGTCAGTCTCTAACGGGGGCCCAGCCAGAGGTCCCAGAGCTCTAGTACCTTCGTCGTCTCCTATCCCGAGAGGCACTGCGCTGGTCCCGGTTACGGCGATCTCGGCTCCTGCTCCTGCGCTTTCGGTCCCGGCTTCGAGAGCGACTGTGACTACGTTTCCGGTGCCGATTCTCCTTGTCCCGTTCTGGACAAGTGTAAGAAGAGATAGAATGAGTGAAGACAAAGTGCAGGCCCAGCCCACCCTGCCTGCTAGTGGCTATACCAAGACCCAGGGAGGCCACCCCCACCAAGGGAAGGGATTTAATGGAAGGAGACAACAGGCCTCCTGGGTCCACACCCGAGTCCCCAAGGACTCTGAGGGACCAAAGGGACAGGGCCTGGAAATGCCCCCGGGGTGTAAGATACCTGAAGATGCTCAAGAGGAGCCAGAGAAGACAGAGGAAGCTGGCTCCTGGTCCCCCTCGAGGGCTGAGGGGCCTGACCCCAGGGTCGTCCCTGAGAGGGGCAGGGCTAGAGGCTGGGGAATCAAGAGACCCAATGATGTTTTCCTGAAGAAACCCAGCAACCCCTCAGGAGAAACCTCTGCAACCAGCTGGTACCCACAGCCCCACCACCAGACCCAAGAGTCAGGTGCCAGGCAGATCTAGTAATCTTAAGAAGTGAGGAAACTCAACGCCATCCCTTCCCAACCAGGTGAATAATACAAGAGCAAACACCCTCTGAAGGGAGGGGCTTCTTCTTCCTGAACATACAGGAAGGAAGGAAAAGATACCTCCAGAATATTTACTGATGGTCCAGAGCAGCCTCATCCACCAGCCCCTCACTGCCTCACTCCCTCAAAGCCAAAGGCAGGGTGGGCTAGAACAGGGCCTGGGTCTTCACCATTATCTGCTCTGCCTCCTTAGCTTCTTCGCCTTAGAGGTCATGGCTACTGACAGAGCAGAGTCTGGCAAGAAAAACTACAAAGCCTGAGGGCAAAGGCAGGCAGATGGATCTGAGAGTTCAAGGCCAGCCTGGTCAACATAGCAAGTTCCAAGCTACATAGTTAGGCTCCAACTTAGACAAAAACACAACACAACCCTATTCTGCAGACTAGCCTCTCAAGGTAGATAGCTAAGCCAGGATCACCTTACTGTACTTCCTTAATTCCAAAGTACAACTGATCTCTCGACCATCAAGCCCCCACCCACCCATACAGATGAACACAGCCAGGAGTGATGAGGTATGTGGCAGGCTGACACAAGAAAATAAAAGAGGTGAAGGTTAGTAAGCTAAATGAGATCCTATCTCAAAAACAAACACACTCAAAAACTATAACAGGTGTATCCTAAAAGTATTGACTTCTCTGGCAAGAGGAAAAAGCAAAGAGATTTTTAAACTTATGGCACATGTATATTATGTATTTTTCTATTGCAGTAAGTAGGAAAATTTGAAATCGTTAACTCCTTAGCTACTAATACTAAAAAATACACCTCAGGAAAAACATAACCAGCCTTGAGATACTTCTATCTGAATCTGCAAACAGAATATCTTCGATTGCATTTAACTATCACTAGTACTTTGGAAAATCAGAAGCTCATAGAGCAGATAAGGAAACTGAGGCAAAAGGAGATCATGAATTGCTCAAAGCCCAACAGCTAGGAAACAATGAAGCCCAAACTTATAATGCCACTAAGTCAGGTACCAAGCTGTATTCTTGAATAAAGACCAAGCAGAACATTCTGTACATAGTCTGGGTTCAACTGCTAACAGCAAAGAATTTGCATGTATACATGAAAAGAATAAAACAATCAAGAGCTAGACAGAGACAGAACTGTGGAATACTGAGACAAGCACAGCACCGGCCACACCAGGAAAAGGGGCCACACCAGGAAAAGGGGCCACACCAGGAAAAGGGGCCACTTACAATCCCAAATGTCTTCCCTGCTGCTAAGTCTCACAAAGAACTCCAGAGATGAAGTGACAACACACCAGGTGCCTAGGACACAAACTCCCTGTAGACTTAGGGAAGTGAGAAGGGGGCTAAAGCTGAAAGATACAGTGAGGCGGGTCAGAGACAAATACCCACAGCCAGGCAAGGTGACAAGGTGGTCAAAGTTGCTTCCAGCAAGGCAAGAACCTTCTCCCACATAATGGATGCTGCACAGTTAAAAAGAGGAAACTTCATTTGCTCATAATGCTATACCGTAGTTGTCTTACGTGCACAGCTCCAACAACTGACCCTTACAGGTGACCAGGTCTCGGCCCTAATGCCAACATCAGCAGGAACACTATAGAACTGCAAGTCATATACCACAGACTCAAAAACCAACTAAAGCAGCTCCACTTGAACTACAAGGAACTGGCTTTGCAGTCAGAGCTCTACACAAAAGCAGAAACTTAACTTTAACATCCAGTTTCCCTTCCTTGGATGAAGGTCACGCCTACACTACCCAGGTCTCATGAGGTCCTCTAGGAGTAACATGTGGCACACTCTTCCCCCACCCTTCCACAACACCACCAGTCTGAGTCAAAGACCACCTATCTTCACAATACCAATTATGGCTAGTTAGGCATTTAGCATAACCCAAGCCACATTGTATATATGTGCGCTGCTCCATTTAAACTCAGCTCCAGCTTTCCACCAACTAATGCCTGGAGCTTTCTTAAGAGAAAATAAAAATAAAAACTTTATGAGCCTCAGTTTCCTGCTCAATAAGCAGAAAACTATTTTGTCCTCAGAAGGCTGTTACAAATGATTCACTTAAAACTGTTTAGAGCCTGATAATGGTGGCTCACACCTCATGTAGAAGGCAGAGGCAGAGGCACAAGAATCTGTGACTTGGAAAAGCTCAGGGACTCGAGGACAGCCGGGGCTACACAGAAACCTGAAGCCCTATCTCAGAAAAGGAAGGAAGGAAGGAAGGAAGGAAGGAAAATTGAACAGTTTAACAAATGGCCTTGCTTTGACACATGGTAAAGCCTAAGTTTAATTACAACTACAGTCAGTATATATATCACTTACTAATTTCAAAAACCCAGTAAACAACGCAGAGATGATCAGCATACAGGTAACAGATGAGATTATCATACATAAAGAGTAATGCGGTATTTGAACTCAGGTATATTCAATCCCTAAGCCCCCTTAAGCAGTACACTACTCAAAGCACTCAGAATAATTACTTTTCCACGTGTACTCTCTTCTCAATTCCAGCTTCACTTCAAAGATTTCTGAATGTCTCATCCAGTGCCCTAACACAAGACAACTTAAGTCTCAATTCTCAAGAAATTTGAGCTCTTCAGTTTCAAACAAAAAAGAGGTTGTAGAGATGTCTTATAACTCAACTCAACCCTTTCCTCGGGATCCCTAAATCCATCAGCACCAACATAGCCTGCATGCCTTTCTGATCCAAATTCACAGTACAGGTCCTTACCTTAGGAGCACCTGCCTCCACTAACCAGCCAGCTCCCTCTTTCCCATGTTGTTGATTATTTAATTAGTCCTATAGTGTGATTGGAGTTAGGTGCCCGAGTTTGAATGATACAGGACCTGTGCTTTGCCTAAAACCGAAAGGTTTAGAGACTGTTAGGGATATGGAAAACAGATATTGTCGGCAACCAAAAACCCTAAGGAATGTATGATTTATGCTCAACAGGGGCACAAAGAACGCAGAGACTTCCCTCTTTGGCGGGCAAACAGGTGTAGAACACTTCTATCTAAGACACCGCAAAACCGGAGGCTGAGACAGAGACACCGAGGCAGGAGAGTTCTGGAGAAATCTAAAAATATGAACAGGCTCGAAACCTACAAGCACCGAGAGATTGCAGTGCCACTCCACGTGAAGGAAAGGGGGGGGGTGCTTCACCACCGCCATTTTGGAAACAAAGGGGGCGTGGAGAAAGGAAAAGTACGCCCGACCGGAAGCGGAAGTGCCAAGGAAGCCAAAGAAAAAGAATTAAGAGACCTAAATTCATCTTTCTCAAGTAAAAGACAAAAATTTAAAATAACAACAACAAAACAGCTTCACACAGAGGAATCCAGCGCGCTCTCAACGCGCCTACTTGACAAAACGCGCCGCCTCCGCTGGGACCACGTGGGCGCGGGATATTGCGGCGCGCACGCGCCGTGAGCCTCGCCCGCCACCCCTTCCCTCAGTTCCAAGGGGAGGTCACGTGAGCTAGGAGCGCGCGGCACGGACGGGGGGGGGGCCATCGTGCGGCCCTAGGGAAGGGAACAAGAGAGGGAAATGACGGGGAAGACAGGGCTAAGCAAGAAGCCATCCCACAACCCCGGCGCCCTCACCTTGTTTATTCTCGTTGAGCTGCCGCTCGAACTCGTCGAAGTCCGACATGCTTAGGCGGCCGCGTAGGGCCCTGTGCAGCTCTCGCCTCGCCTTGCCGCCCGCCCGCTCCGGCTACTTCCGCCGCTGGCTTCGGCAACTTCCGGCCCCCGCCGGCACTCCGTCGCCTACCTAATCAAGCTCCCAGGCCCCGCCCCGACTCCGCCCCCTCGTCCCGCCCGCCCCACCCCCCTCGAACTTCCCCGAGCTCAGTTCCGAAGCCTGTCGGCTATTCTCGGACGGAGAGGTCTGTAGGCGGCGGTCGCCCTCGAAATCACCCGAAGCGAGGATTTTTTTTTTGCCGGCTGCCCAAGTTTCGGTAACTTTTCGGAGACTAGCGTTTCAACGTTCGGATGATTCCGGGGGTCCTCGCGTTCCCCTCTAAAGATAACGGGTTTCCCTACAACTCAAACCGTCTCAGTCTCTGGCTTCCGGAAATCCGTCCCACCCCTCGCCGACCGTGGTCAAGCGGTCAGTCACTTCCAACAATCCTAACCGTCCAGGCCTTCGAGCCTTTCCGAAGGTTTCCAGCGCTCGCTCACCGCCCCTCTAGAGATTAAGCCCGATTCTAATCTTCGGCTCTTTCCGGAGGTTCCACGGGGTCACTCCGCCCCTTCCGGAGACTGTCGTTCCCTTCCGCCACTGCTTCGGGAAGGTCTCGCACACCGGAGGGAAGCTCGGCTTTTTCCGCTGTTGCTTCGGCTCCTTTCGGCTTAAAGAACCGAAAAGGGAAGGGAGGGAGGACAGATGAGAGGTGGGCTGGATAGCTACCGTGGAGGGGACGGGGTCTCAGCTTTTGGCACCTAGCTCTCTAGGAAAAAACTGGGAGAAACTGACCTCGCGGAAGGCCAGAGAGGGTGTGCGGGACAATGGCAGCCAGTGGGACAAACGGGGTTCGAGGCCGCTGCGGAGGTTGTTAGCGCAGCCTGGGACGCCTGCGCACGGTGACTAGAGAGGGGTTTCTGCGCCTGCGTAGCGGTCTGAGGCACGTTTTTCTCGGCGCTCGGGAGGATCCGCCATTCTAAACCCACATTGCGCGTGCGCCCGGTCTCCTCCCACACATCCCTACCCCCACCCCCAACCTCGGCCCCGTAGGCACTAACTTCAAGACGGTTAAACCAGACTGCACTCTCCTGGTTGCCAAGGCAATCGCGTTCATTCGGCCACCCCTGCTGCGCAAGCGCAGAACGTGACACCTACGAGAAATCTCCTGACCCTGGCGGGCGAGTGGAAACGAGTCTACACAGCGCCCCCTGGTACCTCCACCGGGCCGGCTCAGCTAAAGGTCATTGAATCAGTGCCCCAGCCGCTGCGGTTTAAAAGTCTTCTTACCTCAGTTTCTCGGGAAAGACGCTGCGGCTCCGCTTCCCACCTCTGCCTCCTGGGGCTAATTACACCGTCCTCCCCAACCTCTCTAGAGGCTTCTGCCTGAGCGCTCCCGTCCCGGTCTCCGTGGCGACGGCCACCCCTTCCCAGCCCATCCCCTTCTAGTAAGACCTGGGCCCAGTTTATTGAAAATTTCCATGTCTCTTTAATTTAAACTCTCAGAATAATGCTCTGTCTTCGTGTGGGATGGAGATGGGCTACTCCTGGCTAGGGAGCCCGAGCTGGCAGCCCGTGCAGAGTGAAATGAAGATGGGGTGTCTAGCGTGTGCCACACAGGGCCCAGTGCTCAGGCAGCTTCTAGCCCTGGCGGCGCCCCGGAAGCCTGGCCTAACCAATCTGCTGGATGGGGAGGCGTGCGGGGCGACAACATCACCGCTTAAAGCGGTAGGTGATGGGCAGGAGCAACTTGCTCTTCTTGAGAGCCTGCACCTTCTTGAGAGTCTCGTCGTCCAGTGCCAGGAAGCAGCGGCGGGAATATTCTAGCAGGCGCTCCTTGGATGGGTCGAACTCTCCCACCTCAGCCAGCTTTTCGGGAGCCACAATGAGTAGCTCTGCGATGGGCGTGGTCAGCGCCACGGTGTTCCTGTCCACACGGTGGTGCTCGAAGGCTCTGGACATGCTCTTCAGCTTCTGGAAGGTGCCCAGGATCTTCTTGTAGCGGCAAAGGACCCCATCAGCATCCTTCACTGCAGGACCAAGAGAGCAGAAAGAGGAGAACTGGGAAAGACACTCATGCAGTGCCGGAGACATGGGAGAACCCAGGTAGAAACAGGAGGGCAGGCATAAGGAGGGAAAGGTGAAAGGCACACAGATTTGAAAGCAAGAAAGAAAAGTCATGGTAGTGGGGACACATGAGGAGCCCCATACAGGAAGAGAAAGAACAAAATGGAAAACAGTTGAGACCTGAGCAAGAAATGGAGATGGACAGGGGAATTGAAGGCAGGCCCAGACACCAGAGGAAAGGAGAGGCACCTTAGATGTGTCCAGAGACCTCTTTTTTTTTTTTTTTTTTTTTTTTGGTTTTTCGAGCAGAGACCTCTTTTCTCATGATACAGGACTGAATCTGCTGGTTGGTGTAAACCGAAATTTAAAATTAACTGAAGACCACAAAGGGCTGTGAGATGAAGTTTGGTCTGATTGTTTTGTATGTGGGGATCACTGTAGAGCTTACACTTCGATTCCGGGTGGACGACCCCTCCACACTCCCATCACATGTACCCACTCACCCCGCTGCCTCTCTCGAGCCTTGGGCTTCCCAAATCGCCTCCGGCCAGTACTTCCTTTCTGCTTCTGCCTCTTCCTTTCATTGGCACTTCCCTCTTCCGACACCCCGCTGAAGGAGGAGGCTGCCGACTCAGGGTCTGAGGCTTCTCCCCCAACCCCAGCCCGGCTATCCCCATCAACCCTCCGAGGTCCAGGCTTCATCCGACAGTGGTCCTCTGAAGAGAGACAAAAATGAACTGTGACACAGAGTCCTATCACTGCCCTGATGGGTAGAAAAATGGACATGGAGGCCAGGTCCTCAGGATGAGGACAGGGTGAAGCCCCCAAGTAGAGACATTAGCTACACTGAATGCCATAGGGCCAGCTGGGATTCAGGGAATATTGGAAACACTTTTCTAGGCTCTGAACTTGACTGAAATAGGTCCAGGGAATTCATGAGGATCTGTGACTCTGCATAGCTTCAGTGAGGGAAATGTATCCTGGGGAACTTCAGAGTAAGGACTCAATCCAAGAGGCAGACAAGGCCTCTGGGTAGGAGGATTGGATATCAGACTCCTACAGAAGTCACGGTTCAGTTTGGGTACTGGGAAAGGCTAACTCCCTTCCCCTAGATAGGGAGTCAACTCAAGACTCAGCATCTTTTGAAGGATGAACTGAGGAGAACTGAAATCAAGATTCTGCCCAGCCATACCAGGGGAAGAGTGGAGTCACCCCGGATAGAGCTCTCAGTATAGGAAGAGGAGGCATAACATGTCCCATCCCAGTGCTAGTGCCCAGTAAGCTGGACCTCAGAATACCACAGGTCCTGTGCTAAAACGTTTGCCATTGGTACCAATGAGAAAGCCTGCCAGCAGCTCAGCTGGGTACAGAGGCTAGGGTTCTGGCCTGAATAAAGGTTAAATACTCAAAAAAATCTAAAACTCTGGGAAAGGGCAGCCTAGAGTGGGGAGTGTGCTGGGAATGAAGATTATTAAGGAGATAGGATCCTGCCTATCAGAAGAGGTGACAACAACATGCATTACTAGTCATAGAGCAGGGCAACGGGGTGGAATCTGCCCAGGACCCTGAGACAAAGTTTAGGACAAGAGGTACTGAGACCCCATAGCATTTGAAGAGTAAGAAACATGAGCCACGACAATATAGAGCAGGGTGGAGGGAAGATGACCCTGATTGTTATTTCAGGGTACCTCTAGTGGATGGACGACGGCATCATTCAGAAATTCTGGGGTTCTGGCAGGGCCCCTCTGAGGAGTCCAATAGACTGCAATGGGCCTACTGACAAAGGGACATTTCCCCTAAGATGAGGAACCTAGGCTGGAAATACAGACTCAGGGAGACAGTTAACACCAAGTGCTTAAGGTTGATGAGTTATGGGGCAGTCTATCACAAGGTAGTAAATGAGAGAAGTCTTTGAAATCAAGAAGGAAATGGCTGGGGAAGGCCCTAAGGTAGTGTCCTTAGTGGAAGGATAGAATGCCAAGTCCCCACAGGTCCAACCAGCAGTGTATTGAATTCTGCGGGTTCTGGGGCACTGTGTGCCCCCACCCCCACCTGCATCCATCCGGGCAGAGGAAATGAATTTGTCCAGCTGACACCGCAAAAAGTCCCTCTCCTCCTCCAGGTCCTCAATGCGCTTCTGCAACCACGAGTTCCTCTCAAGTGCCATGTGCAGCTGGGCCTTAACACTGTTCATCAGGGCCAGGGTTGGGGAGGTGGCCTCTGGAGGCTCTGGGAACAGCACGGGCGGAGGTCATGCCAAGGATGAGGCAATACCCCCACCTGACTCCAGTTCCTCCATTCCCTTTCTCAGCTCACCCTCAAAATTTCTCCGAGAGGGACTCAGATTGTAGAAGATTTGTGAGTCTAAGTGGGGTGCCTCTTCAAAGGGAATGGAGATCTCAAAGGTCTCTTCATCCTTCACTGCAGAGAGGCCGGCATAGGTCACCCCAGAAGTGGCTTGAACCTTATAGACCACCCCCAACCAGAGCTGTCCCTTGGACAGAGGGAACCAGAATGTCAGGCCAAGGATGGGAAAAGAAAGGGTCCTCAAGTGCCTCACTTGTTCGCCTACGGTTGTTTCTGTCATTCATATCGAGGCTTCCTGCAGACCCAGCAGCTGAGCCCTCGGGGACACTGGACAGAAACAGGTCACCAAATGTAGTCAGTCCCGGGAGAGGTGGAGTACCTGTTCCTCCGGATTAAGGAGGGATCACCAGTCTGAGGGAGGAAAGGACCCATACTTCTGGAGAGAGACAGAGGCTTCCAAAGTATGTACCCAGAGCGAGGGGGCTCAGAGAGAGGACTCGGTTGTGAAGGGGCTCAGCCCTTAAATTCTTTGGTTCCTCGTGGGGTCAACACCACAGGGATACTTTGGCCTGAACAAGAATGCCCTTCATCATGGGCCATCTCCGGACCCAAAGCCATACATGGAGAAACAACCACCCCTAACTTCCACTCTTGGGGTGGGGGGGTCCATCCTGCAAGCGTTCCCCTGTCCCAGCCGCCCATTCCTCCCGCACTCGCGTGGGCGAGTATAGCCCCTCCCCGAAGTGGGAGCTGGGCGCGTGCGCAGTGCGGGGGAGGTCACGCGTGGGGATGCGCCCCCGCCCTTTGTCCCACAAGTGGGAGGGGGCGACCGTGGCAAAGGGTCCCAGAATGGGCAACCGGCATGGGGGTGTCGACCGTGGGCACCGTTCCCCGCCCTTGGGTGCTCAGGGTACAAGGGGCCGAGGCCCCGCTCTCACCCACCCGCGCACGGACTCCAGCCCTGGGACCGACGGCAGTGGCGGCGCCCATGCCCAGCGCAGGGGAGCGTCTGCAAAGTGTCGCGGAGAGAAGCGCCCACCCACCAGTAAGCGGGCGCAGCGGCAGAGGAGGGGGTTGTCTCGGAACTAGATGGCGGAGCGCGCAGAGACGCGGGCACTAGCCGGATCAGGCCTGCCGGACCTGGGGCGCCTCTTCCTGGAGCCCAGGTGAGGCCCGCCGTTTGCGCGGAGGTCGGGACCGCACTTGCGCGATAGCCCCTTGCAACACCCCCCACCCCCACCCCACACACAACCCCCACCCCCCACCCCCGCCCTTCCCAAAGCCCAGGCAGGGATCCTCATGAAATTCTCATCCTGCACAGCTGATGCGGTTCCGGGGGTCCTCCGGGTGAGTGGCTATGTGACCAGTGGGCCGAGAAAAGTCAGAAGGTGTAAGACAGTAAGGAAAATTGAAGTGAAACTTGAGTCCCCCTTTAATGATCCCTAAGGAGCTGGCTAATCCGTGCACACCTTTAGTCCTAGACACCGAAGCCATGCATAACCTCCACCCACCCACTCACCTCCATCCACGAAAAG
Source organism: Rhynchomys soricoides (assembly GCA_019843965.1). Classification (NCBI taxonomy): domain Eukaryota; kingdom Metazoa; phylum Chordata; class Mammalia; order Rodentia; family Muridae; genus Rhynchomys; species Rhynchomys soricoides. Next base: position 2,368,701 of record JADRCH010000849.1, on the reverse strand, counting down.
GATTGAAGGAGTAAGAGGACCAGGAAGTGAGAATGGGTTGTGTGATGGTTACTTCTCGAAAAGTGGGGGTCAGGAATACCCCCCACTGGAGCCGCCTGTGGACAGCTACACTCCAGTCCCTGCCCCTCATTCCTCCAAGGCCTCAGTTTACTCACCTGTTAAGTGGGAAGTTACTCTCAAAGGTCTTTGAGAGGATGCAGTGGTGTGACAAAGCAAGGGCTCAGCCCAGAGCCGGACCACTCTTGGAACTTAAGATCCAAGCGCTGTTGTATTATTTGAAGTCTGTCGGTGTAGATGCACAGCCTTTAAGACACCCCCCTCCCTTCTGCCCCCAAAGAAGTCCTGTAAAGAGGCTAACTACATATGGCACAAAACAATCAGAGAAAGGGAACGGAGAAGACATGTTTATTAGACCTACAGCAAGGTCCCGCCTGCCTCTCCCGTTCACAAGTAGCATCCTCTTTGGGGTTCTGAAACCCTAAGGGAGGCATGGCTTAAACTAACCTTGCAGAGGAAGACTGAATGTGTCAACCAAGAGACTAAGCAGCTCACTCTCACACTTCACTTTTACAAATAAACTGCAGCCTGGGTCAGCAAGTCTAGGGGGAGCCACCTGCCCTAGATCAGTTTTTCAAACCACAGAGAATTGTATATAGCAAGGCGAACTCTAGATTTAAAATATGTATCAGGTTACCCTATGCACCCTAAAGGTGATTACTGTTAAAAACTGTTCCACATGTTTGCTGTGCTTACGGTCTGAGATGATATTTAAAAAAAAAAAAGAAAGATATTACTGTGGATTGTAGTTTAAGTGGGGGAGGGGTAGTGTTCAAAGGAGCTGGAATGTGGTGCAGTCTGTAGGGTGCCTAGCATACACAAAGCCCAGAGTTTCAGTACTCAGGAAGTAGAGGCAAGATCGTAAGTCCAATGTCACCCTGAACTACATTACAACCTTGTCTAAATAAATAAATAGCAGGTTTAGGGAAACTGAAGTAGGCCTAACTCCTAGGGGAGAAAGGCAGACTTTCCCATTACCCAGTCAAGGTCTTTGTTCCAGACAGTATAAACTGTCTCCCAAAAATGTAAGTAATGATTGAGAATGGGGTGCGGTGTGTATTGAGTGTCCAATCCAGGGCCTTGCCTCCAGTGTTAAAATAGAGACTTCTGACTCCCCACTAAAATTTCCCAGGCAAGAGTTTTCCCAAACAGCATTGTCCTCCACTCCTCCTACCAGGAATCCGTAATAATAAATATCCCAAGTGTTCAAAGTGCAGGGCTATTCTCTTTGAGGGCTCATCCCTATAAGCCTCCAAAGCTCTACGATGCGCTGACAGCTCAGAGACTCTTCGAGGCAAGGGCTGAGTTTGTGTCTAGGGCTCTGAAAGCCAGGCTGCAACTCGGGCCAGTGTCTGAGAAATTCAGGAGGAGACCCACGATCCCGGAGGTCCCCAGAAGCAGTTCATGGATGCTTCCACCAAATGTGCTTCTGGAATGTCTTCTGCTCGGTAAAGCAGCATGGGCAGAGTGGGCACTGGAACAGGCGTCCCCTGAGGGCACACAGCTGTTCTGGGCTAACCTGCCCAAATCCCGAAAGGGGCGAAGGCAGAGCAAGCAGCTATGAGGCTGCCCACCACCTGCCCTATGAATGGAGCGCTTGCCGGCCCGCTTGAATGCCTTCACGCAGACGTGACATTTGAAGGGCTCACCTCCAAGTGGATAACACTGGCGGTGAGACATGTAGAAGACCCTAAAGCACATCGGACAGCTGTAGCACTTTTTGTGAACCGAAGTCCCATTGGCCCTGTCCTCCCTGACTCCTCATCCCACCAGCACTGTGTAGGGAACACCCTGGGTGTTGGGCCCTGAAAAGGACGAAGTCTGGGGAAATCCTGTGGAGAAAGAAATTCCAGGTTGGACCCACCTGCCCAACAGAGAGGGGCCTCCATGGCCTCAAAAAAGAGAAGCGCTCAGATGTGAGGGCAGGAAGGTAGCAGCATCAGCATCCGTAGATGTAAATGAGGCCTAATGGATGGGAAGAAAGAACACGGACTCTGTTTGGGGTATGTGTTTTGCCCAAGGTCCTCTGTGTTATCCCTATGAGGCCCCTGGGGTCCCTCTACTATCTCCTGAGTTCCATTACCCACTGTTTTCTCACAGTCGCTTTCCCACTATATGCAGTCAAGACCTCAGTCCCCTTTTCCCCGTGTGCCCTCCTCAGGTCACCCAGCAGCCATCCTGCAGGACATCTCGTAGCCCTTCAGGACTGTCTGGCCACCACCTAGGTCTAGTAATGGGTCCATCCGCTATGTCTAGGCTCTCCCGTTACACGCCCCCACCCGAAGTTCTTTCTAAATTTGCGGCCTCTGCCTTTGGAGATTAACCAGGCTAGTTCTCCAAAAGCTGCCTATTGGGACCCCGCCCCCTCCGCGGCCGCTAGGTTCTCCATCTCTCCTACCCCGCCTAGTATCTGCAGCAGCCTCTGGAGTCCAGGCGTCCCGGAACAGCCCCGGGTTGCGCCCACAGCTGTAGGTGGCAGAGGATCCCGGGACCCTTGGTTTCCCCAGTACAGGGTTTGGGAAATAGGAATCTAGGGAGAGACGAGGGTCCAAGAGAGGACGGAGAGGGCAGGTTGCCTGAGCATCAGAAAACAGCTCCGACTGGAAACGCACTTCAAGCACAAGGTTCCTATGTGCTAGTGGTCCAGAGTCAATCTCCCTTCTCCCAATACTCAACCCTCATGCAAGTAAGAACCCGAGAATGAAGTGCGGAATGTTTATTGGGCAAAGAATGAGGGATTGTGGGCATTCGAGGGAAGTACAGAGGTGATCCGGACAGTGCCGGTGCTTTTGTCATGTCTTCTACGGGAACCTCACTACTTGGGAAGAGTAGAAGCCCAAGACTCAGGAGAGGTCGTAGCATTTGCAAAGGCTTACACAGCACAGCCGGACTGAAGCCCAGTTCCAACTGACACCTAGGCCCACAGGGGCAACAACTTTGGTCTACATCACACAGCTAGACGGGAGAAAAGACGAAATGATGTTTCTCTTTGGGGATGGGTGGGGAAACTGAGGCCTAGGGTAAGGCAGTAACCTCAGCAGAACTGGGGTATGTGTGGGAGTGACGCTGTGTGGGACAGACGTGGTGGCCCAGAGAGGGCAGGGCAGAGCTCAGTGCAGGCGCACGTGCTGCGCCAGCTCCGCGGCGTCCTGGAAGCGACGTGGACAAAGCGGGCAGGTGTGAGGTGGACCAGCGCGCGCACGGTGGGTGGCGCGGTGCCGCGACAGGTGGCTGGAGCGCTTGAAAGCTTTGCCACAAGCACCACAAGTAAAGGGCTTGAGGTCCGAGTGCGACACACGGTGGCTCTGCAGCCGGAGAGGGCTGGCAAAGACACGAGCGCACTCTGGGCAGCTGTAGCCCTTCCGAGGACCTGGCTCTCCCGGGGTCACCTCGCGCTGCGGCGGGCCCCGAGGTTCCTCCTCCAGCTGCACCGTGTACGTGTAGGGGACCCCGTTGGCGTCGATGAGCAGATGGCGGCCCAGCCGCGGTGGCCGGGGCCCCGCCACCGAGGAAGAAGTGGAGGAGGGGCCTTCCGCCTTGGGAAAAGGGGGAGTCTTGGGGGGCGGTGGGTCCATGACCTCCGGAGAGGAGGACCGAGGGTGGGGTGGCCGCGGCGGCAGCAGCAGCATCTGGAGCGGCAGCTGGGAGCGGCGGAGGGAAGAGAAGTTAAGATCCTCTCTTCCTTTCAGGGGAGAAAAAAAAAATCCTAAAAAGGAAGATGTTCCCATTCTCTGCCAAACTGTGCTACTGACCTACCTCCCTATAAAGTAAAAAATGACTCCAGTCCCCATCTCCGGGACTCCTACACCACAGCTTGGCAACGCCTCTCTCCACCCGACTCAGGTCAGAACCTCAGACATCCTTCGGATTCCCACCATTCACCCGCACCCACCGAAATCAATATCCAAGTCAATTTCTTTCCTTTTCACTTTAGGTCCTTTCTAATCTCACATTCCAGACACTAGTGGCCTCCGAGATTTTCCTCCCATCTACCCATTCCTCTTTCTCAGAGGAATTCCTCTTACTCAAGCTCTGGCTTCGTCCTTTCCCTCAGGTCCTTCAATACCCTCAGAGCCTCCCCGATCTCCACAGTTGTGTGCCTCAAGTTTCCTCCCTAGATACTTATCCAGAGTCCCACTAACCCAATCCCCCACTTTCCATTCAGGGCTCTTTCATGTCATCCCCACACTCTGCACTTAGAGGTCTCGCCATTCTCTTTCCACTCGAGGAAACCCACCGTCTGTACTTCATTCTCAACTGCCTGCCTCCAATATGCGCCCCCATCTTGTTACATTTCATTCACCACCGTCTCCACCCACAAAGTATCCTAACATCTTCGTTTTCCTCTCCGTCGCCGCCACCACCTTGGAGCATCTTCCCACTCGCAGTCATAGACCTTCTGGTTTCTTGTTCCCACACAGCTACCCCTAACCTTGGTCCCTCCTCTCTAGATACAGCTGGCATCTCTAGTTCCTCTTCACCTCCCGGGTTATAAGATGCATGGCTCCCCGCCTGGGGACCTCTAGCAGCCCTGGTCCTCTAATCCACCCCGTCCCGTTATATCCCCTAGGGCTTCCATAAGGAGCTTTGACCTCCCAACGCCCCTCTCTCGGGCTCTGGGCGTCGCTTTCGTCGCCTCGCCTCTGCGACCCACACCCAGAGACCTGCCGGCCTCGCGCCCTGCCCAAGCCAGGCTCCTCCCTCCATCCCGGCCCCCGTACCCGGTGCAGCAGCCTCTCGGGTCCGGGGGAGAACGGGGCCGAGGTCCCGGACGGACCCGGGCTTGCCCTGACGAGCGCCGCGGTAGGAGCGAGCTTCCGGGCAGCTCCGGGCCGGCGGCGCCGGGGACGCGGGTCGGGGGGCGCAGGGGCGCGAGGGGCGACGGCGTCCCTGGGAAAGAGCACCGTTCAGAAACGCAAGCTCCACACACGAACGTTCCGAGGCTGGAGTCAGCCTCTCTAAAGGGAGCGCGCAAGGGGTGGGGGTGGCGCGTGGCCAACGAGAAGGACCTGCAAAAGAACAGTTCCCAGCTGCGTGCCATCCACAGAAAGAGCCATTCCGTTGCTTTGAGTGACCAGTAAACTGAAGCTAGATACTGTAAAGTCTCGCAAGCCACCCATAAAGGATTGGAATGTACAGCTTGCTGTCTTTCCACCCAGCCTCCTCTTTCCGCTAAGGCAAAACCACTCAAGGCAACGGGTTAGAGAAGGGGTGTTTCTGTTGGGTGAGCAAATGGAGAGACTGCGGTCCAGAGGATCTCTGTTCTGGTTTGGCACGATCACAATCCTCATGTTTCATAAATGGGGAAATTAATGCCCAAAGAAGACGTTGCCAGATTAGGTAAGGTATATGTGCTCCACTGAACATATGGGGAAACAGAGGCTGGAGACGACCAGATGATGACACAGAAAGGAAATGTACTATTTTCCACTGAACATATGGGGAATCTGGAAACTGGAGCTTGCTTGCTAGGTATAAAAATGGGGAGAGGGCTGAAGGTATAGCTCAGTAGATAGATGCTTACCTAACATGCATTCTTGGTTCGACCCCCAGCACTGCATAAAGCCGGCTGTAATAGCATGAAACAGAAGAGTCAAGGTTATCCTCTGCAATATAGTGAGTTGGAGGCCAGCCTGGGCTACATAAAATCACATCTTAAAACAAGGACGGGGAACGGCTGTGATTCTTGCCAGTGATCCGGTGGGGGAAAGTAAAGTCCAGAGGAGGCCAGCCATTCCCAGGCACAGGCACCGGAAGGTTGAAACTTCCTGTTAAATACATGGAGAAGCTGAGGCTCAGAGAAAGCCAGGCATTGTCATATACGGAGGCAGGGAAGCTGGTTCTCCAGATTGGAAAAGAGTGCTGGTGAGGTCACTGGCACCTGCTGCCCAGGGCAGCTGGCACGCTGGTCTCTTAGAGGAGGGTCTGAGCATCCAGTGTTCATGCAGTAACACTGCAGGTGCGGCCCGGGCCAGTGAAGACACTTCGTATTTGTAAGATGCACTCAGACACAAGAAGCAATTACGGGAGGCTGGGACCCATCTAGGGCTAAGTCCTAGATCTACATACTGGGAGTTAGGAGTGGTCAACAGCTGGAAATAGCCGAGGGAGAGAGGGTTAGTCTTGCGTTCAGCCCAAGGATACCCCCCCCCCAAGAGAGGACTATCCCTTGAAGAATCATCCAACATCTTTCCATCGATGGCAAACGCTATAATTTCTATGAGGGGTGACAGACACTGGGTACATGAAGCTATTGAGTGATCGTGCTTCTGAGGCCCTGAAGTATGGAACTTAACCCTTAATGTAGATTTGCCCCGTGGGACAGCTGTATACACTTTCTTTTTATCCCCTGAGACATGATCTCACGAAGCCTAGCCTGGCTTCAAAGGTGCTGTGCAGCCTAAGATATCCTTGAGTTTTGTTTTCGTTTTTTTTTTTTTTAAATGCATGTAAGTATTTTCGTGGCATGTAGGCATATACATCACATGTGTGCTTGGTTCCCTTGGAGGTCAGAAGACAGCATCAGATCCACTAGAACTGGAGTTAGAGTGTTGGTGAGCCACCATGTGGGTGCTGTGACTCAAACCCAGGTCCTCTACAAGAGCAAAGGAGTGCAAGCCTAGATGACCACATGATGGAAGGAAGGGACAATTCCAAAAGTTGCCTTCTGACTGCCACATGCATAAACATGATCACACATAAATGAATATCAAAAACTAAGCCAATAAGGGGCAGAGGCACAATACAAAATATCAGTGAATGAGTGAATTTGACCACTCAATCCAAAAGTCAGATATTAAATTCCTCCTTTCCCTCAAAAGACACTTCTGGATGGAGCTGGAGCCATGCCTCAGCAGTTAAGAGCACTGGCTGCTCTAGTAAAGGACCCAGGTTCCACTCCCAGCACCCATTTTAACAACCATTTATAATTCCAATTCCAGCGGAGCCAACACCCTCTTCAGGCTCCTGCACCAGGCATACATGTGGTCCACAAACATGCATGTAGGCAAAAACACCAATATACATAAAATAACTTTTAAAAAATATAGCTACTGCTGGGTAGTATACCCATTTGCCTTAGCATCCCAAAGTTCTGGCTCCCTACAACGGCCACACAACACAGAGGGACACCCTGCCACCTACCTGGGACATGATCAAGTCCGCCAGACATCAGTCTAACCCTTATAATGTCCTTACCCCTCCCCCAACCACCATTTCTCTCTCTCAAAGCCAGACATATCATGTCCTGATATGTGTCATTGTTTTCTCAACGGTTGATTTAGTAGTGGGGGGTTTTGTTTGTTTGTTTTGTTTTTTGAGATGCTATAGAGTTCTGGCTGTCCTTGAACTCACAATGTGATTGGCCTGGAACTCAGAGATCCATCTGTGTCTGCCCACCAAGTGCTGGGATTAAAGGCATGCGCCACCACCACCCAGCCATATAAAATATGGGTGTGGGTGAGGATGTATGAGACTTGCATTGAGTGTGTCGATTCCTTCTGGTAGTGACAGTCATCTCCACAGTACCTGAGCATAGAATGTCTGTTTGCCATCCTATAGCCATGTCTGTCCATGACATCTAATCAGCATCCTTGAAGGTTTTGTTGTAGAGGTCTTTGACCTCCTTGGTTAGATTTACTCAGTTTGAGGTACTTTTTAAAATTAATTAATTAACTAAAATGTTAATGCATTCATGCTCTGTCTGAATGTGTGATACCAGAAGAGGGTATCAGATCACCCATGTGGGTGCTAGGAACTGAACTCAGGACCTCTGAGAAAGCAGCCAGCGCTTCTAACCACTGAGCCATCTCACCAACCCCAGATACTCTTCTTGTTTAAGCTATTGTGAATGGACTATTTTTCCTAATTTTCTTACTACACGGGGTCTTTTGAGTGGGAGGATCGTGTTACCTACAAGTAGAGACAATTTGGCTTCTTTGCTGTTTGTATCCCTTTTCTTGACACACTGCTCTAGGAGAGACTTGAGCAGAGCAGAATATTGAGTACACATGGAGAGAGGAAGGAACCTTGTCTGATTTCAGAGTTTAGAGAAAATAATCTCAGTTGGTCCCCATTTGGTATAATGTTACCTACACAGGCTTGTTGCAAACATATTTAATTCTATTGAGGTACATTCCATCAGTTGCTAGCCTCTACAGAATTTTTACCATAAGGTTTGTGTTGTTTGTTTGCAAGTCAGGGTTTCTCTGTGTAGCCCTGGTTGTTCTGTCTTTGAACTCACTCTGTAGACCAGCCTGGCCTTGAACTCAGAGATCCACCTGCCTCTGCCTCCCGAGTGCTGGGATTAAAGGCATGCACCACCACAGGTAAGTGAGGCGTGTTCTTTTAAAAATGTGTCTCATGTAGCTGAGGCTAACCTTGACTCCTGATCCTCCTGCCTCCACTTTCCAAGTACTGGGGATTACAGGTGTGGGCCAGCACATGTGGCTGTCATTCCTTGGACTCAGAAAGGAAGTCCCTTTGCTTCATAGAAAATATTGTATTATTCTGGGTTGGAGAGACGACGGCTGCTCTTCCAGAGAATGTGGGTTTAAACCCCAGTACCCACATGGTGGCTCAGATCTCTGCTCCAGGAGATCGGACACTCTCCTCTAGCTTCCAAGGGCATGACAAGCACACAGTGTACACACATACATGCAAGCAAAACACAAATGCACATAAAATAAATCTTTGAGAGTCCCTAAATTTTTTATTAGCATGTATGTGTGTGTGTGTGTGCGTGTGTGTGTGTGTGTGTGTGTGTGTGTGTGTGCCACAGCACATGTATGGAGGTCAGAGGACTACTGGCAGAAGTTGGTTCTCTCCTTCCACTGTTTGTTGCTAACATCGAATACAGGACATCAGGCAGTGAGCACTCTGACCAGCTAAGCCACCTCACTTAAAGCCAGTCACTTGGCTTTATGTCTCCCAGCAGGAAAGCATTTTGGCCATCCACTATAAGGCCCAGTTAGCTTGAACATGGGATGCCAACTGCAGTTTCCAACAAACACCAGGACCACAGGAAAAAAAAACAGTGTGACCTAGGGCTGCTGTCAGAAGCTGTGTATGAAGCAATGCCCTTCTGGACTGCTGGACCCCCGAAGGCCTTTGTGCTGACAGTGGCACTGCTGTTGGATCTTGGGCTCCAGTGTACAGCTCTCTAGGTCTCAGGCACAGGCAACTCTTGAAGGTCTTCATTACCCCTTAGACAACTGAAGCTCTCACCAGCTCAGGCCCAGGGATCCGGAGGGCAAGGGGTTTCCCCCACCATGCTCATGTAGGAGACAGCACTCCAATCGGTGAGGAGGTGACGGTGAGGAGAGGATGGTAGACAGAAAACAGGAGAACGGAAGAAGAGGTGAGAGAGGCGGCCACAGCCTCCACAGAATCAGGAATGGCGTAGACAGAACTGTGGAATCCTGAGCTTGAAAGGAGAGACAGTATCAAAATCCCCATCCCCTCACAAGCTTACCGGACATCTGTGGGGTCCCCTGTCCCTGTGCATCGTCCCCTATACACCAGGAGGGGTCAGTTATTCAATCTGGGAGCAGATTTCTTCAGCTCCGCAATCTCCCAGGCTGACTGGGAGACCCTGGAGAGGATTTCAGGACAATGACGGCCAATCCAGCTCAGTGCCAATGGCAACCTATTCTGTCTTCCGTGAAACACTAGAACGTGCCACTATGCCAGCTCTCCGGAGCCTCTGAACCATATAACACGTAAGGAACCAGTAAGTCTGTGCAGGTTAAGTTTGGAGGAATTTTTGTTGTTTTTGTTTTGTTTTGTTGCTGTTGTTGTTTTTGTTTTTTCAAGACAGGGTTTCTCTGTGTAGCCCTGGCTGTCCTGGAACTCACTCTGTAGACCAGGCTGGCCTCGAACTCAGAAATCCGCCTGTCTCTGCCTCCCACATGCTGGGATTAAAGGCATGCGCCACCACTGCCCAGCTTAATAAGAGTTCTTAAAAGCTTTAACCTCCCTTCTAGCCCACCACCCACCAGAGGTCGTGGGAAATAGAGGTTATTAGGACATGGGGGAAATAGACCTGTTTTGAAATAGTTCTTTAGGGCAATTCTAACCTCCTTTGTCAGGATAGCAGCAGTTCAGTCTACTAGAAAACCACCAAACACGAAATCAGCAGCTGCAGTCCAGTCCACTCAGCAGACACCACACACAAATCAGCAATGGCAGTTCGATCCAGAAGAAACCTCAAAGCTCTGCTGTGACAGTTTGTATATGCTCGGCTCAGGGAGTGGCACTATTAAAAGGTGTGACCCTGTTGAAGTAGGTGTGGCCTTGTTGGAGTAGGTGTGTCACTGTTGGCTTGGGCTATAAGACCTTCATCCTAGCTGCCTGGAAGCCAGTATTCTGCTAACAGCCTTCAGCTGAAGATGGAGAACTCTCAGCTGCTCCTGCACCATGCTTGCCTGGATGCTGCCATGCTCCCCACTTTGAAAATAATGAACTGAACCTCTGAACCTGTAAGTCAACCACAATTAAATGTTCTTTATAAGAGTTGCCTTGGTCATGGTGTCTGTTCACAGCAGTAAAACCCTAACTAAGACATCTGCCAAGCAGCCTGGCAGAGTGGCAAGAAGCTGCTGGAATGTCACAAGAAGTTTCTTGGCGAGTTAATCTCTATGGAGTCATGACAAGGGAAGTCTTGTACATGGTTCACAGCCAGCCAGTAACCAGAGCATCGTCAGTGAAGTCAGGGAGCAACAGTGCCGAGCCTTGTCTTACCATGTAGTCATATCCATATTCTCTCTCATGTC
>JADRCH010000849.1:2307105-2357862 GCA_019843965.1 Rhynchomys soricoides | reverse complement strand
TCTCATGTCACGAGCCTTGTCTTACCATGTAGTCATATCCATATTCTTTCTCATGTCACGAGTCCTTTCACCCGTGTCTGCTTCAGCAGAACACTTTTTCACGAGTCGGCTCTAGCAGAACATCCTTCCGCCTGTCTGTATCAGCAAAACATCTTTGTGACATAACTGAGTTTCCAAAGAAACCAGAAATTTCCACTTCAAACATGCTTGTTGGCTGTGGTGGTGAGTTCCTTTAATCCCACTGGGATTGGATGTGTGTGCCACCACACCCAGCTTCTTTTTGTTTGTTCTGTTGTTTGTTTTGTTTGTTGGTTTGTCAACTTGACACAACCCAGAGAAAGAGGACCATAATAGAAAAAAGAAGGGAGGAGGCCTCCAGTAGATTGGCCGGTAGACAAGTTGGTGGCACTTTCTTGGGAGAGGGGGTTGATGACTAACATGGGAGGGTTCAGCACACTGTGAGTGGTGTCACCAGGGTGGGTAAGAAAACAAACTGAAGAAGCAATGGGGATCAAGCCAGGAAGCAGCCCTCCTCTGTGCTCTCTGCTTCACTTCTGCCCTGGCTCCACTCCATGATGGACTGTTAAGATGAAATAAACCCTTTCCTCCCTGCGTTGCTTTTGGCAAGGTCTTTATCAATGCAATAGAAAACAAACGAGGACAAACCCAAGCTGATTGTTGTCACAGAGCTTCTCTAGACACTGTCACGAGAAACTCTCTTCTAGGCCTTATGGGGGCGACAAAGTTCAGAGTATTAAAATGTTCCCTCCATTTTAACAGATGGTGAAATTCAAATACAAAGACCTAAGGACAGTACTGGTGAGGTGGCCCAGTGGATAAATAGTCTTGCTGCCAAGCTCAACAACCTTCGTTTGAAGCTGGACCCCTGAGACCACATGATGGAAAAAGAGAACTGACTCCTGCAAGTTGTCCTCTGACCTCCATGCACAACATGGTGTGCCTGAACACACAAACGCACGCACGTGCACACGCGCGCACACACACACATGCACACACGCGTACACACACATGCACAATACACATACATACACACACACACGCACACACACATACATACATACACACATATACATACACACACATGTAAAAATAAATGTTTTGGGGTTGTTTTGAGACAAGATTTCTCTGTGTAGCCCTGGCTGTGCAGTTCCTGTCCTGGAACTGGCTTTATAGACCAAGCTGGCCTTGAACTCAGAGATCCACCTGCCTCGGCCTCCTGAGTGCTGGAATTAAAGGCATGTGCCACCAAGCCCTGCACCACCAAGCCCTGCATTGAAATTAATGTAATTTTTAAAAAACAGTTTAGAAATGAGCCAGCTTCCTCAACAAACAGTTGCTTGCATGTAAAGAAGGCTACAGAGATGGCTCCCTGGCCCTCAAGGCTGGAGATCCACATGTTAGATGGGTGACAAGATGAAGCTAAGTGGGACCTTTCATTACTCACACGAAGCACTACACAGTCACAAAGAAGCTATCTTCTTACTTCAAAACATAAAGAACTGCTCCTGTGTAGCCCTGGGCTCAGATCCGCAATCCTCTGCATCGTTCCCCTAAGTAGCTAGGCTCAAAGATGCTACTTAACATAGCTACTGATTTTGTTTTAACTTACATTGTTTGGTTTTTTGAGACATGGTTTCTCCATCTAGCCCTAGCTGTCCTGGAACTCACTCTGTAGACCAGGCTAACCTTAAATTCAGAGATCCACCTGCCTCTGCCTCCCAAGTGCTAGGATCAATGGCGCGTGCCAACACAGATGACTGGTTTTGTTTTTTTTTTAAGACAGGGTCTCACTATGCAGCACTGACTGGCCTGGAACTCAGAGAGCTTATGCCTTTATGCTTCTCCCTCCCCAAAGTGACAGAATTAAAGGCATGCACCACCATGCTCTGTTTTTCCTTTTGTTCGGTGTGCGCTGCTGTCGCTGTGTGCACGGAGCTTGCGGCAGTAGAGGGCATGGGATTCCCCTCCCTGGAGCTGGAGTTGCAGATGATTGTCAGCCACCCAGTATGGATGCTGGGAACTGAGCTTGGATCCTCTGCAGCAACGGTGAGCCATCTCTCCATCCCATGACTACTTTAAAACATGTTTTAAAATTAGATTTATGGGGGAGGGGGTGCTTGCCATGGCACTTGTGTGGAGGTCAGAAGACAACTTGGGAGTCAGTTCTTGCTTCTACCATGTAGGTTCCGGGAAACATACGCAGGTCACCAAGCACAGCAACAGCAACCGCCACCCACTAAGCCATCTCTCTGGCTCTGGAATAACTACTCCTAATAGTGGCTATATGGATTCAGCTTGACCTCACTGGAGCCATCTTGATAACCGCCACAACCACTGCAAAGCAAACCTTGTTTTTTCCTGCAGCCTCTCAGGGAACCACAGGCTGTTTCAATGTCTGGGATGTGCCTGCCTGCCCCCTTGATATTAGCTGAAGAGCACAAACACATTCTAAGTTAGATGAGATCACGCTCCCCTTAGCCTTTCCTTCTGATGCAGGTTTCAGCACTCGCTCTGGCTGCCACCTAGGATCACACTGCTATCAGCACATCCCCTCAATGAAGTCGGATCATGAAACCTTGAGTGTTATCTTCCTCTTTTCTGCATCATAACCCTTGCACCTGGCTCTCACACGCCGGAACCTGACTGTCATTACCCTGTCTTACAAATATAGTGTATATTTTTACACTTGTGACATCTCACTTTGTTCTAACATTGTGTCATGTGCCCCAACTCCAAGTCAGTCACAACTGTATTGGACAGACAAATACAGAGATGACAAATAGGTAACTACATTGCAACATGGAGAATTACACCACTAGGGAGGTAGAAGCAGGTGAACTCTGAGTTCCAGGTCAGCCTGGTCTACACGATGAATTCCTGACCATCCAGGATGGCACAGGAGATACCCTCCAAAAGCCTGGGAGATGGCTTAACAGGGAAAGGTATTTGCCATCAAAGCTGATGACCTGAGTTTGAGCCTTAGGACCAACACGGTGCAGGGAGATAACTAACTCCTGAGTACCACACACACCAACCTTTGACACAAGCGCACTCACACAAATGCATACAAAGCAAATGAGTAAAAACAATTTAAAAATGCTTACAGTAGACTTTACTGTTTAATGTGCATGAATGTTTTCCCTTGATGTATGTCTGTGCACCACTTGCATGTCTGGTGCTCAAAAATCCTAGAACTCCTGGAACTGGAGTTAAACCATGGTTGTGAGCTACCACATGAGTGCTAGGAATCATAACCAGGTCCTCTGGAAAAGCAGCAGCCAGTGCTCTTAACTGCTAAGCCATCTCTCCAGCCCCTGAGACATTCATTTTTATATAAAAATCTGTTCTGTTTGATTTTGTATTTTGAGAAAGGGTTTCATAGTCCAAGCTAGCCTTGAGCTCACTGTGCACTGTTAGGAGTTCAAGATCTCCCAGGGAAAAAAAGACCACAGACTCAATCTAGATTATAATTAAATTTCTTGTAGCTAGTAGCAGAACAGCTATCTCTGAGCCAGATTATAGATTACCACTCAAAGGAGGTAAGGGAAGGAAAGATTTTTAAAGACAAAAAACACAAGGAGACTTTAAGTATCTGCACAAGTAAGCCACGAGCAGTTTTGCTCTGCCAAGACTAGGTAATCAAGGCGCATCAGAATAGTCCTTGAATGTCTGCATAAGCAGGTTTACAGAAGCCAAGAAGCAGTTAGTCATCTCATCACAAAGCAGATGGTCATGGCTGTTCATTTCTGGACTGACTGAGTCAGGGTTACTGGGAACTTATCTTCCAGGGACTAGAACCAGAGTCAAATGGCTAGTGGGTACCAAGATGGGTGCCTAGTATAAAATGGAGTATTATTTGTTTCGTTTTGGTTTTTTTGAGACAAGTTTTCTCATGTTGTGGTGATCCCCAAACATAAATTTTTTTTGTTGCTACTTCATAACTAAATTTCAATGTTATGAGCCATAATATAATTTTCTGTGTTTTCTAATGGTCTTAGGTGACTCCCGTGAAAGGATCAGTCGACCTCCACAGAGCATGCCTCTATCCGATACAAAGAACTGTATGTATTAAAGAGTCCCAGCATTAGAAAGGTTGAGAATGAGAACCAGAGACTCATTCAGAGGTTAAGAGCACTAGCTGTTTTCCTGTAGAAATAGTGTATCAGGTTGGGAGTGCAGTTGTATTGAGTGCTTGCCTAGTATGTGCAAGGCCCTAGGTTCTGTCTCTAGCCCCACAGAGAGAGAGACAGAGACAGAGAGACAAAGAACAAGCTAGGATAAATAGTTGATAAGAAAATGTAAGCCAAAAAAAGTATTCTACCACTACCTTCCATAGTAAATCTTTTATTTTTGAGGCATCGTCCCACTACATAGCCCTAGCTGTCTTAAAACTCACTATGTAGACCAGGCTGACCTCAAACTCAGAGATCTGCCTGCCTCTGCTGAGTGCTGGGATTAAATACCTACACTACCACGCCCAGCTTTTAATGTTATTTTTTAATTATTCTCTTTTAATTTTAAACAATCAAACTAAGGGGGCTTGGGAGATGGCCCAGCCATTTAAGGCCACTTGCTGCTCATTCAGGTGATCTGGGTTCAGTTCCCAGCATCCATATGGTAGCTCATAGGTGTTGGGAGCCGCCTGAGCACCCACATCCGCCATTACAAGATGGCGCCTACATTCGGCCGAGGACAAGTTGTAAACAGGCTAGTGCGCATGCACCAGGTAATTTTCCACCTCAGAGTCTCAGCCTCTCTCGTGGCGGCATCTGGCCTGGTGTGCGGGAGCCAATGGGGAAGCTCCATGTCCCAGGCAAGCGCTGTGACCCATATAAAGGGCGGGTATTCAATTGTTCTGAGTCTCCACTCGTGGCAAGCTTATGCTCTCCCTCTCAAGATGCATTAAAGCTGTTACTGCAGAAGGATCCTATGTGTGCCGCGTCGTTCTTGCTGGCGAGACCGTAGCGCGGGACACATAGGTATCTGTAACTGCAGTTCCAGGGGATCTGACAACCTCTTTTTTTCCCTCCTTGGGGGGGGGGGGGAGCTGGGGATGGGGTTCAGTGTTTTGTTTTGTTTCTAGACAGAGTTTCTCTGTGTAGCCCTGGCCATCCTGGAACTTGCTCTGTAGAGCAGGCTGGCCTCAAACAGATCCCACTCCCTCTATCTCCCTAGTGCTGGGCTTAAAGGTGTGTGCCACCACCAGACCAGACACCCTCTTCTGACCTCCTCAGGCACCAGGCATGCACGTGGTGCACAGGCATGCAGGCAAAACACTCCACACACACACTAAAATGAGTAAATACTGTTAAAGATTATAAATACTAGCCCAACAGTAAAGTTAGGAGACATGTAGAGTGAGTGCCCATACATGTATTTATCATTTTCAAATAGCATCCACAGCTGAATCAGGCTCGGTTGTTACGTATTTATGCATTTGCTTAACCATGTACCAAGAGGCACCTCCAGGACAACTTGCAGGCTAGTTCCTCCCTAATACCTTGTGGGGCTCAAGGATGAATTTCAGGTCGAGGCTTGGTGATAAGCACCCTTACTGCCAGAACCTCCCAGGTTTGTTTTGATTTTTTTTGAATCTTGTTCTCTCTCTCTCTCTCTCTCTCTCTCTCTCTGTGTGTGTGTGTGTGTGTGTGTGTGTGTGTGTGTGTGTGTGTGTGAATGCAGATGCCTGCAGAGACCAGAAGAGGGTGTTATATTTCTTGGAGCTGGAGTTATAGAGTGCTGTGTGAGGTGGAAACTTCTAGTCTCTTTGGAAAGCCAGTTGTGTCAAATGGCATTTAGCTGGGCACACGGGTGAAAGGACCCATGATGAAGGAATATAAATGTGACCACATAGACAGTAGGAGCTAGAGCCTTGGTTTGGTTTGCTCTGCCTTGCTAGTCTTTGCTAAAGACATACATGTACTGATTCTCCTTACATAGTGTTGTTGAGCCCAACTTGTGGTAAAGCTGCCATTGAAAGAAACTCGCCCAAGAACTGCTCCAGAGGTTCCTGAGGTTTTCTCCTCAGGCCTGGCTTGGTGAGCCTGGCAGTTTCTTCAGGTGTGAACTACAGCTGCGTGGTGTCTGCTTGCTGAAAAGACTGGACTGTCGCTGTGGGTTTGTGCCTGGTGTCTGCCTGCCTAGAAGACTGGTCTGCAGCTGCTGAATTCTATTTGGTGTTTGCTTCAGGTCTGAACTGCTGCCAAAGACGATCAAGTTCTCCCCCAAAGAACTACTGCTGAACAGCTCCACTTCCCCGTATCCTAGTAACTTCTCTTCCACTGCCCCTGCTGGATGGTAGGCTAGAGGAGAAGAGGAACCCTTGTTAAAAGTAGGTCACAAAAAATTTATGCCTACAAATAGGACCACTGTGTAGGTGCTGGGGATCACACTGGGGTTCTCTGGAAGAACAGCCAGTTCTCCTACACCTAGAGCCATCTATTCTCCAGCCCCCAAGCTCAGCTTTAACATAATGTTTTCTGAGCAGGCAGTAATGGCACGTTCCTTTAATCACAGCACTCTAGAGGCACAGGCAGGCAGATTGATCTATCTATCTATCTGTCTATCTCTTTAAATTTTATTTTCCAGGTCTCCCCTTCAGAAACCCCCTATTTCATCCCCCCTCCACCTGCCTCTATGAGGCTGCTCCCCCACCCACCACCCACTCCCATCTTCCCTCCCTAGCATTCCCCTATACTGGGGCATCTAACACCCTCAGGCCCAAAGGCCTCTCCTCCCACTGATGCCCAACAAGGCCATCCTCTGCCACATATGTGGCCAGCACCATGGGTCCCTCCATGTGTATTCTTTGGTTGGTGGTCCAGTCCCCAGGAGCTCCAGGGGATCTGGCCAGTTGACACTGTTACTCTCTCCATGGGGCTGCAAACCCCCTCAGCTCCTTCTGATCCTTCTCCAACTCCTCCATCTGGGACCCCACGCTCAGTCCAATGCTTGGCTGGGAGCATCTACTTCTGTATTTGTCAGGCTCTGCCTGAGTCTCTCAGGAAACAGCTTATCATGCTTCCATCAGCAAGCACTTTCTAGCATCCACAAGAACGTCCGGGTTTGGTGGCTGTATATGGGATGGATCCCCAGGTAGGGCAGTCTCTGGATGGCCTTTCCTTCAGTCTCTGCTCCACACTTTGTCTCCATATTTTCTCCTGTGAGTATTTTGTTCCCCCTTCGAAGAAGCACTGAAGCATCCACATTTTGATCTTCCTTCTTCTTAGGCTTCATATGGTCTATGAAGTGAATCTTGGATATTCCGAACTTTTGGGTTAATATCCACTTATCAGTGATTATATACTGTGTTTGTTCTTTTGTGACTGAGTTACCTCACTCAGGATGATATTTTTAAGTTCCATCCATTTGCCTGCGAACTTCATGACATCATTGTTTTTAATAGCTGAGTAGTATTCCATTGTGTAAATGTACCACATTTTCTGTATCCATT
The DNA here is from genome assembly GCA_019843965.1 of Rhynchomys soricoides. Classification (NCBI taxonomy): domain Eukaryota; kingdom Metazoa; phylum Chordata; class Mammalia; order Rodentia; family Muridae; genus Rhynchomys; species Rhynchomys soricoides. The sequence goes on along the minus strand of JADRCH010000849.1, from coordinate 2,350,388 downwards.
CCTCTGTGGAGGGACATCTGGGTTGTTTCCAGCTTCTGGCTATTATAAATATGGCTGCTATGAACATAGTGGAGCATGTGTCCTTATTACATATTGGAGCATCTTCTGGATATATGCTCAGGAGTGGAATAGCTGGGTCCTCAGGTGGTAGTATGTCCATTTTTCTGAGGGTCTGCCAAACTGATTTCCAGAGTGGTTGTACCAGCTTGCAATCCGACCAGCAATGGAAGAGTGTTCCTCTTTCTCCACATCCTCGTCAACATCTGCTGTCACCTGAGTTTTTGATTTTAGTCATTCTGACTGGTGTGAGGTGGAATCTCAAGGTTGTTTTGATTTGCATTTCCCTGATGACTAAGGATGTTGAGCATTTCTTTAAGTGCTTCTCAGACATTTGAGATTCCTCAGTTTAGAATTCTCTGTTTAGATCTGTTCCCCATTTTTTGATAGGGTTATTTGGTTCTCTGGAGTCTAGCTTCTTGAGTTCTTTGTATATATTGGATATTAGCCCTCTATCAGATGTAGAATTGGTAAAGATCTTTTCCCCAATCTGTTGGTTCAGGAAGATCTCTTGAGTTCAAGGCCAGCATGGTCTACAGAGTAAGCTCCAGGACATCCAGGACTACACAGAGAAACCCTGTTTCTAAAAATGAAAAACAAAAAAAAAACCCAAAACAAACAAACAAAAACAGAGTAAGATAATGGCTAAGTGGTTAATAGTATTTTCTGCTCTTCCATAAGACCAGAGTTTGAGTCAGGCTCAGTAGTGCATGCCTTTAAGCCCCGGATTCAGTAGGCAGAGGCACATGGATCTCTGAACTCAAAGCCAACCTAAGGGAGTTCCAGGACAGCCAGGGCTACACAGAGAAACCCTGTCTTGAAAAAAAAAAAAAAAGACCTGAGTTTGGTTCTAAGCACCCAGGTTAGATGGCTCAAAGCTTCCTGTAACTCTAGGTCCCACACGCACACACATAAATAAAAATATAATAAAATTTAAGGATTGCTTTGAAAATTATTTAAATATGTGTGTGTCTGTCTCTGTGTGTCTGTCTGTCTCTCTCTCTCTCTCTCTCTCTCTCTCTGTGAGTGTGTGTGTGTGTGTGTGTGTGTGTGTGTGTGTAGGCTAGGGACAGAATCTAGGGCCTTGCACATACTAGGCAAGCACTCAATACAACCGCACTCCCAACCTGATACACTATTTCTACAGAGAACAGCTAGTGCTCTTAACCTCTGAGCCAGTGGTTCTCCACCTTCCTAGCTAAAGGAAATCACATGGCCATGTGTAACTTCAAGCCGAAACGCTATCATACCCCTCCCCCCAGGAATGGAAATCTTAGCCACCATGATAAATGTTCGGGTCTCCTGGTCTATCCAAAGTTTCAGAGCATTCCCGTGTCTCTTTTCTGGCTCTTTCCACACTTCTAAGGTCTGTGCAGAAGAGAGAGGAATGGAGTTGGGCATGGGGCGCATGCTGTAATCACAGTACCAGAAAGATCAAGAGTTCAAGGCCAGGGCTGTGGAGATAACTCAGAAGTTAAGGCATTTGTTGCTTTTGCAGAGGGCCTGGGTTTGGTTCCAGCACCCACATGACAGCTAACAACCCTCCATAACTTCACCATCTCTGATGTCCATGGCACTGCAAACATGTGGCGTACAGACATATATGTAAGCAGAGCACCCATACAAGGAGGGGGGAGAGGGGAAGGGGAAGGGGGGAAGAAGAAGGAGGAGGAGGCACTTCCTTTGGACAAAAGACCTCATATCGGCCTCACCAGGAAACTACTAAAGTTCCCCTGGGATCAAATAGACTTTTATAAGAACGTAAGGGATGGAGAGGAGAAAACCTGTGGTGGCTGTGACGGCCCTGATGCTCTGTACGTTGAGTTAATATCTTCTGATGGTCATGAGTCTATTGTAGGAAAAGAACATGCATTAACATCAGGAACAATAAAGGCCATGCTGAGTGGTGCAGGTCAGTTTGCTGAGAATGAAACCAGAGAGGTCAGTTTTAGAGAGATCCCTTCACGTGTGCTGAGGAAAGTGTGCATGGGTTTTACCTACAAGGTCCGGTACGCTAACAGCTCCACTGCAATTCCTGAATCCCCAGTTGCACTGGAATCCTGACATTGCACTGGAACGGCTGATGGCTGCAAACTTCCTAGATTGTTAAATAAAATCAATTATAATAAACTGATTTTTTTTTCAGTATTTAATACCTGTAGTTCAGTTACGAATTTTTTCACAAATAGCCTGTTGCCTGCATGAAATCGAACTCTAAAGTTAATTGCTGAGCAGATTTCTTCTGTCATTTGCATAGCCGAGTTGAAATTTGTTTGCTACATCAACAAATTAAGGACATTTCATAAGCAAAATAAATAAATAATCCCACTTTATAGATGGTTTGCTTTCTCCTTTGGATGTGATCTTTGAAATTATAACTGATAGAGCAAATCCTGGAATGTAAGCATAAATGAATAATAAATTCTATAGGTAAATACAGGTGCTTTTTATGTTTTTAGTGTTTTTTTTAATAGAACCAGTTCTGATCTTAAGCCACTGAGCATTACTAGAATTATGCAAATAATTACATGAAAAACATGTTTATAACTTAATCAACCTTGATTTTTGTAACTCAAAGAATAAGAGTTGAAATTTCTTATGTGTTTTTTTTTTTTTGATAAACTGCAGTATTGTTTAAGGGCAGAAGAAGAAGAAAAAGGAGGAGGAGGAGGGAGAGAAGGAAGAGGAGATCTTTAAAAATCAAAAAGAGTTCAAGGCCAGCATAGACTACATAAGTATGAGGCCAGTTTTCACTGTACGGGGTCTTGTCAGAGGGCAGGAAACCAGGAGGAGTAAGTGGAAAGGGAGGAGAGGGAGGAGTTGGCCACAAAAGTGTCAGTGACTTGTCCAGTCACAAAACCAGGCCCTGGAGTGAGTTGAACTCTCAAAAGAGCCCTGTCCTTAGTGCTGCGTAAACCCTCTTCGACCTCTTTTCTCCAAACATCACAGCAATTCGCAGGGGGCTCACGAGTCTCATTCTCGACACAGGCTTAGAAAACCTTCCATTCATAAACTGAGCCGCTACCTTTTGCACCATGAATTGAAAGTAACCTCAGAAACGTTTTCTGTCGAATAAAACAAAGAATCTTCCATGCCTTGAAGTTCACATAAGCAAACTTCGGGCTCAGCTGGAGTTAGTTTTAAAAGGGGATTTGGAAGGCCGATCATAGTGGCTCAGAGGCAAACAGATTTCTGTGAGTTCGAGGCCATCTTGGTCTACAAAGAGAGTTCTAGGCCAGACAGGCATACGCAGTTAAAACTATGCCTAGACAATAAAAAGTGGGGAGACATTGGAATTCGTCGCTAGGGTGTGGCTGACCTCCCAGCTGCAAGTTCAGTCTGTCTACATGGAGGACTGACAGGTATTGAAGACATTTTGCCGCATTCCGCCTCTCCCGCCCCGCCTTGGCCTAGCCCATCTACCCGTTATGACCCCGCCCCTGGCCGACCTGCCCCGCGCTTGCGCAGCGCCGCCAGCTCTGGCCCCGCCTCTCGCGGAGCAATCTTTGCCCGTAGGGACAGGGCTTAAGTACAAGATGGCCGCCGCGCACCCGGACCCCCCGATTCCGAGCTCACCGAACCCGGAGTCGCCATCCCCGGAGCCGCCGGACCTGGTGCGGGCGACGAAGGGATCTGGGCCGCGGGTTCACAGCGAAGAAGATCGCAGGGTGGGGGCGGGGTCAAGGCGGGGCCTAGGAGAATTGGGCGGGGTATGGTAACACTCTGGGGCGGGGTTTAGGGAGGAGCCTATGGGGAATGAGGGACGAGGCCTGGTTGAGGCGGGTCCTGAAGACAGGTTGTGTTGGGTCCTGGGAGAGTACAAGAGAGTTTATTTGCATAAAGAAGTGTGGAGTCTTAAAAGGGGCGATGAATCAGGGAAATTATAGGGCTAGTGGATGGTTGGGAAGGTGACCTCAATGGAGAGCTATAATCGGGTCACCATGTTGGAATGGCATGTGATGATGCAAGGACTGCCCTACAAATGCCCAAGGGAGGAGAAATGGGTGCTTCGGATGACTTTAGAACTTCTAACTAGTAACTGGAAAGTCACTCAGAATATTGGTTCATTCAACAAACATTTAAAGCTCCAGGGGACCAAAACGGACAACGATTGCGTCCTCTTGCAGCTTGCAGTCTTATGAGGAGAAAAAGTGATGATAAAGAGAATTTATTGTAATATGACCTGTAAGAGGAATAAAAAGTACACTCCTAGTGGGGGTGGAGCGAGCTAAATTTACATGGCAGAAGTCAGCTAGGTGCCGGCTTATATTTACACTGTAGTCAGTGAGATAAGCAGGATCCAGATCGTGTTGGATATTGTAGGAAGGACAAGAGGTTTTAAATGCATTTGGAGGGCTTCGGGTGGCAAAATGTCATGACCTCATTTACATTTTCCAAGGTCCATTTAGATTGCTCTAGGAGAGATGGATAATGAGGGGCAGAAGCAAGAACGGGGATTCCCTTTGAGTGGTGTTTTTCATTCTAAGAGGAAGAAATTATGAGGCTTTTAACTAGTACAGAGAGGCACCTCCGTATCTGTGGTATATTTGGGGCAAAAAGGGGAAATGCCAGAATGGATCCAGCAAGAATTCTGTATCATGGATACCAGGGTTAGGAAACCAAGGGATGAAGCTGGAGAGATGGCTCAGCATTTAAGAGCACTGGCTGCACTCTTAGAGGTTCAGTTCCTAGCATCCACATGGAGGCTCACAACCACCTGTAACTCCACTTCTAGAGGATATGATTCTACGCCTGACCTCCATGGACACTGACACAGACGGTGAACATGCATGTGGGCTCTAGCACATAACATAAATAATGTGGCCTTGATAACAGGCATATGCCTTTACTTTAATCCCAGCACTTGGGAGGCAGAGGCAGGCAGACCTTTGTGAGTTCTAGGCCAAACTAGTCTACACAGCAAGTACCAAAACAGCTAGGGCTGCATAGTGAAACCTTGTCTCAAAGTAAGTAAATAATAAATCATAAAAAAATTACACAGGATACAGTGGACTTCAGAGGAGCAAATATTTTATTTAAATTCTTATTTTTCATTTATTTACTTAAGTGAGGAGAGGGTGTGCATGTGTGCCATAGCACAGGCATTTGGAGGTTAGAGAGTATCTCCAGAAAGTCAGTTCTGTCTTTCCACCGTATGGGTCTCAGGGATCGTAGTCAGGTCATTAGATTTGGCGTCTTTACCACTGAGCCGTCTTTACAGCCCAGGCAAGTGTAAGTGGAGGCATACTGAAGAAAGCAGGGTCCACAGCCTCCTGTTTTTGTTTCTGCTCTCCAGGTCCTGGTGCCTGATGGTGGCCACCCTGCCAAACCCCCAGGTGACCTCATCGAGATCCAGGTGGTAAAAGTCACAGACACCACATCGGTCCCTGAGCCTCCAGAGCCAGGAACTTTTCATTGTGCCCTGTGTCCTGCTGCCTTCCGTCTAGTCTCGGAGCTGCTGTTTCATGAGCACGGCCACCTGGCAAGCGTGGAGGGGCTTGGGCAGGGCGGGGACTCAAGCCGTTGTCATGTGTGTGGCCACAGCTGTCCAGGTCCTGCTAGCCTGCGTGCCCATTACAGCTTGCACACGGGAGAACGGCCTTACCGCTGTCCCCTCTGCCCACGGGCTTTTAAGGCCTTGGCGCCTCTGCTCCGGCACCAGCACCGACATGGGGTGGAGCCAGGCACCTCTGGAAGGCTTCCACCCACAGCAACAACTGGACAGCCGAACTCAAGGGTGGCCCAGGAGAGGTCAGAGGTGGTGATGGCTGCAGCAGCTGCAGGTGCCGTGGTAGGCAAGCCTTTCGCCTGCAGGTTCTGTGCCAAGCCCTTCCGCCGCTCCTCAGACATGCGAGACCACGAGCGGGTACACACAGGGGAGCGGCCCTACCACTGTGGCATCTGTGGCAAAGGCTTCACGCAGTCCTCTGTGCTGAGCGGTCATGCCCGCATCCACACAGGCGAGCGCCCCTTTCGATGCATGCTCTGCAACCGCACTTTCAATAACTCCTCCAACTTCCGCAAGCACCAGCGCACCCACTTCCATGGGCTAGGGCCTGGGGCGGAAGGTGTCCAAGAATCAGGAAGTAAATGTGCGACAGAGTACACCACAGAAGAAGGGTGCAGAGGGACTGTGAAGGGGAATGTGGAGGTTGACCAGTAGGCTGGAAGTAGGAAGCATATCATAGGAAAGGTGGGTGGGCAAATAGAGGCAGAGACCAAGGAGAAACAATAAGCAGCCGGAGTTAGATGAAAAAGGAAACCTGGTTCTGGTCTCCTAGAAACCCATGCTACACTTGAGACTCCAAAAAGAGGTACTTGTAGGTCTGTGGGTGCCCAGATATATGTGAGAATACATAAGACAGCTAGGCAAGGCAAAGGCCTGTAATCCCAGTGCACTGGAGGCTGAGGTAGGAGGATCATGAGGTCCAGACCAGACCAGGCTGGAAAGCAAGATTTTATGTACCCACCACCTCTGGTCCAATAAAATCTTTTGCCTACCTCAACTGGGTTGCACTGGTCCTGGGATGCCTACCCTTCAGTGCAGAAGATGCCCACCAAGCCATCTCTAAAGGGATGCTGGGATACCTTTCCCTCAAAACCAGAGAGTACCTAAACCACATCTTTCGGATGTGAACCTGCTCATAAAGATTCACTCTGAACTCTGCTCACTTTTCCACTACCCCATAGTGGTCTCTCTTTAACCCACTAAACTCTTCTGGAAGCAACTGAGAGCGCACACTACAAGCAGGCATCACTTGGTATCCCCTTAAGCCTTAAGCTCAGAGCCTGTACTCTCCCATGTCTACAAAGAAGCTTCAGATCTCTCTGTTCTCCACTCCGGGCAATTCTGAGGCAGGGCTAGCTGACGACACCCTTGGTGGGTTGTAAAGTAAGAGATGACACTGTGGTAAGGGGCTAAAAGGACTTGGGAGTTGGAGTATGGGGTGAGAGTGGGGACTTCCAGTCTGTTTCTATTAAAAGGCTTCTCTGTCGTCTTGTAGTCCAGTTCTCTGGGGAGTTATCCATCATCTGGAATGGTGAGCGACCAGGCTCGGGCTGTTTGGAGATTGCTATCTGGTTGTGTTGTAGGAAGTTTTGTGCAATGAAGGGATCCTGGAGGTTGGTGTACTCAACTCAGAAGGGTCCCTAATTTCCTCATGGAGAAGATGTGTTGCTAGTTCAGTCCTTGTTCATCCAGCATCCCCAAGAGACCACCCTCAGATGATGCATAATAAAAACTCACCACTTGCTCCAAAGAAAGGAGCCTGCTTCCCAAGACAACAGAGTGTCTTTGCTTTCTCACATGGATCCCCGCCACTAAACAAACTCCTTGCTGCTTTCAGAGGGGACTACCAACACAGTGGCAGTGTAGATAAGTGGTCAGATTCAAGGAGAGATGAAATATAGCAACTGACACTGGCTCAGTGTTCACGAGTGAGAAGTGGGGGGACTGGAAGCTAAAGGAAATGTACACTCCATCAGAAGAGGGCAGCGGGATAGGGGTGCAGTTCGGCTGCTCGAGTGCTTTTCTAGTGTGCATGGTGTCCTGGGTTCAATCTCCAGCACCACAGAACCAGGCATACTGGCACACGGAAACAAGAGGATCACAAGTCTTTAGTCTCCAGGAAGAGGCTCATAATGTCCCATTGGTCTCTAAGGAGCTACAGGCAGTTGATGGCTGCTTGCAGAGGGGGTCTAGAGTCCTCAGTGGTTACTGGTTAGCTGCCCCTGCTCGGGTAAATAAGCCTTCCAACTCATGTTTATACATGCAACCCTGACTAAACACAGTGGGTCACCAAGAAAATAAAAGACACGAAAGTAAGACAGGCATGTTGGCAAGAAAGGGTTCAGCAGGAGAGGGGTAAGAGCATAGTGAAGACTGTGAATAAAACCAAACTCTGTGTGCGTGTGTCTGCGTGCATATGTGTGTGTATGTGTCTGCATGTGTCTGTGTGTCTGCGTGTGCATGTGTCTGTGTGTCTGCGTGTGTGTCTGTGTGCGTATGTGTATGTGTCTGTGTGTCTGCGTGTCTGCATGTGTCTGTGTCTGCGTGTGTGTGTGTGTCTGTGTGCGTATGTGTGTGTATGTGTCTGTGTGTCTGCGTGTCTGCATGTGTCTGTGTCTGCGTGTGTCTGCGTGTGTCTGTGTGCGTATGTGTGTGTGTGTGTGTATGTCTGTGTGTCTGCATGTGTCTGTGTCTGCATGTGTCTGCGTGTGTCTGTGTGTGTGTGTTCGTGTGTGTCTGCGTGTGTGCGCACACATACACACACATGTACAGATGTATCAAACTGAGAATGAAAATAAAATTTGGAGCTGAAGTAATGGCTCAGCAGTTAAGAGCACTAACTGCTCTTCCAGAGGCTCAAGGTTTGATTCCCAACACCCACATGGCAGCTCACACCCACCTGGGGCTCTAGATCCAGAGGACGCAATGCCCTCTTCTGGCTTCCATGGGCACCAGGCATCAAGTGGTGCACAAACATATGCAGGCAAAATACCCATAACCCTAATTTCTTTAATTCTTTTTTAATCTAGATTAAAAACAAAAACAAAAAACAAGTTCAAGATTAGCCAGCCATGGTGGTGCACACCTTTAATCTCAGCACCAGAGAGGCAAAGAGGCAGGTGGATTTCTGTAAATTCAAGGCCAGCCTGGTCTACAGAGAGTTCCAGGAGAGCCACGGGTTACATGGAGAGACCATGTCTCAAAGGGGGCAAAAAACAAGCCTATCTTTACCTACAAAGCAAGTCCATAGCCAGCCTAGACTACATGAGACCGTCTCCAGTAAGTCTGCAGACTGTGTTAAGTTCCTCAGGTATGCTCTCCCAGCCTACTGGAGTGTGAATGTCATGTCCAATCAATTCATCAGTTTCCCTAGTGCCCAGGTCAGGGCTTGGCAGACAGGAGGCTTCCGGTCATGGTGGCTGAGAGCATCATGGAGGGGAGTCTCGGGATCTCAAATCAGTTCCTGAGAGTGCGACTTCCCTGTTTCTCTCCTCTCCACTTGCCCAATTCATAGGCTAATGCCCGGGACATGGCAAATCCTCACTCAACCTAGGTGAAAAGAGAGTGGTGTAAGGTGACGTGTCCAGTCAGTCAGTGGAGTCCCTAGGAACAGCAAGGACAGACCCCAGCGGCCCTGTTGATACCATTTATTGTTCTCTGCTCTGTACAAGCCGCGTCTGTCCCCTCCCCACCCAACCCCACCCCCATCCAAGAGCACCCAGACCCCCACCTGTGCCCTCCCAACTCTGTTCGAAGTCCACTGTCCAGCCAGGTCCCAGAGGAAGTGAAGGGGATGAAAAGTTCAAACCCATCTCCACCACAGAGTTCACTGGAGCCAGAATGCTGCTGGGTGGCAGATGAGGTTTACAAAAGAGGATCAACTGGACAGAGGATCGAGTCCAGTGTCTGACAGATGAAGAAGAAGGGGCCAGGATGGCCTGGGATTTGGAGCAATTTAATCTTCAGTTTGTAGGGCATGGGACTGGAAGGAAGCTAGACCACCTGGGATTCTTTAGAGTGAATAACAGTAAGGAGGGGTGGGGAGAGTCTGACCAGCAGCCCCAGAAGGGTAGAGTCCAGAAGGGAATATCTGATTGGAGTGGCACATTGAAACCCCCTGGTCAGGGATCCTTTCCGGCCAAGGCGCTTCCCCCTGTTCCGGGCATCCCAATACCCTCAGCCTTGTGCATCAGGCGGTGTTTCTTCAAACCATAGGTGTTGGCGAAGCCCTCACCGCAGGAGGAGCAGCGGAAGGGCCTGCCGCCCTGATGGGCAGCCAGGTGCTTTCGGAAGTAGCCAGGATCCTTGAAGGCCTTGAGACAGGCGGGACAGCGTAGCTCGGGCCGCGGAGGCTCGTGGGCACGCTGATGGCGCAACACGGAGCTCAGGTAGAAGAAGCCCTTACCGCAGTGCTCACAGCGGTAGGCGCGCTCGCCTAGGTGCAGCCGCTGGTGCTCCAGCAGGTTGGAGCGGTAGCGGAAGGTCTTGCCGCAGGCGCCGCAGCGCTGAGGCCGGGCCACAGCGTGCAGCCGCCGGTGCTCCGCTAGGCTAGAAGACTGCGCGAAGTGCTTGGCGCACACGCCGCACTTGAAGGCGCGCTCGCCCGTGTGCACCACGCGGTGCTGCCGCAGGTACCAGGAGCGCAGGAAGCCTCTACCGCACACGCCGCACCGGTAGGGCCGCTGCTCTGTGTGACAGCGCTGGTGGCGCATCAGTAGGGCCGCCTCCCAGAAGCGCTTCCCACACACTGGGCAGCGGAAACCCCGTTTCTGCCGGTGGCTTCTGCGGTGCAGGAGCAGATCGTACGCGCCCGCAAAGCTCTGGCCGCAGAGGCCGCAACCCAGGGTCCGGCGCACCAGGTGCACATACTTATGAGTCACCAGGCCCAGGAAATGCTTGAAGCTTTGGCCGCATGTGGCACAGCTGAAGCGCTCAGCGCCTGAACTGGTCCCGCCACCCGATCCGGCCACCGTCGCCCCACCCGCATCCTCGCTGCCCCCAGACACCCCAGCCAGCGCTGCCACTGCCGTCCCCACCTCTCCGGCCAGTCCGTTGTCCAGCACACTGGATGCATCGGTGCCGCCACTGCTGCTGCTGCCGCCGCCATCAGAGGACTGGGGGCCACTGGATGTTGGCGCGAGAAGGCGCTCCGGGGCAGCCTGGTGAACCAGCTTGTGCCACATGAGGTTCTCGATGAAACCGAACGTCTTGCCACAGGCGTCGCAGCCATACGGCTTCTCTGACATATGAGCTTCCTTGTGACTCATGACGTGGAAGAGATCTGGGAAGTGCTCCCCGCAGTCTGAGCAGGCGTAGCTCAGGTCGGCCGGCCCACCTGAAGTGCCTGCAGCTCCCGGTCCACAGGCCCCAGTGGTCCCCTGGCCAGTGGCGAGGCCTGTGGCTCCGGCCAGGGCGCAGGGCAGTTGGAGCCGATGCACCTGGCGGTGGCGTGTGAGGCTCTGCGGGTAGCCGAAGACCTTGCCGCACAGCTCGCACTTGTAGGGCCGCTCTCGGGTGTGCACCACGTGGTGCTTGCTCAGATGGAAGGACTCCCGGAAACGCTTGCCGCACACCGGGCACTGGTGGGGCTTCTCGCCGGTGTGGATGCGCTCGTGGCGCTTCAGGGTCTCGCGGCGCCCAAACGCGCGCCCACAGATGCCGCAGCAGAACGTCTTGCCCGGGCCGCCCGCGCCGCCAGCACCGCCATTGCCCGCCCCGCCGAGCAGCAGCGGATGCGCGCTGAGAAGTGGGACAGGCACCGCACCATACACCACAGCCGCTGCGGCCGCCGTGGCTTTCTCGTCCGTAGTGGATGGGTCCGCGGGCAGGAGGTAAGGGCCTGGGGGAAAGGGAGGGGGTGGCTGTGGGACCGAGGCCGCTCCGTCCTTGGCCGGCTCGGTGGCCACAGGTGGCGCGTGGGCAGCCTTGTGTCGCAGCAGGCTCTGCGGCGCCGAGTATGTTTTCCCGCACAGGTCACAGGGGTACACTGGCCGCGGGGTGCCGGCAGCGGCGTGGGCCGCCTGGTGCTTGAGGAGGTAGGAGGCATCGCGGAAGACCTTGCCACAGATGCCGCAGGGCAGGCGCAGCAGGTCGGCCGAGTGCGTTTTCACATGACGCTTGAGGCTCTCCCTCCGGTTGAAGCTTTTGCTGCACACGGAACAGGAGAAGGGTTTCTCACCGGTGTGAATGATCTGGTGCTGGTGGAGGTGACTAGGCTTCTTGAAGACCTTCCAGCAGAGGGAGCAGGCAAATGGACCCTCCCCACCAGTAGTGGCGGAGGGAGGTATGGCCACCCCGGGTGGGGCAGCAGGGGTGGTGTTCCCATCAGTGGAGGTGGCAGGCGTTGCAGGGGTGGCTGAGGGGCCAGAGGACACTGCGGCGGGGTCAGAGCTGGCTGTGGCACTGGCTGTGGGTACCGAGAGGCCCAGCGAAGGAAGTGCGGGCCCAGACTGTGGCGTCCCCCCAGTTGGTGTTGGTGGCACATCCTTGTGGCAGCGTCGGTGGCGGATGAGACTGGAGACATGGTTGTAGGTGCGGCCACAGATACCGCATTCGTATGGTCGTTCCCCGGAGTGCACTAGCATGTGCTGGACCAGATGTGAGGACTGTTTGAAGGACTTCTGGCAAACACCGCATGGGAAGCGCCGCTCCATCAGGTACTTCAGCCTTCGGAAATAGCCCTTGTCGTCCTTGGTCGGGTCGCAGGCTGCCCCTACTGTAGGCCCAGGTGGGGTCTGCGAGGGTGTGGGAAGTGGCCCTGGGGTCCCAGTGGGAGTGCCCAGTCCTGATGCTACTCCAGGCCCAGGTGTGGGCCCACCTCGTTTCAGGTTCCCGAACAGGTGCTGGTGTCCAGAGAGGTCGACTATTCCCCATTGCGGAGCAGGGAAGGCAGCATCAAAGAGTGGAGGGGGCGGCGCCCCGAAGGTGGGTGGCAACGGCGGATCCATCTTCTTGGCTTGGGAAGAGGATGAGGAAGACGAAGATGAGGAAGATGAGGATGAAGATGATGATGAGGATGAGGAAGGAGCCTCCGCCTTGGGTTTGAAACTGGACTGGGGTGGGTAGTCATACTGGGGCGGAGGAGGCTGGGGTGGGGGCTGGGGCGGGGGCCCCGGGGTACAGGGCAGGGCTGCCACTGCCTTGGCGTGTTCCCCGTATAGCTCCATGGGCTCAAAGCGTTGGTGGTTGAGGAATTCCAGGAAGTCAAATGGGTAACTCTGGAAGTGGACCCCGTCCTCGCCCCCGATGCCGCTGCTCCCGCCACCCCCGGCACCGCTGCCTGCCTGGTTTGCCTCCATCTCTGGTCGGTGGAAAGAAGGGAGACCCTGCGAAGAAGAGGATGGGGACTGAGCAAAGAGAGCCCGTGAGTAGCAAGCAAAGGGAACTAGATCCATGCTCCTGCACCAACAGCATTCTCTTGACTCTCCTGCCATTCCACCCTTACGTCTGCGTTCCTCTAAGCTGTGTGGACTCGGGGTCATTGCTAGTCTCCTCCCACCCTCGCCTCCATCTTTTCCTGGATCTTTACACACCTCTCTATTCATCCTCAGACTGTCTTCATGCACTGCTTTCTCTTTCAAGACTAATTCCGGAGGACCTGGGGGTGGGGGCGGTGTGCTCAAACTCTCTCCTCTAAATTGATTCCGTCCACCTACTCCCACACCTTCCTCTGGTCTCATTCCTCTGGTTTTGCCACCATAACATGAGGCTAAGAATAGCTCCTATCTGAGCGGTTTAGACAGCAGCTTCGGGAACCAAACGCCAGCTTCAAACCGAAGCCTCCACTCCCAACCCCCTTTATTCTTTTTTGTTTGGTTTTTGTTTTTAGACAGCGTTTCTCTGGGTAGCCCTGGCTGTCCTAGAATTCACTCTGTAGACCAGGCTGGCCTTGAACTTACAGAGATCCACCTACCTCTGCCTCCCGAATACTGGGATTCAAGGCATGCATCACCATCAACCGTGTGTGTGTGTGTGTGTGTGTGTGTGTGTGTGTGTGCTGTCTAGCTGTGTGACCATGGGTAATGACTGAACCTCTGCTGCACAACCACTGTAACTGAGGACAATCCGAGCACTCAGGAGGCTGAGACTGCTGCAAGTCTGAAGTAACCTTGTGGTGTGGGGGCAGGGAGAAGGGCTAGGACAGGCAAGGTGTACCAAGCACAGGGCTGTTGTGAAGACTTGACACTTTCACATTAACGGGTGGAAGGCTCCCCCTGGTACCCCGTAAACACCCATGGTAATGCCTTCTACTAATTGTTACTATCCACCCCAGTATCAGAAACAGGAAAGCCAAGAAAACTGGGTAGAGCTCAAGACTGTGGGGAGAGGGAATATTCTTTGAGTGCAAAGTAGGCAGGGAAATCTACTTGTCTAGGACAAGCTGATTACAGCAAGAGTGCCTGCATTTGTGGGAGACAGCTCAAAGCCATGGGATACACACATAGGCCTGGGCAGACCTGGGTTCTCATCTGATCTCTGCATGGGCATTTGAGGGAGATGTAGCATTCCTCAACAGTGTAAATTTCTCCCCTGTGCTGTTAAGGATGACATCACATACCTGGGCCGACCTGCATTCCTGTACTTGGAAAAGAAGGGGGCTTCCCTGAACACCTGCCGGCAGGCAGGCAGGCAGCACTTTCTTGCACCATCCTTACAGTGTGTTTTCCATCCCCGCCATCTGTCTGTCCTTCTGTCTGCACTCGAAGCTAACTCTTGGAGTTCCTTTCTGTGTCCCACTGAGTTTTCAAAGAGTCAGTGTGAGAAGACTCCACTGTTTTGCCCACCGTCCCTTGCCCCTGCAGTCCTGGCTGTGTCCAACCCTCTGCTTTACCATCATCCCTTGCTTGCCCCTGCAGCCTGGCTCTGTGTGTAGCCCTCATCTTCCTTACATACTATACTAAAAAGCTAAGGAGCCACGGGGGAGAGGATGTCTCCCCTCACCCCTCAAAGCCTGGGACCTTTTATTCGGTCTGTCTGGATGGCTCTATGCACCCACAGGTGAAAGGGTCTCCACGCTACCTCTTCTCAGAATTAGATCTTTTCAGGACCCAGTTCTGAGTGTCCTTGGGCAAGATTCAACATCCCATGCCCTTCACACCCCTCCATTTAATCTAATCTCCAGGTGGACCGAAGGTGTAGCAACCAGGAGATTGCATACAGAACCTAAGGGAGGGAGGGACTCAGCTTCAAGGAGGAAAAGGTAGGAGTGTAAGGATGCAGGAAGTGCCACGGAAGGGGTGGGAACCCTTACCAGCTTTGCTTGCTTCCATGAGAACCTTACCAGCGTGTCTCACATACACTGGCCAATCCTCAGCACTTCACTTCTCATCAGATCCCATCACGACTTTTAGAGACAATTATTCTCTCCACTGGACAGATGAGAACACTGAAGCTCAGAGAGATCTAGTAAATTCCTCAAAGTCCCCAGAGCAAGCCTGCAGTAGAGCAATCGCCTTGATAGCAAGGAGAGAATCCCAGCCGCAAGGAAGCTAGACCCCGAACTGGGGAAGTACAGGCTGGGATTACAGAAACAATAGTGGTACTCTCTGGGCCATTTATATGAAGGGTCTGGTGGGAGGTATGGGGTTACTATTCAATAGTTCTGCCAGACATGGTGATGCACATCTGTAATCCCACCATTTGGGAACCTGAGGCAGGATTCAAGGCTAGCCTCATCTACATAGTGAGTTTGAGGCCAGCTTGGGATACATGAGACTCTACCTCATAAAACAAACTCTGTGGATTCCTTATCTGCCCTGAGACATGGTCCCCAGAAGTCAATGATACCTCCCCGAGTCCCATTCAGGTTTCTGTCCTCTGTCACCTGTAGCCTATAATCCAGTTATTTTTTTTTTTTACCACAGTTAGTGCTACTAACATACTTTTGCCATGTGTTTACTACGGTGGCAAAGACTGAAGTAGCCTGTTCTGTTTGCCATTATGCCCCAGCACCTACCACGGTGCATATGTAGACAAGCTGTGGGTACTTGACAAATATTTGTTGACATGTTGAGATTAAGTAACATCTAGCTGGCTCCCTCTCCTCCAGGAGCTCCATAAAGAGACCGTGTGGGTAATTAGAGAAGGTTCTGCACGAATGAAAACACAGCAGGGTGTGGTGGCATAGGCTTGTAATCCCAGCATTGAGGAGAGAAGCGGTAGGAAGACCAGGAGTTCAAGACTAGCCTCAGCTACACAGACAAGTTCAAGGCCAGCCTGGGCTATAGAGGACTCAAGTCTCATAAATAAATAAATAAGAAAATGAAAACACAATATACCAACACAGAAGAGACACAGCTAAAGCAGTGCTCAAAGGGAAATTTATTGCTGTACATGTCTATATTGATAAATATTTGCCAAATAATAAATGAGCTAGGAAGGCAGCTCATTGGGTAAGCATTTGTTGAATAAGCCTGGCAGGTTCAATCCCCTGAATGCACATTTAAACTGGGCAGGTGTGTAGTGGTGCACATCTGTAATCCCGACATCCCCATAGCAAGATGGCAGGCAGTGACAGGAGAAATGCTTAGAAGTCTAAGGACCAATTAGCGC
Source organism: Rhynchomys soricoides (assembly GCA_019843965.1). Taxonomy (NCBI): domain Eukaryota; kingdom Metazoa; phylum Chordata; class Mammalia; order Rodentia; family Muridae; genus Rhynchomys; species Rhynchomys soricoides. The sequence continues at coordinate 2,334,271 of JADRCH010000849.1, read as the reverse complement.
AGTGGATGCCTCAGCAAGCAGGAAGGTGAGAGCTGACTACCAAAAGTTGTCCTCTGACTTCCACACCCACATGCTGACCAGCACACACCCACGCTCACACACCCACGCTCACACACAAAATCAAACAGATGAGACCAAACTGTCTAGACCCTCCCTAGAGAGGGAGATATCTAACAGAATGGAGTTCATATGTCTCCCAGGAAAGGTTCTATGGTCAGCAGTGTTCTGCAAGCAGTAGGAGTTGCCACAAGGAAGGCACACATTAATGAGGAACAGAATTTATTAGCTTCAGAATAATCCCCACTGGGTAATGAGACATTTCCTCCTTTCAGTGGACTGGTCTTTTTTTTTTTTTTTAAAGATTTATTTATTTTACATATGTGAGTACACTATAGCTCTCTACAGACACACCAGAAGAGGGCATTGGATCCTATTACAGATGGTTGTGAGCCACCGTGCTGGGAAATGAACTCAGGACTTCTGGAAGAGCAGTCAGTTCTCTTAAGTGCTGCGCCATGTTTCCAGCCTGACTGAAGTCTTATAAAACACTATTTGCTATGGATGTGATGTATGAGTGAGGGTGCATGTGAGGTCAGAGCACAACTCTGGAGCTGGCTCTCTCCTTCTACCTTTAATTGGGTTCCAGGGATTGAGCTCAGGTCACCAGTCTTGCATGGCAGGTACGTTACCTACTGAGCCATTGTGACAGCCCTGTACCCAAGTCTTACATTGCTCCTGTTAAGAATAAACACTCTGTGTTCTCCTGCACGCCTGTCTGCGCACGGCCTGCAAGCCTGGGTGGAAGCCAGAAGAGGGTGTCGGATCCCCAGAAACTGAGTTACAGGTAGTTGTGAGCCAGCAGGGATGGATGCGGGGTCCTCTGCAGGAGCCACAGGGCTCTTCATTTCAGAGCAATCTCTCTCCAGCTGCAAGGCCTATTTTCTGAGGTGGCATGTATCAGGGAAGGGTTTATGAAATTATGATCGAGACTCCCCTACCACACACAGCACACAAGAGTTCCACACAAACACAGCAAGTTTTAACAGGACTGAGGGGTGGCCCAGCAGATAGAGCATGTGCCATACAAGCCCGAGGACCAGAGTTTGGATGCCCAGAACCCAGGTAAAAGTTAGGTGGGTATAGCCACTCTCTGCAATCCAGCACTTCAGGCTTCAGATTCGGTGCAAGCCCTTGCTTCAATAAAGTGGAGAGGAGTCAGGGAAGGCACTCATGGTCAACCTCTGGCTGCTACACAAGTATGCACACATGGGCATGCCATGCACAGGGGGGAAAAGACTTTTAACAGGTCAGATCTATTTTCTGACTCTTCTAAATCCTCCTCCCAACAAGAAAGAAAGGATGGGCAGAATTACTGACTCAGAAATACTGACTTCAGCTGGGCAGAGGCGGCACACGCCTTTCATCCCAGCACATGGGAGGCAGAGACAGGCAGATCTCTGTGAGTTCAAGGCCAGCCTGGTCTCGAGAGCAAATTCTAGGACAGCCAGGGATACACAGAGAAATCTGCCTCAAAATAAGTAAATAACAACAACAAAAAACATTGAGGAAGAGACTGGAGGTCACTGAGGAAATGGAGTTTGAGGCAAATGGTGGGATCCCAGATTCCACACTCTTTCCTTGTGATCTGCGGCCTTTCAGTATCTCACTTTCTAGAACAGAAGCAGGGCCCTCAAAGCACTGTGCGCTGCAGACAAGACCTGTCTCATCCTCACCCTGCTTCCTACTCACATCTCTGTTTGGCCCAAGTCCAGGGCCAGCCACTGGCACTCACTGAATTCTAAAGAGTAAATGCTTGGTGCTTTATATAGTGTGGCCCATTCAAAATTCCCAGCACTGTCAGAAGTGCAGCTATACCAAACCATGATGCTCCTACTGAAAGCCTAGTGATCCCATCGCACCCAGGAAAACCCAACGTCCTCCCAATGACCTACGCAGGCCCCCACAAGCTTGCAGCTGTTCTTCCAATGTGCTGACTCCATTGCTGTCCCATGGCCCGTGTTTCAGGATTGTAGCTTTTGCTGGCAAAATCAGCACCCCCGTCATCCTCCCTCACCTCCTTCCTGTCTGACTGTGGTCTTCTCGATGGGGCTCTGAGCAACCACTGCCGCCTGTCACCCAGACCTATACTCCCTAACTAGTTTCCCACTAGATCCTTTGCTGTCACCGAATATACCCTGTATTCTGCCTCCCTTATCATGTTTTTACTGGACTCCCTCTCCGATGCCACATGTATACGCACACGTGCGCATGTGCATGCAGACTCAAGGTTGACACTAGGAGTGATCCTCATTCTCGCTTCCACCGGATTCATTGAGCAGGGTCTCTCAATCAAACTCCACGCTCACAGATATGGCTAGTCTCACTAATCAGATTGTTCTGGGGATCCTATTTCTGTCCTCAGAGACTGGAATGACAGGTGAACCTCCTGACTGGCTGTCATTCAGATGGGTTCTGGGAGTCTGAACTCTGATCCCCATGTGTTCATAGCAAATGCTTTTGACCACTAAGCCATCCCCACAGCCCCAGGAACAAGCGTTTCATGCTTTGTTCTGAACTGTCCTCAGGACCTAGGACAGTACCTGGCTTGCTAATCACTATTTTTTTTTTTTTTTCAAAATAAAAATTACATTTATTTATTGTGTGTGTACGCATGTAGAGGTGAGAGGACAGCTTACAGGAGTGAGTTCTCTCCTTCCACCATAAGGGTTTTGGAGACTGAACTCAGGTCATCAGGCTTGGGAGCCAGAGCCATCTCACTGGCTGCTTGGTAAATATTCCTGTGAATATTAAGTGAAGAAATGAGGCTGGGCAAACAGGGTGAGAAAAGGCAGGAGTCTAGTAAAGTCGATAGCTCCTATTCTTCACTCCACCTGCAAGGTGAGGAAGCTGTCAGAGCAGCCCACATGGTGGGCCACAGCAGTCGAAGACCAACCTTTCTGCTCTGTGGTTTACCTGAGGAACAAGACAGCATGGGGACAGCCCACACGTGGTGTTTGAGATATTCCAGCCCCTAGAGCTCTGTCCTCATGTGTTTTGATTTTGAGTGTGGTGTGTGATTGCACGTGCGGGTGTAGAGGTCAGAGGCCAGTGTCGTGTGGTCACAGCTGTGTTCACCTTTCTTCCTTTGAATCTGGAGCTAGCCAGTAAGCTCCAAGAATCCTCCTGTCTCTGTCTCCCCAGTGCTGGGATTACAGGCATGTGCCACCATGCCAAGCTTTCTTTCTTTTCTTTTCTTTTTTCCTTTTTTTAAATGTAAGTGCTGGGAATCTGGATTCAGGACAACACTTTATTGACTGAACTATGTCCCTCACCCCCACATAGCTTGATTTCTAATGTCTGCCTCTTCAACATAGCCACTCTATGTGAATCTTTGCCCATTTTATTCTCTGTATGAAGTAGATGCTTATTAAACAGGTGTTGAAAGTGTTTATGCGTGAACAAGGAACAAGTGAATGCAGGAAGAATCTTAGGAACTTGGCAGAGCTGACAAAAAGCCAGGAAATTTATTCCAAGGCTCTTTTGGATCAAGCCTTCTTCAGTTCTGCTCCAAACTCACTGCTACTCTCCCACACCACGGTTACCTCCGGACCTCTGCACCAGCTGTTCCCCAGCTCTCTGAATGGCAAGATTAAATCTTGTGTTTCAGCATTCACCACATAGCTCCCTGGACTCTCAGAAAACCCACAGAGCAGCACTGTTTCTGATCTGCCTCTCAACTAGGCTGCAAACCCCTGTAAAATGGGGACTCGTTGCATCTCCCCCCTTTGAAACTGCATGGCCTGGGCATAGAATGGCCGTGTTCATTCAGCAAAGTATAAAACCTATGGGAAAAGATGTAAGCAGAGCCAGAGTCTTTCCTAGGAAGTACGGGACACTGTCAAGAGACTTGGCCAAAGATGGGATCAAGAGCTGCTGATGCTCCGTGAAAGAACATTCTCTGCTAACTTGCATTGTCCTGGGACTGCAGAGGCCAGGATGAGGGGAAGGAGGGAAGTGGGCCGGGAGTGCTTCACCAGAACCTGATGCTAACCAGGCAGATGTTTCTCCCTAAACCGGGAAAGCACCTAGTATTAAAGAACTCTGCGGGGAGCTGGGTGAATTTGAGGAGGTCTTTTTGGGGGAGCTGCAAGAAGCGGTTCTTTAAAGCACTTTTAGCATGGGACAGAATAGAAAATATTTTTGTGCCCACAAAGGCGGCACTGGGAAGTGGGTTATGTGTGGTCAGACATTGTAGGGGGCAACTCTTGTCACAAAGTAGTAATACTCCACCCCCTGGAAGCAATCCTACAGTAGATAGGAGCAGAGGGCTCAGGAGCAGCTACCCTGTAAGCATAGCAAAGCTGGCTGGCATGAGGAGGATCTCGTGGAGGAAGCTGATGAGGCGGTAAAGGATTCGTGGGGGGCCCTGGCACTTGAGAGGTTCTTTACTAATGAAAACGAGTTGGGAGCCATCCCACGGTGTCAGGGGGCATCCACGGGTAAGATATCTGGAGTGATCTTGGAGGGGACTAGTGGTTGGGGATCCCCTGCCTCGGGCCCGGCAGTGAAGCACTGACATTCTGGGGGGGGTTGCGTCCTGGGGACTGCGGCAGGGCAGGGCGAGGTCCCCCGCCCCCGAGGAACCCAGGTCCCCGGGCCGCACACCCAGTCACTCACCGGCGCTGGGGTCTCCGCCGGGAGGAGGCTGAGGAGGCGGAGGAGGTGCCGCCGCTCCGGGGAGACCCGAGGGCCCAACCGGAAGTGCCGCCCCTTCCCCCCCCAACTCCCCACCAGCCCCGCGCCTCCCGCCCGGAAGCGGAAGTCGCGTCCGTTCCCCCCGAAGCGCCGGCGTGGAGGATAGTGGCGGGGGAACGGGGAAGGGAAATTACGCCGGCACTAGACACGGGGGGGGGGGGGGAACAGCCAAGGTTGCTTCCGGTGGGTCACGGAGCCCAGTGCGCATGCGCCCACTGCGCCCGCTTCTTCTTAGGGCACCACCCACAGGCTCCAGGCTTCCGGTTAGGACACACCCTAAAGTCGAGTCTCACGCTTAAGCCTCGCCCCCTAGACTGGAGCCACGCCCAGCTCTCAACGTCCTGTTATAGGCCGGTGGGATTCCTTCTGCTGCACCTCCAATTAGTTTGTTCTATACTTCCTTTGCTCCAAATTCCTACTTTTGGAACTCTACCCTCTCAACCAGGCCACACCTACAAACCACGCTCCCCTCTAAATCCTGCCCGTTACACAAAAAGCTTTGTACTGCCTGTTGCATTTAAGAGACATCCCTTTTCTTTTTTCTTTTTTTTTTTTACTTTTTGATTTCTTCTTTTCAGACACGGCCTGTGTCTCACACTGTGGGTCGGGGTGGCCTTACTGTGGGTCCTGTGTAGGCCATAATGGCTTCAGATTTGCAGCAGTTCTCCTATCAGCGCCTAAAGGAATTCTGAGATTATAGGGATGACTCTTTAAGAACTTGTATGTAGTTCTGCCTTGCACCTTGAAAGCATTCCTTTAAAGTTAGTTGTTACCAACCATTGGCATCAATTAGGACGATGCTCTTTAACCCTTAACCCAGACTTACTGAATAGAAAACTTTAGGATGGATCTTAGGGATCCATCCAAATTGAAGCACGTTTGATGCACTCTTAAATGAGAACCACAGCTTTGGCACACTTTACACTTGCCCGCTCATTACTCTATAAACCTTTCTCACCCAGCCCCATTACACGATAGACAGGTAAGCCTGATTCTATACAGCCAATCTCTCCCTTTTTTGGTACCTTTTTCTTCCTCTCCATGGCCTGAATGGCAATCGGTGTCTAACAGTTAAGCCCTAATATGCTGCTTGGGAAAGTACTTCTAGGTAACGGGTTTTGGTTTGTTTTTGTTTGTTTGTTTTTGTTTTGTTTTGAGATGTCACTATGAATGTTCACAGGTGTGCCTTACTTTTTTTGTAAATTAAAAGATCTTTTAACAACAATCTTGACCTCTGCTTCATTTTAAAAGTCCTCCCTTTAAACCCCACTCTTCAGTTAAATACCATTCATTCCCTCTAAATTGCTTTCTGTCAGCCAAGACTAAACTTCGATCCTCAGCCCAATTTTCAGCCTCCTCTTAGGTTGGGCAGCTCCAACCGAAGTTTTTACTGCCCAGGTTTTGACCTCATCTCAGCCCCACCTTCCCCTCAAGCGCACACCCTTCTCTAAGTGCTATGGTGCTGTCCACCCTCCTCAACCCACACCCTCGAGCTGGCCACTCAACCCAGGGCCTTTCGGCATTCAACATACATTACCACTGAGCTATACAGCAAGCTCTCAACTTGTTTTTTCCTCCCACATAGAAAGTCCTCTGGAAAAGAAATTGGAGCAAAAGTGTCTATGTAGAATTAGGAGGAATTTAACTAGGATGGAGGAGCCCTGAGTTACGTCTGCATAGCAGGTTAAATGTTTCACAGTACTTGTCTGGTGGAGGTCAGATTGGGCAATTATGTGAGATGGGGTTCTCTCCAATAACGCACACATACCATTGTCAGGCAAGGTAATGGAGGAACACTGAAAGGGATAGGCACCATGACTGAACACACACTGGAAGTCAGTAGGCAGGGATTTATTTCCACAGCCCATGCCTCCCAGAGCTTGTCAGTCCACAGGAAGGTGCTAGATGGCATCAGGACCCAGAGGTTTAGGTTCCTGCTTCTGATCCCCTTCCATGGCGGAAATACCACCAGAAACAAGGGTGTCTTGGCCTTCTTGCCCATGCCCAGCACCAGCTGAAACCCCCGCTGTAAACCCAGACAGGGGAGAAGTGGTGGAGGATATGGGCCAAGCAGGCTCCTTTTCTTCAGGACTCTCCTCCTGTACCCCTTCTTGAACAGGGATGACCTCGTCGTCGTCCCACAGGGGTTGGGGTCTTGGGTTTGGGGGGCACAGGCGCACAGGCATCCCCACAAGCTCTGGGTGTTTGCGTTTGTAATGGCGCCGGAGAGTACTGGCCTCGGTGAAACGTACCCTGCATGAGGGACATTGGTACGGTCGCTCACCGGAGTGGATGCGGTGGTGATGTGCGAGTTCCCCTGCCTCTCGGAAGCGGCGAGGGCAGAGCACACAACGGAAGGGCCGAAGGCCAGCATGGATGTTGCAATGGCGCCGCAAGTGGCTGGACCGTTTGAAGGTCTTGCCGCAATCCTTGCACACGTGTGGCTTCAATTCTGAGTGCGAGATGCTGTGACGCTCCAGGTCAGAGAGGTAGGGGAAGGCTCTCAGGCACACGGGACAGAAGTGCGGGGCCCTCTTGGAACCAGAGCCCTGGGGCCCATCTGCTGCTGACCCTTCGGGAACTGTATAAGGAACACCCTGATCATCGATCAACAGAAGATCGCTGCTGCCACTGCTGTCCACTGGTGCTGTCAACGGGGTTTCCTGCACTGATCTGGGGGGACGGCCCCGCTTTCGAGGGAGGGAGGACTTGAGAGTCCGATTGGAGGTGGTGGCTCCCCCTGGAGGTCGGCCTCGGCGGCCCTGGGGAACAGGAGGAAGTAAGGCCAGAGGTTTTTCTTCCTCCCCAGACAGAGTTGAAGGTAACGGGTCTGAGCTGGGGTTGTCCATTGAGCAGTGGGGAGCTTGAGTCTGGGTACTGGAGCCGGCTAAGAGAAGAGAGGGGGCGGTGTCAGTGTGGTGAGGGTCTAAGCCCCCGTGTACCCCAGTATCTCACCTATCCCTTCCAAAGTCTTTTGAGACCCATATAACAAGACAATTTATAATAAGTTAATAAGACATACTGACTGCCCTCCTCCAAAAGTCATCCCATGACTTCCTAACCCTTCCTTTGGATCTAGGCTGTCTTTCATGCTGGTTTGAATAAGAATGCCCCCCACCCCCACACACACACACATATAGGGTTCTATGTTTGAGTGTTTGGTTCCATTAGTGGAACTGTTTGGGAAGGATCAGGAGGTGTGGTCTTGATGTTATAGGTGTGGCCTTGATAGAGTAGGTGTTTCACTAGGAATAAGCGTTGAGGTTTCAAAATCCCACACAGTATCCCTCTCCCTCAGACTTCTGGATCAGATGTGAGCTCTTAGCTACAGTTCCAGTACCATGTCAGACTGCTAGGCACCATTCTCCCAACCAAGATAGATGATCATGGACTAGCTTTCTGAAAAATGTAAGCAGGCCTCCAGTTAAAATGCTTTCTTTCTAAGTTGTTGTGGTCATGGTTTTTCATCACAACAGAACAATAACTACAAAAATCAAACAAGCCAAAATAAATCAATTAAAAAAAAAAATCCAGCTGAGAATGTGGGCCTTGAAACAGCCCATCAAATTCTGGACCACAAAGGTCTCAAAAGGCTCCTGCTCCCCACAGAGATGAGGAGACATGAAGAGAGTCAGGTATAGGTCCTAGCCGAAATCTATTGATTTGTGAAGGATATATATGTAAGAGTCTGGGCTTTGAAGTCATTCACCCAGAAATCAAATGCTGAATCTGTCCATTCCTTTGTGTAGCCTTAGCCAAGATCCTTACTTCTCTGAGCTTATTTGTATATCTTTTGTAAGATGAAACTGAGGGATTTTTGTTGTTTGTTGGTTTTGATTTCTTTTACCTACTAACCCAGACATGCTGTGAACATAATACACAAAAGAGCCAGCATAGCAGCACTGGTAGTTAAGCTTCACAGCAACCCTTTGAGGGAACATTTTCAAAGGGTTTCATTTGGATCCAGTTCCATCAGTAGTTAGCATGTGATTCTACAAGTGGCTTTGCCTCTGAGTCTGTTCCTTCTCTGTAAACTCAATATACCAAGGTTGTAGGGAGAATCGGAAGGGATAAGGAAGCTTCGAAAATGTCCTTAGTGCACAGCGTAGAAAACAGAAAGCATCCAAAACTCCAGGATTTTCCCCAGTGCCCACAAGATCGCAGGATGGTAGGAACTGAGTGTACTTGGGGTCATAGGCCACTACAGGCGCAGCTAGCAACAGATGCTGTGGGGGGACCTTGCACCCCTCTTTAAATTATTTTGTTGTTTGTTGGTTTAAAGTTTTGTGAGTGGTGTGGCTATCCAACTCAGGGCCTCACACATACTAGGCCTGAGCTACACCCCCAAAACTTGCACCCCCTTTTAATATGCACACAGCATGAGGTCCACACAGGAGAACCATTTCCAGGATCATATGATTCGCACCATGAGGTAGCCTGGACAAGAAGCTCAATTTCTGGAACATACCTATGAAGTGAGAGAGTGGATCTTCGACCCTCCCCCACCCACAGTCCAGTTCGACGCGTGCCTGTCAGGCGCGAGTGGCCCAGCCCGCAAGCGGGGCGGGCCCTCAGGGTGCGGTGGCCAATGAGCGGCGCGGGGACAGTGGCGGCAGGGGCTGCCAGGAGGGGGTCTGCGCGCGCGAGCCCGGACGGGTTCGACGGGGCGCGAGGTCGGCGTGCGCAGGAGAGAGCAAAGAAGCAGGGAACAGGTGCCGAGTGCGCGCTCGGGCGCGCGCACCGGGACCACCCCCTTTCCCCGTCTCCCCCCACCCGGGCCCCCCCGCCTCTGGGTACCTCATTTGCATGCTGCCTGGGCTCGCGTCTGTGCGCGCGCGCGCGCCGGGGGCGACGGGCCGAAGCGTGGGAAGGGGCGGGGGAGAGGGGGCCCAGCCCCTAGGCGGCGGCGGGGCGGGGGTGGGGTGGTGGAGCGCGAGCTGGGCCCCGCCCCTCGGCACGGACGCCGGCGGCCCCTCCCTCCCCCGCCGCCAGCGCCCACGGGGAACAAAGAGGATGCCCTGGGTCCCAAGGCCCGCACACGCCAGCAACAAATGCGCCTGCGTATCAGTCGTCTTCGTTTGTCCAGTGACAACGCACAAAAATCCCCAACCACCTCCAAATGCCTTTCCTCCCGCACAGCATTCCCAACCCGGTGACCCAATCAAATACAGGTACCGGATAGATGAGAAGCGGGAAATGGCTGCTGAGTGCCCCTAATTAACATGGCGCCCAACAGCTTCAAAGCTCCATGGAGTAAAAGTGGTAAAATGGTGCTTGGTGTTTCCTAACTCTGAACAAGTTTGACCAGTTGGATTTTTCTCCCTCTTCCGGCATCCTACCCAGCGGAAGTCTAAGACTAGAAAAAAGGAATCCCATCTGAACACATCTATGTTAACTCTTCGTAACCGCACCGTGGACTAAGAAAATGCTGCGCGCTGAGGGGACTGCCCTTAGTCTATATGGCCCCGCGGGTAACTTAGGCCCTGCCCCTCCCCTGCCCTCAACAAAGATGGCGCTAGCCTAGCTTCTTCAACCTCAGTGGCTGGGAATACGAAAGGAAAAACACAAGGGCGGGGTGGGGGCGGGATAGAGGAGCCAAGAAGGAGGGGGGTTGGGGGGGTGGTTGGGGAAAAGAGAGCTGAGGCGGAAGTCGAGGGGCCCCTCAGGTGGAAGTGACGCTGACCCCGCTGCCCAAAATGTCGGCGCCCAGAGGGAGGTGTAAGTAATTAAACAGGGAAGCGGACAGACTTTCCCGGCCTCCCGGGGTCCTGCCTGGTCTCCAGGACTTTCGCAACGCAAGAGCAAGGTGGTCTTGCCTAGTCTCCGGGCCGCCTGACCTGCCCCGGACCCGGGCGCCCGAGACTGCACCTTCTAGGGATAGGGAAAGCGGTACAAAGGGCCAGTTTTCCGGGACTTGTTCGAAAGACCGAGCAGGGTGGGCACCCCCCCACCCCCCGGCTGCACCACACACTGTGGGGTGCAGGAGGGGGTGGAGCTTGTGGTGGTTGGGGCGGGGCAGAACTGGAGGAGGAGCTAGTTGGGGCGTGGCTTATAGTCGGAGGGGAGGGGTTTCAAGAAAGGGTAGAGACTGGTTAGAAAATGGGAGAGGTTTATTCCGAGTGGGGCCTAAGTAAAGAGGCGTGAATCACGTGCAATGGGGGAAAGGGCCTTGGTTGAAAAACTAAAGAAACTTCGTAAGGTTAGTGGAAAAATGGGGTCCAGTAAGGCAAGAGAGACCCGGAGTATGTGGTGTGAAGTTTGCCTGAGGTGTGGATTAGAGAGAAGCTTACCATGACAAGGGAGGCCGATGTCGTTGTTTGGAGAGTCTTAATGGAACTATCATGGTTTTTATCATGAAGGTAAAAATGTTTGGAGGGGACTTGGCGGCAAGCTAGGAGAACAAAAGGGAAATAGAGGTGGTTATAGAAAACTGACTAATTTGAAGGAGAAGTTGGGTGGGATTTGGAGGCAAGTCTCAGTGAAGATCTAACTTAGAAAAGTCAGATTAACTTAAAAGCATGTGAGAATAAAGGAACTAAGAGGAGCTTGGTCAAACCGCTCAGTTGTCTTTTCTGTGCCTCGGCTTTCCTAAGTGCGTTGTGCACCTTGCTGCAGTTTTACTTAGCTCAAACCATCACTGTATGAGGTAAGCACTGGTATACCCATTTCAAGCACAAAAAGTTTCTGTTTCTGAGGCGAATGTGCTCAGCCCCAAATCCTTGTCTTGCTAACTTGTCTACAAAAGAGAGTTTAGAAGCAAGAGGTCTGTGGAGAAATACTGAATGCTTAGGGAAGAGAGGAGGGGACTCAAAAAGAGGCAGCCCACACCTAAGCAAGAGTAGGAGGGCCTTAACTTGTAGTGAGCAGTCTTGGAGAGGATTGAGGGAGAGCCTTCGGAACACTTGTTGAAGAAAAGGTAACGGGGACATGGTTAGGAAGATTAGAGACCCAGGAGGGTTTGTGAAGAATGGGAAATTTTAAAGGGCAGTAGTTGAGGCTTGGTGGTGGGCGTGGCTTAGCGCTGCGAGGCTCGAGGCTCCGTGGACAACTGCTTCTGAGCCAAGAGATCCGAGGGAAGGGATAGCCAGTGGAGAGGTGACTCTTACCTGCTGTGTCTCTTCTGTGCTTTCCAGAGAAAGCCGCAAGCCACCACCAGACCTTCCATCATGGATGACCCCTCGCTGCCTGTGGTTCCCGCCCCTATCGCTGCTCCAGGACCAGCACCTTCTGCCACTGCGCCTCGGGTCCCCTTTCACTGCAGCGAATGTGGCAAGAGCTTCCGTTACCGATCAGACCTGAGGCGCCACTTTGCTCGACACACAGCCCTCAAGCCCCATGCATGTCCTCGATGCGGCAAGGGCTTCAAGCATAGCTTCAACTTGGCTAACCACCTGCGCTCACACACTGGTGAGCGGCCCTACCGGTGCTCCGCCTGCCCTAAGGGATTCCGAGACTCCACTGGCCTGCTGCACCACCAGGTGAGTCTGGGGAGCCATACATGGCTGAGACACTGGGACTCCATTCCACTCAGGGAAAGGCAGCTAGAGATGTCGCTGTCTAGTAAATTTGCTTACTTACATGTTTCTCTGCCTCTCCTGTGGATGCCTCTGATACCTACCAGTATCTGCAGCCTTGTGTTTATAATTCTCTTCCTTACCATCTTGAAAATAGGTTTATGTACACCCAGTAGGTCCATGTATACCCAGCTCCTTTATTCTGCAGTGATCAGTTTCCCCTCCATGGAACACAGGCCTTCAAAAGAACTCAGCGAGCGCTTCAAGAAACTTACATTCCTTCAAATGATCGTGCACCAGGTAGAGGTTAAAGAAAGCAATTTCTGAGAAAAGAGTTTTCTAAGGGAGAAGTTGGGAAGCAAATTTTTTAAAAAATCAGGGCATGGTGATTCGTTCTTATAATCCCATCACTTGTGAGGCAGGAGGATCAGGAGTTCAGGGTCATCCTCAGCTACATAGTTTGAGGCCAGCTTGGGTTATATGACCCTGTCCCAGACAACAAGACAGAAATTCATGTATAGGAGTACGTTAGATTGTTATAGATAAGAGGGTGCGGTGTGTCTGATTGGGACTTGAAGTGTGAGACGTCCACTTGGGAAAAGCATCGTAGGTCAAAAGACCAGCAAGTGCAAAAGGCAGGAGGTGGGAAGGCCCTTGATGCGCTCACGGGTGTGACTTGAACTGTTCCTGGGGAGAAACAAACTAACATTCACCCCAGGTAGGACACCAACAGCAGACCAAAATACAGTTGCACAGAATTCTGTTTGGCAAATCAAAGGGTTTAATTAGGCTCTCTTAGAGAGCACAGGTGAGGGGTTACAGCAACATGGGAAACACGACCCCCTGCAAACCCTAAGCAAACACATCACCACAAAGCCCCATGCCATCATAGATGAATGACAGCCTCGCAGAAGCTGAATAATAGGGTCCCACTTTTAGTTACGTCTAATTCCTAATACTGTTAACATCTCACAAGGCCACTTGCAGCTGGGGGGGGGGGAATAATGGCCAGACTCCTGGGAGCCGCCTTGGCTTGCCAGCTTAGGTCAGGTCAAGAGAAGAAAACAAACAAAAGCAAGCAGTGTTTTCACACATGTTACTGGAGGACCACCTGGTGGGGGCACTGTGCAGGGCACTGTGAAGTGGCCCATTTTACAAAGGGAAAAGGCAGGGGTGTTCATGGAGAAGAGAAATGGAATTTGAACTCAAGCCTGTGGATGCCTAGAGCCCGGCCATAGCTATGTTCTGTGGGAATCAGTTCCCAGATGAGGTCAGCACGGAGAACACGCTAGCTGGCCCATAGCAGAGCTGTGACTGGGATGATGGAGTCCCCTTTTGTGGGTTCCTAGACTTGGACAAGAAAAGTTTAAAGCAGACTTAGAAACGTGAGAATCATCTTACTAGAATTTGAGAGAAAACCTTTAAAAAGGCCAGCTAGAAGTCTGAGCAGCTTCAAAGAGGGTTTGGGGGCTGGGCAAGCAGTAAGAGGAGGAGAAAAAGACCATCCTTTTAATTTAGTCCAAGAAAGAAGTCATGCTTGTTGGTGAGGTTCTGTAAGCAGCTACATGGGAGGTGTCTCTTCAGAGAGACAGAAAGTTCAGCCTGTGGGGGCAAGCATGCTGAGGGCTTGGGCTGATATCCAAAGAAGAGACAGAAAGTAGAAAAGGAGCCTGCAGGGGTGATACATGCCTTTCATCTGAACACTCAGAGTGTAGGGGGCAGAGGCATGTGGATTGCTGAGTTGTAGGCCAGCCTAGTCTACAAAGTGAGTTCCAGGCCAGCCAGGGCTACATAATGAGACCCTGTCTTAGAAAGAAAAAAAAGAAAGAAAGAAAAGAAAAAAAGACTAGTACAGAAGGACTAGTTGGGCCTTTTGAGTTAAGAACTCTAAGCAGCTGCATCAGGGGAGGACTTCTGAGGAGCGCAAGTGTATCACCTCATTAATGAGGTGACCATTTCTCCCATCTCCTTAGTTGTCTCCTGGCCAGGTCACTGACAGGCCCAATTGGGTTAACTCTTTTTGGTGGTGGTGGTGGTGGTGGTGGTGGTGGTGGTGGTGGTGGTGGTTGTTTTCTTGTGTTTTGAGACCAGGCTGGCCTCAAACTTTGAGATCCACTTGCCTGTGCCTCCTGAGTGCTAGGATTAAAGGTGAACCACCACTGCCCAGCTTGGATTAAGTCTTAGGGAGATGACAACAGTATGCTGTGTTTGAGGCAGCTTAGAATGTTGTGTCTCCACCCAGAGCCCAAAATAGAATTCAGATCTTTTTCAGATGTATTTACTTACCTGCTATGTATCTGGGTGTTGTCCTGGCCTGTGCATCTGTACTATAGTTCATTCCTGTGCTCTAGTAGGTAGGAAAAGAGCATTGGATCCCCTGAACTGGAGCTGCTGGCAGCTGGCAGCTTCCATGTGAGGCCTGGGGATAAAACACTGATCATCTGTTCTTTCTTTAAAATATTTGTATTCCGTTTTTTGTTCTTGTTTGGTTCACTGATTGTTTTGTGGCAGGGTTTCACCACACAGCCCTGACTGGCCTCCAGCTCACAGGATTGGCCTGCCACTGCCCCTGCCTCCCGAGTGCTGGGATTAAAGACTTGCACTAGTCCAGACCCACCGGGTAAGATGTGTCACAGCAGGAATTAGTTCTTTCCTTCCACCATATGGGTCCCAGGGATCAACGGAGTCACCAGGCTTAGCTGCAAGTACCTGTACTGCTGAGCCATGTTGCTAACCCAGATCCAATTCTTTTGGCCAGGAGGAAGTAGCTTTCTTTTAATGGACCTCGATAAAGCCCCACTGCTTCTCTTTGGTTTTCCAAGACTGGGATTTTCTGTATAGCCCTGGCTGTTCTGGAACTCACTCTGTAGACCAGGCTGGCCTTGAACTCAGAAATCCGCCTGCCTCTGCCTCCCAAGTGCTGGGATTAAAGGCGTGTGCCACCACTGCCCAGCCGCACTGCTTCTTCATTATGGTATTTTAAGTTTTCTTGAGGGGCGCTTGGGAAACTTGCCTTCACGAGGACGTAGGATTCCTTCTCAATGGCCCCCCATTCCCCTAATACCTATCTAGTAACCTAACAGAGGAGAGCCAGCCGGTGGATTCTAGAGCTTGGGTTCATTTCTCCTGGGGATCTGTTGCAGGGCCCAGATCTTCAGCCCTTCCTCTGTGCTCTGTGTTTGCTCACAGGTCGTCCACACCGGTGAGAAGCCCTACTGCTGTTTGGTCTGCGAGCTCCGCTTCTCCTCTCGCTCCAGCCTGGGCCGCCATCTCAAGCGGCAGCATCGGGGCACACTTCCCTCTCCCCTGCAGCCTAGCCCGGGCCTTCCTCCCCTGAGCTCCCCTTGCTCAGTATGTTGCAACGTGGGTCCCTGTTCGGTTTGTGGAGGTGGAGGGTCCGGTGGAGGAGAGGGCCTGGAGGGAGCAGGAGCTACCAGCTGGGGATTGGCAGAGGCTGCAGCAGCAGCGGCAGCCTCACTGCCCCCATTTGCATGCGGTGCCTGTGCCCGGCGTTTTGACCATGGCCGGGAGCTGGCCGCCCACTGGGCCGCGCACACCGATGTAAAGCCATTCAAGTGCCCGCGCTGTGAGCGCGACTTCAATGCTCCTGCGCTGCTGGAACGCCACAAGCTCACGCACGACCTGCAGGGGAGCAGTGCACCTCCAACACAGGTTTGGGCCTCGGGTGGGGGTCCGGAGTTGGCAGGAGAAGGTGACGCCTCAGAGGTGGGGGCCGCCCCGCCTACGTGGGACGCCGGGCTGCTCCTGAGCCCTACTGGGGCAGGCATGCCCAAGCTGGAGGCACTGCTTCCTGGGGACGAGGGCGCTGGGAATGCCCGTGCTTCGGCTGCGGCAGCCGAAGCATCCTCAGAAGACACACTGTACCAGTGCGACTGCGGGACCTTCTTCGCATCTGCCCCGGCATTGGCCAGCCATCTAGAGGCTCATTCAGGCCCAGCCACTTATGGCTGCGGCCACTGCGGGGCGCTGTATGCGGCGCTGGCCGCCCTGGAGGAGCATCGGCGTGCAAGCCATGGTGAGGGTAGCGGGGAGGTTGCCCCCGACGGTGAGGGCGAGCAGGCGCCTGGTGGGCCCGGACACGGCTCCTCCAGCCGTGGCAAGAAAATCTTTGGCTGTTCCGAATGCGAGAAGCTGTTCCGTTCACCTCGAGACCTGGAAAGGCATGTGTTGGTCCATACCGGGGAAAAGCCATTCCCGTGCCTGGAGTGTGGCAAGTTCTTCCGCCATGAGTGCTACCTCAAGCGTCACCGGCTGCTGCATGGCACAGAGCGGCCCTTCCCCTGCCACATCTGTGGCAAGGGCTTCATCACGCTTAGCAACCTCTCCAGGCATCTGAAGCTACACAGGGGCATGGACTGAATAAACAGGACACCCCTGCCCACTAAGTCCAGAGCCAGACCATAAGATGAGCCAGGGTCCCACCTGGAAGAATGGTGCCACCCAGAACCCACACAGGACCACAGTGAAGCATCCTTCAGCAAAGGGGTCCAAAAACATAATTGTTGGGGAATTTCTCTCTGAAATCTACAGAGACTCTTCACTTTGAGACCCCTGGAATGTGGCATGTTCAAATCAACTGGCCTCCGAGACTGGGGACATGGTAATGAAAAACGGGTCTCTGCTACCATCTCTCAGCAGATAACATGTAGGCACCACAATGGTTTTAACCACCTACTCCTTGTGAGCCGTCATTCCAGATGACCTTCATCTAGGGAATGGGGGCAGTATCTTGGACTCCTCCAGGATCCCCTCCAGATGAAACCTGTTAGCCACTGGTGGCCCCGGAAAATGAGTATAACCGGAATCAGCCTTCCCCCAGTTTTGCTTCCTATACTGAAAGGACCAGGGTAGATGCCCCCCACTTTCAATTAACCCACTCTCGGATTAGGTCTCCCTTACTGCAGAATGGTCTGACCCTACTGATCTTCCCCCGTCCTGAAACTAGATTAGACTGGCCCAAAGTCTCCGCCTTTAGGTTGGACTAACCCAGATGCACACACTCCTACCCACTTGGAAAGGGCTGGTGTCTGGAACAGTTGTGGCCTAACCCCACCCTCCTTAGAGTAATAGGGCGGACATCTCCTCATGCTGTAGAGCGCAGTCCTTTGACCACGATTGTCCCAATCCTGTGACCTGGTGGAGGTTGTAGACACTGAGGTTTCCCTCCCCCTTGACCTGTAGTACTTTGGTCTTTCCATCACTACAACTTGACTCTTTGTTCCAACGTCCCGGGGGGATAGGGGAACTTGGCCAGGGGTTTCTCCCCTGTGAGCCTCAACCTGACCCCTCTCCCCAATGTCTCTGGGACTCCAATAAACCTCATCCAGTCACTACTGTCTTGTTTTCTGATCCTGGGTTTCAGGGAGGTGGGGCTCTCTCCCTCTTGGACTTAGATTATGTCTGCCAGGGCCTAGAGAGAGGGCTCAGCAGTTAAAAGTAAGTACTACCCTTTCAGAGGACCAGAGTTCAGTGCCTAGCACCACCCTTTCAGAGGGCCAGAGTTCAGTGCCTAGCACCTCCCTTTCAGAGGGCCAGAGTTCAGTGCCTAGCACCTCCACCAGGCTGTTCACAACCACCTGGAGCTCAAGCTCCAGTGTCCGCCTGTGGCCTCTGGGAGCTCTGCACTCACATGTACAAAGCCACACACATTTCTTTTTAATCTTTAAAAACAGAAGAGATTCACTAAATAAATACAGGTCCTTGAGGGAGAGGCACGAGGTCCTGCCTTTCCTTGTGGATTTATAAGCAGTTAACGGGGGGGGGGGGGGCGTTACTCACAGGGGGGGTTACTCACAGGGTCCCACCCTCTCAGAGTGTAGACATTTAGTGACTAGTAGGAAAGTCAACTGCCTGTACTATTTTTTCCTCTCTAGTGTCGCTACTGGTAAGTTGCCCACGCTCCCATTCAGTACTCAGAAACACCCCCATAGGACATGTCCCTTGGAGACCAAGCAGTCTCCTGAAGAGGCTCCATACCTTCGACTTCACCTTCTGCAGATGAACGTGTACGTTAGACCCCTCATGAAACCCTATGGTACAGAACCAGCCCATCCAAGGAGAGAAGAGGACCACCCATTCATGTCCCACGGCACTCCTGTGCTGTGCCTGTATACCTCACACTACACATTCTAAACGCTGCATAGACCCTACAGTGAACAAAGCAGAAAATACTGGGCCCTCCTAGAACTTGTAGTGTGTGGCCAGTGAGTGTGGAGAGGGGGAAGAGTCAAGTGGAGGTGGTGATCTGTCCCGCGCTACCGTCTCACCAGCAAGAACGACGCAGCACACATAGGATCCTTCTGCAGTAAAGCTTTAATGCATCTTGAGAGGGAGAGCATAAGCTTGCCACGAGTGGAGACCCTGAACAATAGAACACCCGCCCTTTATATGGGTCACAGCGTTTGCCTGGGACTCGGAGCTTCCCCATTGGCTCCCGCACACCAGGCCAGATGCCGCCACGAGAGAGGCTGAGACTCTGAGGTGGAAAATTACCAGGTGCATGCGCACTAGCCTGTTTACAACTTGTCCTCGGCCAGATGTAGGCGCCATCTTGTAATGGCGGATGTGGGTGCGACTCAGGCGGCTCCCTACAGTGATCTTGTGTGATAATGGACAAGACCTTTCGCCAATAAGGAAGAGTGCTGAGAACATGGGTGCTGCTGCCTTAGGTGCAGGCCTGTTACCCCAGAGACTTAGAAAGTTGAGGCAGGCCAGGCAGTGGTGGCACACGCCTTTAATCCCAGCACTTGGGAGGCAGAGGCAGGCGGATCTCAGAGTTCAAGGCCAGCCTGGTCTACAGAGTGAGTTCCAGGACAGCCAGGGCTACACATAGAAACCCTGTCTCGAAAAACCAAAAAAAGAAAAAAAGAAAAAAGTTGAGGCAGGAGACTCAGAAGCCCAAGGCTAGCCTGGGTAACTTAGACCACAACTTCATAACAAAAGGTTGGGCCGGGGAAGGAGATAGCTCAGTTGGTGAAATGGTTCACCCAAAAGCACAGGGACATGAGTTCACACAGAATTCCAGGTGTGATGACACTAGAGAAGCAGAAATAGGGTCCTGGGGGCTAGGGAGCCCCAGCCTACGCAGACAGTCTGTCCTAATTCATGAGGTCTAGGCCAGTGAGAGATCCTATCTCATTGGACACCATTGTCAAGGATGACACCTGAAGTAGTCCTCTGGATTCCTTCCACACACGTGCAGCACTCCCATACACAACTGTGCACACATAAGTACATTAACATTTTGGGGGAAAAGATTGAAAAGAGTGCTGGGAATGAAGAGCAATGGCAGAATGCCTGGAATCCCCCAGTGAGGGGTGGGGCAGGGTGGATGAGTGGTAGAGGCTTGCCCTGAAGACATCAAGGAGCTACTACTGTGGGCGTGGCTCAGTGGTAGAGATCTAGCCTGGAATCCCCCAGTGAGGGGCTGGGGCGTGGCTCAGTAGTAAAGCACTTGCCTAACATGCATGTGCAACGTCCTAAATTCAGTTCCTAGCACTCGAGTGTGTGTGTGTGTGTGTGTGTGTGTGTGTGTGTGTGTGTGAGACCAGAGCACACCAGCTTAGATAGGATGGCCTAGAGGGCTTCCCTGCAGAGGCTGCATTAGCCTGGTCCTTAAAAGGACTGGCTAGGGACACCTAGATACATAAAGGAAGAGACAGAGTCTAAGGAAGCAGGGAAGGGGGAGTTGGCTCCCATATTCCCCATCACATCCCTGTTCTAAGTGTGCAAGACGTGAGAGAGCTCTATAGTGAACAAAATAGACAATCACAATTTTCCCAGACTTTTTCTTTTTTCAGGGTAGGGTTTCTCTGTGTAGCCCTGGCTGTCCTGGAACTCACCATGTAAGACCAGGCTGGCCTTGAACTCACAGATCTGCCTGCCTTTGCCTTCCAAGTTCTGGAATTAAAGCCATGCATCAACACCACCTGGCTTCTAGACTTTACTTTTGAGACAGTGTCTCACTATATAGCTTTGGTTAGCCTGGAACTCACCATGTCGAGCAGGCTGGATTTGAACTCAGAGGGCTATGTTTCGGGAAATATTAAAAAAGAAAGAATATTTCATGTTCCCGTGCTGTTCCCTGGTTCTCTCATCCCAGTTGGGCTGGCCAGCCATGCACTGCCAGGCAATGGCCGACCTGCTTTTATCTCCTGGAACTCTGACTCAGCTCCACAATCTCTCCACCCAGCTTGCTAGGTTCCCACTGGTGGGTCACTACCATGCCAGCCCCATGCTTCACCTCATGGCCGCTGCGGTGCACATCAGGCAAACCCACACTTTGCCACCGTACCTTTCTCTCTGGAACCCAGACGAGCCACCACATGAAGGAAAATGCAACACAAACTTAGCTCAGAAACAATGGTAACTCAATCTCTGGGCGCATCAACTAAAACCTAATCCTGTAAACCTTATCAAAGTCTGATTCCTCTGGTGGCAAATCCTTGTGGATCCACCATGATACCAAGAGACTCTAGTAGCTACATCTTACCTACATGCTGTCCCTGTTCCAAAAGGACCCCCTCTCTCCTGCTCCTCTCTTCCTCCCTCCGACCTGGAAGTCCCCCTACTTGTCCAGCGATTGCCTCCTTTATTCATTAGGGGATTGGTTCACAAGAAGTCACAGGTGTAACCCACTCTTTGTCTGAAGCCTCTCTCTGAAGGGCAGAATTAGCAGAATACCAACAGCCCCAGGACTATCCACAACAGGGACACACCTGCCCACACCACCTGAATGCCAGGATTAACTATACTATGGACATGGACAAGCCACAAATATGCAGAACTAGTCCTCCACTTGTCACCCTCAGTATCCATCATACATGCATTCACAGGTTTCTATTTATCTCCTAGACCTTCACGGCTCTCTCCTGACAGACTGGAGTAGCCTGCACAGGCTCCCTGACTCTCCTTGCTCCATTCAACAGCCAGAGGGCAGGAAAATGGCATGTGTTGTCTCAGCCTCTGCACTTAAAGCCTCTCTTTGCATCTCTGCACTGTCCATGATCACATTCTGAAGTACCTAGCTCTATATAACTCTGTCCTACTTCTTGACTCCCTCACATTGCCCACACGCTGGCATCTAAAGCCCACAATGGCTGGACATGATGGCACATGCAATCTCAAGGACCCCAAAACATTTAAAAAGCCGTGTGTGTGTGTGTGTGTGTGTGTGTGTGTGTGTGTGTATAGATAATTCAAAGGTTCAGAGTACATATTCCTCAAACTGGCTATACAATAGTGGATAACCCTGTACTTTCTGTTCTGCCACCACCTCCCAAATGCTGAGATAACAGGCTAATGCCACATGACTGGTGGAGAACAATTGTCTACAAAACTCAGCTAGTTGGAAGGTTAAACATAGGGGGAGACATCTAGGAAACTTCTGTGATTGTTGGTAGCTAGCAATGTCCTATATCTTAATCAGGGGGTCATTCATGCATGCATGCATGCATTCTTTCATTCATTCACTAATGTGTTTGTGCTGTGTGTACTTGTTTGTGTGTACATGTTCATGCAGAAGTGTGAATGTATGTGTATGTGTGTGTGTACGCGCGTACATGTGTGTGCACCTGTGGAGACCAGAGGTTAACTTGAGGTGTCTTTATCAATTACTCTCCACCTTGTTTCACTTTTCTTAGTGCAGTGTGTGTGCTTGTGTGTGTACTTGTGCATGTGCCATAGCATATGTGTCAGACAGATAGCAACTTTCACAAGTTCTTTCTCTCCTACCATATGGGTCCCACAAATCAAATTTGGGTCATTGGGTTAGCAGATAGCCCCTTCACCTATTGTGCCATCTCATCAGCCCCCACATACCTTATTTTTCCAGATAGTCTTTCTCTGAAACTTCTTTTTGGCTAAGTTAGCTGACTGGCTAATGAGCTTCAGGTGTCTGCCTGTCTTTGTAAAACCCAACCAACTCCATTTTTGAAGAAACTCCATTTTGTGCAAGACCAGGGGCTAAACTCCAATTCCAGAAAGAAAATCACAGAGTCCTCCTGATCAAGTATCCCATGGCAACCCCCCCTCACCTTAGTAACAGACAGTCAGGCTACAATAGCAGGATCAAGATACGTATAGACAACTTAAGACATCCTGCATAGAACAGATAGCTTAGCCATCCTGTTCGTCAGGTGGTTTTGTCCCCATGTTCAGTTCCTGCAGAGTACGCCAGAAATGCAGTTTTAAAACCATTAACTTGCTGACCTGTATGGAAATTCCCCCAAGCTTGCTGCAACTACAACAAATACCCTGCACCCCTAGACTTGGGGTCCTCACTCTGATGCACTGCAATGGGGACAGTGGGAAACCTTGCTCAAGAGCTCGTAATAAAGACCCTTATGAGTTTACATTGGAATTTGCTCCTTGGTGGTTTTGGGGTACCTGCAACTTGGGCATAACATGTTCAACACCCCCCCCCCAGTGAACAACTTTGAGTCAGGGATCGATGCAAAAAGTAAGAGGAATTTATTGTTCCAGCATGCTGGGGTCACCCTGCACACAAAGGAGAGAGAGAACAACCACGTGCAGCCCGTTCATGGAGCTTTTATAGTTTTTAGAGCAGCAGCCATTAGGCACAATGTGATTGGCAGAACAGTGTGACTTTTAAACAGATTGGTCTTTAGGGAATGAGGTAGTAGGGGCTTAATCAGCCCCTCCCTTCCAGCCTATGTGCTCTCTAACCTGTTTCTTTCAGGAGAGGTGGGGGTGCCCATGTGCTCGGGGCCCTGGTGGAATTTCTCAAAGTTCCTGAGCTGACCTCTCTTCAAGAGCACTTACTGCTTTTACAGAAGGTCAGAGATCGAGCACCAGCACACACATGGTGATGTGGCTCACAACCATCTGTTGTAACTTTAGTTCCAGGGGATCTGACACCCTCTTCTGGCCTCCATGGGAAACATGCACACATGTACTGAACAGATATACATGCAGACAAAGCATCTATATGCATTAAATAAGTAAGTTTTATATTTTATTTAATATATAATACATTACATATATATACACACACGTATACATACATACATACATACATACATACATACATACATACTTCTCCACTCAGCTATAGAGGTCCAGAAATGAGGCTTACTCTTTCTGAATAAAATAAATCTTAGAGCATGTGCTATCCCAAGTCTATAATAGCAGCACTTGAGAGGCAGAGGCAGGAGTACCTACCCAGAGTTCAAGTAAGTCTGGACTAAATGAGACCCTTCATCAACAACAACAAGAACCAAATGTCTGAGTTGGAGAAATGAGGCCTGCCCCCTGGATACAGACACTGCCCCGGAAGACAAGGCAGGTCTTGAGAGAAGGAATCTTAGCAGAGTGAGCACATGGAAAGGTGCCAGGGTTGTCATAGAGACAGAAACCACTTGTGGCTGGGGAATGGTGAATGGGAGCCCCCCACCTCACCTCCACCACAAACTTAACTGCTCAGGGAAGACAGTGATGAAAGAGATTGATCCATTTCCTGAAGGGTAGGTAGCACATGTGCCAGCCAGCACTGGAGAAGCTGAGGCAGGAGGATCATTGTGAGTTCCAGGCAGGCCCAGGATACATAGCAAGACTCTGTTTAAAAACAGAATAAAATCTAGCCAACCAACAACATAAATCACCAAATCTGAAAGGAAGAGAAAAAAATCATGGAATTCCCAAGTACAGAGGCAGCCCAGAGCTGGCCGCCAAACCTGCCTCTCTGCGGCCAAGTTTTACAGTTCTTGTTATGGAGGAGAGGGAGGAGCCTCAACCTCTATAAAGCATTAATTACTGTAGGGATGCTGGCAACTCTGAGCCTCTCTTTGAGCCAGAGCTCATGTAGGCCAACCTGCACGCTCACCTGACTTCTCTCTCCCTCCCCCATCTGATTCCAGCACCCCACTCTTCACTGTTCTAGGACCCAACACCATAGTCCCCATTCTTCTGATAAGATCTCAGGTCGGACTATTTCAGATCCTCCTGCCTCCACCTCCCAAGGGCTGGGTTTGGGTCACCAAGCTTGGTTTATGCTGGGATCAACCTGAAAGCTAGACAGACACTCTATCAACTGAGCTACACCACCAGCCCCTCTCCTCCCCTTTGATTTGCCCTCAAATGTACAGTGCTAGAAGCAGTGTGATGAAACTTGCCTTTGTGGGGTTTCTGTGGCTCCCCGAGGGAGATGACCACCCCGAGTAACTCATCAATACTCTAATGTTTGTTTGAGGTAAGCGCAACGTTGAAAAACCTGAGGGTCAGGTTGACCAGATGGCTCAGCAGGTACAGGTGCCTGCTGGGAAGCCTGGTGACTTCAGTTCAGTCCTTGGGACCGATGAGGTCAAAAGGGAGAAATGATTCCTAAGAACCATCCACAGACTTCCACATACATGCCTTAGCACAGATGCACACCCTGCCCCCGACACAAACATAATTAATACAGAAAAAGTATTTTTAAAGAAGAAAATTGGGCAGTAGAGATGGCTGAGTAGTTAAGAGCTCCTACCGCACTTAAATCTCCAGGGAGATCTGGCACCCTCTTCTGGTCTCCTTGTGCACTGCACAAATGTGCACAGACTCCAACTCACACACAAATAAAAACGAAATATTTAACTAATAATAGTAATAATTCTTTTTAAAGATTTATTTATTTTATGTATATGAGCACACTGTAGCTATCTTCAGACACCAGAAGAGGGCACTGGATCCCAATTGTGAGTCACCATGTGGGTGCTGGGAATTGAACTCAGGACCTCTGGCAGAGCAGTCAGTGCTCTTAACCGCTGAACCATCTCTCTCACCTCCTTTTTATTTATTCATCTATTTTTAATAAAGAAAACTGAGGACCATTTTGGCTAGCATGCACCAGTTGTACATCTCTGGGGATGTCTGAGCAAAGAGAACCTTACAGAAATAAGTCCAAAGGAAGGACATTACAGACAAAGGAAGCAGGAGGTGGGAAGTAAGTGAGATATTGGGCCTGCATGTGCTTTTGAAACCCAAGCATTTTGGACATCGGGCAAGGAGGATCACATGTCTGAGGCCAATCTGGGCTATACAGCTAGACTCTGCTCCTCACGGACCCATCCCATCACCAGGAAGTAGGTGAGGGGTAGATAGGGCTTGAGGGATAAAGGGCTGGGTTTTGGTTTTGGTTTTGTTAGTTGCTGATTTTTGTTTGTTTGTTTTTATTCTTGAGCATGAAGAGAAACCTTGGGAGATGTTCAGCTCAGAAATGAGGTGTGGCTGGGTCAGAAATAAAGGTACTTGCTGCCAAGCAGGATAACCTGAGCTTCACGTCTGGAATCCACAGGGTGGAAGGAGAGAACTGACTCCCACAGGTTGTTCTCTCATCCCCGGGGCACGCACAAACTTTTTTTTTTGCTTGTCTGCTTTTGTTTAATTTATTTATTTTGCTGTACTTTGTGGGACTGGATTCTAAGCTGGAAGGAGAGAGAAGCTGATCAGTTGATTGTGTCCCTCAAGAGTAGTGGGTAACCAGGCTGGGTCACAGTGGCTCAGCCACCTCTCACCTGAACCAGAGTAGCCTTACAGCCCTGGCCTGTAGCTCCCCCCACACACACACACACACACACGCACACGCACATGCATTCGCACCCTGCCCCCTCATCCAACCCTGCCTCAGTGCAGGTACCTCGGGAATGTTTCTAAATCCTAATCGGATCATATGACTCTCCTGCTTAAAACCTTCTCAATGGCTCCTCAGTGCTCTCCGAATAATTGCAGGCTCAGCTGCCTGCACGGTCCTTGTGTGGGTTGAGGCTTCTCTCTGACAGGCTGGCCACCACAGATGCCCCAATCCAAGACTGCAGATGCCACCCTCAAGTAACAGCACCCTTGTTCTGTTGTTTGAAATTCTTCCTGTTTATCCATTTCTAAATTTGTTACTTTCCTTCCTTTCCTCCCCTCCCTTTTTGCTGTTGTTTGCTCATTTGTGTATTTGAGACTAGGGCTCACGACATAGTCCAGTCAGGCCTGGAGCCCCCTTACCTCATTACAGGACGGAATTTTGCCCAGTCCCTACCTCCTAAGTGAGGGGATCGGCAGGTATGCACAACCATACCTTGCACCTCTTTAAAAAGAATTTATTTTTCTCTTACTGTTTTGCCTGCCCGTATGCATGTGCACCCTGGGACCTGGAGTGTTCTAGAGGGATTGTGAACTGCTCTGTGGGTGCTGGGAACCCAATCCAGGTCCTCATCAAGAGCAGTTGGTGCTTTTAACTGCAGAGCCATATTGTCTATCTCCAAGCTGAAGACAGGAGTACACAGAGAGACTGAGCACCGGTGGCTTTTGTGTTGTTCTTCTCCTCCATGTGATCACTTGGAGAACCTCCACATTTCCACCCAGTCAGCTTCTTCCTTGTTTTTTATGTTTTGTTTTTGTTTTTTGTTTGTTTGTTGTTTTTTTTCAGGGCATACAAGATTCTTCTGGGTCATGGGTTTACTCTTCCGATCTCTTACTGAGCTTTTTCAGCCACTCATAGTGATTTCCAAGACTGTCGTAGTAGACTAGCTAGAGAGCTCAGTCAGTACAGGCACTTGTCCCCAAGCCTGACCACCCGAGTCTGATCCTAGGACAGGACACACATAGGAGAGAACTGACCTCTGAAAGTTGTTCTCTGACCTCCACTTATGCACCATGATGTGTGCGCACCTCACATACATAAATAATAAATGGAATGGAATTTAACTTCATTTGATTTCTTTTTATTTATTTTGCAATATGCCCCTCTGCGTGTACGTGCTCAAAAGACAGAAGAGGGTGTTGGAAGTTACAGGGGAGTAAGCTTTTGACTGGGTACTGGGAAACAAACTCTGACCCTCGCGAACAGCCACAAACACTCTTAACCACTGAGCTGTCTTCAGCCTTATACA
>JADRCH010000849.1:2281940-2307095 GCA_019843965.1 Rhynchomys soricoides | reverse complement strand
GTGTTTATGTATATGTGTGTGCCTGTATATGTGTGCGCAGACACACAGGTGTGGAAGTCAGAGGCTAACCCACAGAGATACATTTGGTTATTTCTTTCTACTCTGTGGGTCCTGGATAGCTAACTCAGGTCATCAGCCACAGGTCAGGTGCCTTTGCACTGAGTCATCTTGCCAGCCCAAAATACCTATATTGAATTTTAAAAAAAAAGAAAGAAAGAAAGAAAGAAAGCAGCAGCAACAAACCTGGCACAAGTATAATATTGCATGTTTCTGGTTTCTCAAGAGTCAATTCCTGGAATTGCTAGCATGTTAAAGTTTTCCAAACCTGTACTCACCCCAGACAGGTACAAAAGGAACTGTTTACCCAGCCTCTTGCCAACAATGTTTGGCACGAAGTTAACCGTAAAGAACAACAGTGTAACACAGGCAGATTCCTGCAACCGGCCCTTTTCACCATCATACACAATTTAAGATGTGTCCCATAGGGCAGGCTGAAACATTAAAAGCTCCAGTTCCAGGAAACACAGTTGCCAAGGAACACTGGAGGAATGACATTCACTCCCACTGAAAGCCAGCTCACTGTCTCTTCCATCTCCTGCATCCCCACAGCACTTTACCCCAAACAGAGAGCTTCCCTCGTCACACCATCCGGACTGACCCTTGTCTGTCCCTTTTCAGCATACTAGTAATTTTGCCTCAATCGATCCAGCACCAAGGACAGAGCCAGCCCACAGTAGGTGTTCTGATAAAACTGGTCGGGTTATGATCCTGGGGCTTACCGCAAAAGGGGAAACTGAGGCTCGGAGAAGAGAGAATTGCTTGCCCAGGCAACCAAGGGACAGTGAGAGCCAGGCTCTATCACAGAGGTGGGTACACTCTCAAGCCTGTATCACTCACTGCATCGTTCATCTCCATCTCTGCCTTCTTCAGACCCAGCAGCCCAGCACAGTGCCTGGCACCGGCAGGGCTTGATAAATGCTTGTTTGTTGAAAGAATGAATGAATATGTGTTATCTGTTGGGAAACGGAGGAGGAGTGGCAAGCTGGGTCCCAAGTCCCAGGCTTGCAGCCCCCTCCTCCTCTGAGGGTCCAAAGGACCGGCCTTCAGCCCCTTCCCCTCCCGGAATCCAAGGAGCCGCAGCTCCCTCCTTCTCTGCCCCCCGAGGTCCCTGGCCCTCCGCTTCCGGCTTCTCAGCCAGTCTTTCCTCTTCTAACCTCCGACCAAACACCGGGTTTCCGGGGGGAAGGCTTAGGCTGTAACACCGAGCCCAGCCTCCTTCTCCACCCCCCCACCCCCCACCACGCTCAACCCCCTCCCTCCCCGCCACCACTGTCCGCGATCGCCCGGCAGCAGGGAAGGAAGAAAGGAGCGCAGGAGGCGGAGGTAAGACCGGCTCCCAGAGACGGGGGCGAGCCCTGGGCCCTGCGCAGAGCAATCTGCAAGGCCTCGACCCGCTGCCCTAATTCTGCAGATCATACCTACCCGGAACAGATAGACCCCTCTTGGACCTAGAGCCCCCGACAGCCGGCAGGCTCCACGCCCTCCCCCGACACCACGCCCGGCCAGGGGTCTGGCCACAGCCTTCTTCTCTCTGGGAATTTTCTGCAGCCCAGCTCCCAGTCCCCTCCTGCCCCTTGTCTTGTAAGTCAGGGCCCCCTCCCAGCTCCTTCCTTCACCCGGACTCAGAGGCTACATCTACCTGCAAGAGTCTAGTTCGCCTATCTTGTTCTATCTGAGACCCAGGAGTCCTACCCTTCACTCTTCTTGCCTGAGACCCAGGGATCCAGGAATCAGCCCTTCTTCAAACCCAGGAGTCCAGGTCCCAGTCCTCCTCCTTCAGAGCCAGGAGTCCAGACCCCGGCCTTCCTCCCTTAGACCCAGGAGCTCAGACCCCAGCCCTCCTTTAGATTCAGGAATCCAGACCCTAGGCCTCCTAGACCCTCAGACCCAAGAGCCCAGACCACAGCCCTCCTCCCTCAGGCCCAGCTACTCCCTGGTCCCTCCCAGACCCTGACTTCTGGACACATACACATACTTTTGATTTCCAGGGCCTCTTGACTTTGAATCCCACCTTCCTTGGGCCCCAAGGGTGGTTTGGTTCCCAGCCCCTCCAGGAATGTTCACGCCCCAGGGCACTAGAGCAAAATCAGCTGGCTGACTTTGTCTCCCTGTGTCTCCTCTGTATGTCTGTCGTTCTGTCTTCCTGTCCGTTCCCACCTCTGATATCTGTGTTTTCTTTCTCTTTCTCTCTCCTTTGTGTTTCTCCTGAACTTTGTCCTGCTTTCCTACTTCTCCACAATTCTCTCCTCTCCTTTCCTGTCTCTATCCCCTTCTGACCTATCTCTGCCTCTTCACCACCTTCCTCTCCCACCTCTCATGTCTCCTCGTCTGGACTGTGGATCTACCCCCCTGTACCTCTGTTCTCTCTTCACTTCACCCCACATCTTTCATCTCTTCTCCCCACCCCTGCCTCTCCCCCCCTTTCCCCACAGGCATGGATCCACAGCCCCCTCCACCTGCGCAGGGCAGTCCACCTCACCGTGGCCGAGGCCGAGGCCGTGGCCGTGGCCGTGGTCGAGGCCGTGGTCGTGGCAGAGGGGGTGCTGGAGCCCCTAGGGCGCCTCTGCCCTGCCCAACCTGTGGTCGCCTCTTCCGCTTCCCTTACTACCTGTCTCGACACCGGCTGAGCCACTCGGGCCTCCGGCCCCACGCCTGCCCCCTGTGCCCCAAAGCTTTCCGCAGGCCTGCCCACCTTTCCCGCCACCTTCGTGGCCACGGGCCTCAGCCCCCGCTGCGCTGTGCTGCCTGCCCACGCACCTTCCCGGAGCCGGCCCAGCTCAGGCGCCACCTGGCCCAGGAGCACGCAGGTGGCGAGGTGGATCTGTCCACGCAGAGGGCAGTGAAGGAGGAGCCCGAGGCCAGTTGGGGTCCGCAGGACGAGGGCGTGGAGCAGCCCGCCACGGTGGCGGTGGCCGGGGTTGCAGAGGAGGCGACTGCACAGTGGCCAGAGACGTGGCCCGCGGGGGACCCGGTTCCTGTGGCTGCCCCCACGAGTACCGATCCTCGGGAATCGGAGGCCGAGGAAGCTGAGGCCGGGGCAGCGGAGCTAAGAGCAGAGTTGGCACTAGCCGCGGGGCGACAGGAAGAGAAACAGGTCCTCCTCCAGGCCGACTGGACGCTGCTGTGTCTCCGCTGTCGCGAAGCCTTCGCCACCAAGGGGGAGCTCAAAGCCCACCCTTGTCTGCGCCCCGAGGGAGAACAGGAGGGCGAAGGAGGACCCCCACCCCGCCCCAAGCGACACCAGTGTTCCATCTGCCTCAAGGCTTTCGCCAGGCCCTGGTCCCTGTCGCGTCACCGACTAGTCCACTCCACGGATCGGCCTTTTGTGTGTCCAGACTGCGGCCTGGCCTTCCGCCTGGCCTCCTACCTCCGCCAGCACCGCCGCGTCCATGGCCCACTCAGCCTGCTGGCCCCGCTACCCGGGGCTGGAAAGAAGGACGACAAGGCCTCGGGTGGAAGGAACTTAGGGAAAGGGCCCGAGGGGGGCGAAGGGGCAGAATGTGGGGGTGCATCGGAAGGGGGCGAAGGCGGGCAGAATGGAGGAGATGCCACCCCAGCCCGGCCTCCGGCGGGGGAGCCACGTTTCTGGTGTCCTGAGTGTGGCAAAGGTTTCCGACGCCGGGCACACCTACGCCAGCACGGAGTCACCCATTCCGGGGCACGCCCTTTCCAGTGCGTGCGCTGCCAGCGGGAGTTCAAGCGACTGGCGGACCTGGCTCGCCACGCTCAAGTCCATGCTGGGGGTCCCGCCCCGCATCCGTGCCCGCGATGCCCACGCCGCTTCTCCCGCGCTTACAGCCTCCTGCGCCACCAACGATGCCACCGCGCAGAGCTGGAACGGGCGGAGTTGGAGAGGGCTGCCTCGCTGCAGGAACTCCAGACCCAGGCCTCACAGTCGTCCCAGCCTCCGCAGCCGCTTAAGCAGGAAGCAGAAGGGCTCCCTCTGCCCATCGCCCACATAAAGGAAGAGCCTCCCTCACCTGGAACCCCACCCCAGTCCCCGCCGGCTCCTCCTGTCTTTCTCAGCGCCTCCTGTTTTGACAGCCAAGACCACTCAGCCTTCGAGATGGAGGATGAGGAGGTGGACAGCAAGGCCCACCTACGCGGATTGGGGAGCCTGGCCTCCTGACCCTCACATCCACCCTCCGCCCTTCCAGTTGAGCTCCCGGTTTGCAGTAAGGAAGAGGGAAGCTGAAGGAGAGGAGCCTCCCCTGCCTACCCCTGAGCCCTGGGTCATTCCCTTTCTCCTTTACCCACCCCTAGACCCCTGATGCTGGTTAGGAACGTCTCACCCCAACACGTGTCTTAAGTAAGGCAGGACAAGGCGGAGGACACTTGGCCAGAAAGATAGAGACTGCTGGGTTTGTCTCAGCCTGCCCATCCCTGTTACAAACACTGGACACCATCACCTCTTTGGAACTGCCAGACCCTGGGGGTTCCCAGTGCGAAAGGTCTGCCCCCGTTCCTCTGTCTCTGTGAATAAATGTGAGTTCGTGTAACCCTCGAGTGAGGCTGTCTGTGGGGGTCTGCTGAGTCAGGATTTACCCACGCTTGGGTTCAGAACAATGTCGGTCATAAACCAGATCCCAGGGGCATGGTTGATATCAGTAATGCAAGAAGTCTGTGGACCATGGATTGAGAAAAAAGACTGTACTAAGACGGAGTGCCATGATGGCTGTCCTCAGGAATCCCTGGGTACAGTTTAGCCTGTCCCCATGATATGCACTGTTTGCATTTGTAGGGCAGATTTCTAGGCACAGAATTGCTACTCTTTGTGGGAAGTCTGCAACTCCGTTTCTGAGGAAACACTAGATATTTCCCAAAATTCCCATTGCAGTTGTGAAGGCGCCAATAGACTCCATTTTCCTGAGGAAACCCAAGTACCAGATGTGATCTGTGTTGCATGTGAGGATCCATAACTGTAATCCCAGCACTTAGGGAGTGGAGTCAGAACAAGGATGTGAACTGACAGCAACAAGTGGCACAGCCAGGTATGGCTCCGCGCACTGTGGCCCCGTGCCCGAGCTCTTAGCCCTTATTCTGTGATTTGTCTTCGTTCTTCCTTCCTTCACGCTGGAATGCCTCCTGGAGCCCCTCCATTGCGCAGGACTTTGTCCTGAGTGCTTTTCATTTTTCTGTTAAGGAAACACAATCCTTTCTCAATCTATGGCTTTCATTTTAGTGGGAGGACATAGACAAGGAAATGAAGCAATCCCAAAGCTTAGGGGCCAGTGTGGCGGTTCAGTGGATAAAGGCACCTGCAGCTGAGTTTGGGAACTGAGTTTGATACCAGAGACCATTGGAATGGTGGAGGGAGGAAACCGACTCCTACAAATTGTCCTCTGACCTCCACATGCTAACAGTGATGTGTGTACATGCATGCACACACACACACTCTCACATACATGCACACAAATGTAAGAAGGCATTTATTAGGGGGTTGATGGAGAAAAATGGTACTGGACAAGGTGGGTAGGAAGCACAGACCCATAGAAGTAGGATCACTGGGAAAGTGACACCAGTGCACTGCCCGTCAAACTCTCCGATACCCATCATCTATCTGTTATCCATCCATCAATCATCTGTTACCTCTCTATTATCCCGATCATCCCTCTGTCATCTACTGACATCCACCCATTACCCATTCATTCATTTTTCCATCCCTCAATCTATCGATCCATCCACCATTTATCTATCCATTTGTGGTGGCTACTCTTGCATTCATCATTCACCCATCTCTCCTCATTCTTCATCGCTCTGTCATCGATTGGAATCTCTTTACCATCCATCCATCCATCCATCCTAAACCCATTCGTTGTCTATTCATTATTCACCTATCTTCTATCCACTCACTCACTCATCCCTTTTAATCCATTGGCATCTATTCATTCTCCATTCATCTATCTACCATCATCCAACCAACATATTTTTTTTAATTAAAACCTTATATTAGAGCAATTTGAAATTGTATTGATGTGAATGAAAATGGCCCCCATAGTCTCATAATTGGAACACTTGGTCTCCAGTTGGTAGAACTGTTTGGGAAGAATTGGGAGGTGTGGCCTTGTAGAAGGAGGTGTGTCACTGGGAGTGGGCTTTGACATCTTAAAATCCCTTGCCATTCCCCGTTGACTCTGCCTCAGACCTGTAGATCAGGATGTGAGCTCTCAGCTACTGCTCCAGCCCCATGCCTTCCCACTGCCATGCTCCCCACCATGATAGTCATGGACTCTTAACTCTCTGAAACTGTAAGTCCCAAATAAATGCTTCCTTTTATAAGTTATCTTGGTTATGATGTCTTATCACAGAAAAGTGACTAAGTCAGCAATTCACAGAGAGGTTATGTTAAAGGTATAGCAGTCTCATGCATCTATTTTTTTAAAAGAAAACTTCATTTAAAGCAATTTACAATTTACATTTATTTCTTTACATATAGTGAGTGTGTGTGTGTGTGTGTGTGTGCAAGTATGCCCAAGTATGTGGGCACACGTGCCCCAGCATGGTGTGGAGATCAGAGGACAACTTGTAAGAGTCAGTTCTCTCTCACTCATTGGGGTGTATGAGGTTGGAGACAAATCATCAGGCTTGGGTACAAGTGCCTTTATTGCCTGAGCCATCTTACTGACCCTAGACTCCACTCTTTTAAACATAGAGCCGTGTTCTAGACAAGCACCTACTGCTGAGCCACACCTCGAGCCCTTTGCTGGTTGGTTCTAGGCAAAATCCCTACGGATGAGCAGTATCCCCAATTCTCTCTCTTTGAAACAATATTTATTTTTGTTTTGTGTATATGTGGCCCTCTGTGTGTGAGCATGTGGGTATAGGTGCCCAAGGGGGCCAGGAGAGGGCACTGGATCATCTGAGGCTAGAAAGATAGGTAGTCGCTTTCTCCCCTTTCTCCTTGTCTCTCTCTGTTTCCATGTTTGTCTCTCCATCTCTGTCTGTCTCTTTCCTGTACCCTTACCTCTATTTCTTCTTCACATCTTCAGCAAGGGCAACAATTGCTCTTAACCACTAAACCATCTCTATAGTCTCTCTTTTCAACTTTTATTTTGAGACAGGATCTCTTATTTCCTCAGACTGGCCTTGAACGTTGGATCAGTCTTGCCCACCAGGCCCAGCCTGTATTCTTTGTTTTGTTTTGTTAGATGACAAAGTCTATGTAGTCCAGGCTAGTCTTGAGTTTCCCAGGCTGGGACTATAGGCACTTGCCCCCTTAGCTGGCTTTGGTTTTGGTTTTGTTCTGTTTATGTTTCAGACAAGATCTTCCCATGTAGCCCAGGTTGGTCTCCAAGTCCATCTTCCTACTTCAGCCTCTTGCCCACTGGAGTCCTACACAGCCCCAACCCCCAACCATGTTGGCTTAGCTTCTGTTCTTCTTTTAAAAGCCACTAAACATGTACACATGGAGAAGAAAGATGTGGTAATGAAGCTCCTAGTAGAGATGGAAGTTTCTAGAACAATCCTTTGTCTTACTATAAGGAAGTGTTGTCCATTCTACCCACATCCTGGTTTACTTGTTTATCCAATCATTTTTGTGCATCAAGTTGATCTTGGGGCACTGGTTTATAGGTTGGGTGGTATGTTTCATAGGTCAGGTGACATATTATAAGGTGAGTGATGTTAGTCTGCCTCCAAGTTATTTATTTCCTTGGGACTTATCTGTTCTGATGCAGGTGCAGACAGAAAAACAGAGACCACAGTGATCTGGACCTGGGCACACGCCTCTCCCAGGGAACTGAGGTTGTGGGAACAGTAACCTGCTAAGTCTCCATCGTGAGAGCTTCGACCCTTCCAGGCTGGCTCTGGAATGCAACTGGGCAGAGCCCCCAGCCTCCTCAAGCCTTATCTGCAACTGCCCACACAGTGCCAGGCAGGGAACCGACCGGACAAATACTCAGCCACCACCCTTGGCTCCTACCCCGCCCTGTCTGGAGAAGAGAAGTCAGGGAGAGCGGAGGAGGGGATGGGAGGAGAACAGCGATGAGATGTCTGGATGCAGACTCAAAGCTCCAGAGACGAGGGGTAAGGGAGACAGAGACAGAGAGAGACAGAGTCCAGAGACACAGAGAGATGGAGGGATGAGGAAAAAAGCTAGGAAGAGACAGAAGTGGGGAGAGACAGGGAAAGACAGATAGAAAGAAAGAGGAAGCTGGGGAAATGTGGAAAGAGAACAGGAGGAGGAGAGGGGGGAGACTGACTTTGTATCAGGACCCACAAACCCAGCCGCTCTCCTGGCTCCCTCCCATGTAAGCTTCCAGGAACAGGCACTTCACCTTGGCTGTCCCCCTGCATCTGTCCTGGTACAGGCCAACTCTCACCTCTCGTAGATTGGATGGGCAGTTCTCTGCCTGGAGCGGCCCTACCCTTCCCTCCAGGCCTCCCTGTAAATGCTCCCACCCAACCTGCGGTCCACCCCTGCTCTCTGCCATTACCCCACATGACATAAATGTAAGCTAACCTCCATTGGAATCCATTCATTCCGCCTGACCTTTCCCAGCTGCAGTGGTAAAAGAGAGATGCCAACCGGCTCACCTGAAACCTAGGGAGATGGACCTGGCCTCATCAGATGAAAGCCTCAAAGGAACCAGGTTTTTCCTGAGCCCAGAGGATGATTCCACACTGAGGAGGCTTTTTGTACTGACCTAGGAGGTGCACATACTATACCATGCAGCAAGAAATACAGATGACCTTTGAAACTGAGGACAGTTCCATCCCATGGCCAGCAAGGTACCAAGAAACTAAAACCTTGGTCCTAGGACCACACAACTTGGGTACCACCACAGTCTGAATGAACCTGGAGCAGGACCCAGCCCAGCACACATCTTGAGTTCAGTCTTGCTTGTAGCCATCTTGTATTTTTGGCCCACAGACACAGCAGGCTCCCTCGTGGGTGCCCCTTCAGGGTGCAGCATAGAAGATAAAGGCAGTCTTCTTCCTTCTGACGAGCAAACGAGTTAGCCCTGCCCTTTCTGTGCATCTTATCCCCTGTTGCTGCCTCTCTCTGCCACTGTCTCTGCTTCTTTTTCTCTCTCTGCCTTGATCTGTATCTCTTTGTCTCTTTTTGCATCTTTCTATCCATCTGTCTCTCTCCCTGTTTATCTGTGTGTCTCTCCCTATTTCTCTGTCTCTGCTTCCTTTTCTGTCTTTTTCATTGTCTTTGTCTCTCTGTCTCTCTCTCTCTCTCTCTCTCTCTCTGTCTCTCCATCTCTCTATCTGTTTTTTCTCTGTCTCTCTCTCAGTCTCTGACCCTACATCAGTTACTATCACACCCACCACAGCCCATCAGGGGCTAGATGTCATCCATGGAACTTATTGACCACCGCATTGACTGTGTCATCCGGCAGAGGAACTCTTTCTCTTTGCTTGCAGACTCCCCACCTGTACCTTTTCTAAAGCTGACGTGACAGAGCACAAAGAAGGTCTTAAAACTGCAGACAAAGCATTGCGCTGTCACACTGTCCTGGAGGGTACAGAGGCCTGAGCTCCTGAGTGAGATAAACACACACGAGGCCTCTTCCATTGCCTTTCCCTGGAAAGCTTCAGGGTCCCCTGACTTGTAGCCACAGCCTCTCAGCCTCTGCTCCAGACACACACAGCATCTCCCTATACCTCACTGTCTACATGAGCATCCTCCTAAACGGAAGGTTGTCATTTTGACTTAGGGTATGCCTTAGTTTTGTTTCCTGTTGCTGTGATGATAAAAAAAAACCACCCTGAAAAAGGCAACTTCTCGGAGAAAGGGTGTGTTCGGCTCACAGTCCTAGGTTACAGTCCATCACTGCAAAGGAGTCCAACCTGCAGCAGCTAGTCACAGCACATCCAGACTCAAGAGCCGAGAGTGGTGAATTACTGCATGTACGCTTGTATTCACTTTACTATCTCTGTTCTTATATAGTACCAGTCTCTGCCCAGGGAATGGCACCACCCACAATGGGCAGGTCTCCCCACCTTAATGAACACAGTCAAGAGAATCTTCCACAGAAATGCCCACAGGACAATCTAATTTTCCCAAAAGACTCTAGACCATGTCAACTCGACAGAACTACACAGGAGTCCACGTTGCTGGAATGGGGGTCCACTTGACCCTGCAGTACCCTCTGCTGGTAAAGTGAAGGATACTGTAGCAATCCTATTTGTAAATAACATCACGTTCTGAGATGCTAAGAATTAGGACGTCAGTGCTTTTCTTTTCTCTGTGTATATCTATGTGTGTCTGTTGCTCATGCATATGTGTTCATGTGTGTCTGGGAGCCAGAGGACAACTTCAGATATTTTTCCTCAGGTGCCAACCACTTTTTTCCCCCCAGACAAAGTCTCTCTCTTGCTGGCTGGGCCTGAGCTCATCTGTAACTGAGGATGACCTTGAACTCTGAATCCTCCTGCCTCCAACTCCCAAGCACTGGGATTACAGTCATCCATCACTACATCTTCAATATGCAGTGCAGACAGGGTCCAGGCTGGCTTTCAACTCCTGGTCCTTCATCTCCCTCCTCCCTTGGATTACATGTGAGTGTCACCATACCAAGCTGTAGCAACTCTTTATAGGAAACAATTCATGCCACCTCGTCCCTCCATCCACATGGACTACATGCCAGCATGCTAACCTCAGCCATGTTTAATCACTGATACCCATGTAGAAGTGTATCTGCCAGACCTGTGAGAGGGCTCTGAGGGTAGAGGCACTTGCCACCTATCCTGATGGCATGAGCTTGACCCCCAGGATCCAGAGGGTGGGAAGAAAGAAAAAACTACTGCAAGCAGCCCTCTGACCCCCACACACAGGCGGTGCCAAGCACAGATATTAATAAACAAATAAATGTAATTATTAAAGAATGTGTCTGAATAGAGCGGGTACAGAATGTCCCTCGTGTATACCCCCCACTGGCTCATTGGTCCTTCACCCCTTCTCACTGGGACGTAGATCATGGGGCTCACCATGGCCTCAGCATCAGATGCACAGTGTTTGCTGTTTACTCAGCAAATGAGCAAGACGAGGACTGTATTCTAGACTGCTGCTTACTTTACAGCGGAAGCAAGAGAGGTTCAGACAGATCAGGGACAGCTGCACATGCTGACAAACACTTGTAAATCTCAGTACTGGGGAGGCAGAAACAAGAAGATAGTGTGTTTAAGGCCAAGATGGCTGTACAGTGAGATCCTGTCTCAAAAGAGCAAGACTTAAGAGCAGAGCTGCTGGCATGGCTCAGGGGTAGAGCCTCTGCCTAGAATCCCCCAGTGAGGGCTGGGGGTGAGGATCAGTGGTTAGAGCACTTACCTAGAGTGTGGAAGTCCCTGGGTTCTACGTTTGGTACTGCAAAACTACATACATACATACGTACATGCATACACACACACATACATACACACACACATACATACATACACACACACATATACATACATACACACACATATACATACACACACATACACATATACATATGTACACACATACATACACACACACATACATACACACACATACATACATACACACATACATACATACACACACATACACATATACATACATACACACACACATACACACACATACACATATACATACATACACACACATATACATACACACACACACACAGACATACACATATACATACATACATACACACATACATACACACACATACATACACACACACATACATATACACACACATACATACACACAGACACACATACATACACACATACATACACACACACATACATACACACATACATACATACACACATACATACATACACACACACATACGTATACACACACATACATACATACACACACACATACGTACACACACACATACATACATACACACACATACGTACATACACACAGACACACAGACACACAGACACACAGACACAGTATTGAATTTAAAAGAAAACCACAGGTCAAGGAAAAAAAAAAAAACAAATGGAATTGATCATCACTGAAAGTGATTTTTTTCTTTCTTTTTTTTCTTTTTAGTTTTTCAAGACAGGATTTCTCTGTGTAGCCCTGGCTGTCCTGGAACTCACTATGTAGACCAGGCTGGCCTCGAACTCAGAAATCCTCCTGCCTCTGCCTCCCGAGTGCTGAGATTAATGGCGTGCACCACCTGGCTTACTGAAAGTAGTTTTTATAAATTTTATTTATTTAGTGTGTGTAGGTGTGTATGTGTGTCATGGTGCATGTGGAAGTCAAAGGACGGCCTGCAAGAGTGTGGGGGGGGGGGGAGTCCGTCCGTCATGCAGAATCTGGGGATTGAACTCACGTCCTTAGGCTTGATGGCAAGTGCCTTTACCACTGAGCCATCCTGTTAGTCCTGAAAATAATACTTTTATATATATAGAGAGAGGTGGAGTCAAATCTTTGCAATGAGGCTGGAAGCCACGGCTCGGTTGGCAGAGGACTAGTCTAGCTTGAACAGTAAGGTCACCTGCCGCACATAATCTAGGAGTGACGATCCTAGCACTCAGGAGGTAGAGAGAAGAGGATCCGACATTCAAGCTTATCCGTGGCTACTTAGTGCTTTTAGAGGCCAGCCAAGCCTACATAAGACTGTGTCTCAAAAACAAATGAAGCTGGCAAGATAACTGCCCTGCTTGGATTTTTTGTCAACTAGTTACAAGCTGGAGTCTGTAGGGTGTTTTCTTGATTCACGAGAGATATAGAAGAGCCCAACTCCGTCCTACCTTGGCTTCCTTTAGTGGACTGTGACTCTGGATATGTAAGCCAAATAAAGACTTCCCTCCCCAAGTTACTTTTGGTCAGAGTCTTTACCACAGCAATAGAAAACAAACCAAGAAAATGGCTGAGCTGTTAAAGGTACAGGCTGAGCAAGCCTGAAGACCCAAGTCCTGGCACTCACATGGTGGAAGGAGAGATCTGATTCCCTCTGATTGACACATACAGCCCCTACCCAACACATGCACGCAATAGATAAATAAAATATATCAAACCCAATCAATTAATTAAAGAATAAATGTTTAATATGATCTAGGGTTTTCCGTAGGCCATTTCTATTGTAGTCTGTCATTACAGTGTGGACTCAACCAATGACAGTTGCTGCAATCAATTTTAGAATGTTCTCATTATCTGCAAAAGAAACACTAAACCTCTTAGATGTCACACACACACACACACACACACACACACACACACACGTCCTCAGCAACCAGGGATTTGCTTCCAGTCTATTTTTGTTATTGTTGGCTGGCTTTGAACGTGCTGTGTAGCTGAGGATGACCTTGAACCTCTGATCCTCCTGCTTCTAGCACGCTTCTACCACCCAAGTGTTGGGATTGCAAATAAGTATCACTGTGCCTAGCTGTTTTGCTTTGGTTTTCCTTTTTAAAGATTTGTTTATTTTCTTTTATGTGCATGACTGTTTTGCCTGTGTGTGGCATGTGTATGGCACTGCTTGCATGCCTGGTGCCTACAGAGATCAGAAGAGGGCAACAGGTTCTTTGGAACTGGAGCTATGAGAGGGGGTGACCATTTAGGAACCAAACCCAGGCCCAGGTCCTCTCAAGAGCAACCAGTGTTCTTAACTGCAGGGCCATCTCTTCAGCTCCCACCCCTGTGTCTTTTTGCTTTGCTTTGTTCTATTTTGTTTTTCAAGACAGGGTTTTTCTGTGTATCCCTGGATGACCTGAAACTCACATTGTTGACCAAGCTGGCCTCGAACTCAAAGATATGCCTTCCTCTGCTTCCCTAGTGCAGGGATTAAAGGCTGCACCACTGCCCAGCCTGCCACATTTTGCTTTAAATGTGGGGTTGAACCTAGCGTATCACACATGCCAAACAAGCATTCTATTGATGAAGCTACATTCCCAGCCCTGTCTCTGTATCTTTGTTACAGTTTGTTTGCTTATGGTCTTGCCTTGTAGCTCAGGTTGGCCTTAAACACTGTATACCCCAGGCTGACCTTGAGCTGCAGATCTTCCTGTCTTAACCTCCTGAATGCTGAGGGTATAGATGTGGGCCAGCACCCAGACTCTGTTTCCTCTCTCTGTAGATCGCCTGTGTGTTGGTTTGGTCTCAGCTATATCCCAGAATCCCCCACACCGCTGGATACACAGCAGCAGGGTGGGCTCAGCTGTATCCCAGAATCCCCCACACCGCTGGATACACAGCAGCAGGGTGGGTTCAGCTGTATCCCAGAATCCCCCACACCGATGGATACACAGCAGCAGGATAGGCATTCCATAGCTGTTTCATCTCCTTATCCTGATAAGAATTCAGTTCCACAGCAGTGACCTCGCTTCCTACTGTTGTCACATGGTTTCTGCTCAACCACCTCTTCCTACCTCACTCTCAGGACTGCTGAGAGCTACTCTTGGGCTTGACTTTGCCACCTCTGTTAGATCAGGTTCACCCTGTTTCAAAATCATTGCCAGGCCTGTCCAAATCCTTTGCAGACATCCACGGGGGCAAGGATAAAATCTATCTGCTTTCACCTGGGACCAGCTCCCTACCCCTGACTTAGCTTATGCAAGGTCCAAAGAAGTGTGTATTGGGGTTGAATGCAATTGAGAGAGAAGACAGTAACCTTGCTTGACATGTATCTGCCCATAACCCTTGGTTCATAAACTTCTGCAAAG
Organism: Rhynchomys soricoides; assembly: GCA_019843965.1. Taxonomy (NCBI): domain Eukaryota; kingdom Metazoa; phylum Chordata; class Mammalia; order Rodentia; family Muridae; genus Rhynchomys; species Rhynchomys soricoides. The sequence continues at coordinate 2,292,419 of JADRCH010000849.1, read as the reverse complement.
GGCATGAAATGCAGTAGGCTTGCATGGGAGATCCCAACTCTGCCACTGACCCCAAGCAGGACAAGGAGCTGGAGACTTAATCTCTGCAAGTCTCTCTTTCCTCAGCTATGAAACACAGCTAAGAATAGGACCGACCTCCCTGGGGCTGCTGTGAGGATTAGCACAGGGTCTGGTAATACGCAGAGTTCAGTAAATACCAGCCAGAATTATTGCTAATCGCACAGGATTTATACATCTATTAGACCCACTGTATTTGACCATAGTCTGGCTCTTCATTCCCCACACGGTTCCTGAGACAGGGGGAGAGAACCCAGTGTGCCTTGGGCACTCTGAAACCTTCCATGTGACTGGGGTGTTGGGTGAGATGGGGTGAGACTGGAGATAAGATGGAGCAGGTGCCAGCCACTAAGAGATCTGGGGCCAGGATGGGGAGCTTTGGACTCTTCCAAGAGCAATGTGGAGCTGAGAGAGGCTGTGGAAAAGGAGAGGGGTCAGGTCAGAGTTGAGCATTAAAAAGATGCCCTTTAGGGGTATGGATAGTGGACCATTCCAGGAAACAGGCTAAAGATGGGAAACGGTGAAGGTGACGTCCATTTACAACCCTGGGTTGAAGAAGGCAACAGTTCTTAGCCTGTAGTTTCCAGTGTTCCAGAGAGAACCAGAGTAGGCTCCACTAGGGTTTCTGGTCCCAGATGTTCTCTGCCAAGTTGTAAGTTTTGTATGTAAACTAAAAATAACATGGCATAGCTCCGCTGGTAGAGTGTTAGCCTAACATGCACAAAGCCTTGGATTTGATTCCTGGTACCGCAGGTACATGGGGCTAGAGAGATGGTTTGGTGCTTAAGAGCACTTGCTATTCCTGAAGAGGATCAGGGCTCTGTTCCCACCACCCAAATGGGTGCTCACAACTGTCCCTAACTCCTGTGGGATTCAGCACCCTCTCCTGGCCTTCAAAGGTGCCAGGCATACACACGGTGCACATACATACATTCAGGCAAACATTCGTACACATTTAATAAAAATAAATAAATTTTTTAAAAATCTAGGTGTAGTGGTAAACATCTGTCATCCCAGCACTCAGGATCTGGAGGCAGGGGGGATCAAAAGCTAGGGGTCATTCTTGAAGTCTAACCTCGGCTATATGAGACCTTGTGTTTAAAAATATGTCTTGGGGGGGGGGTTCTTCCAATACTAAGTATTAAAGATAGGGTCTCACACATGCTGGAAAAGTACACTGAGCTACATCCCCAGCCCCCCACCCCATATGGTATGTGTGGTGTGTTTCTCTCTCTGTGTGTGTGTGTGTGTGTGTGTGTGTGGTTTGTCTCTGTCTCAGTGTGTGTCTGTGTGTGTGTGTCTGTGTGTGCATCTCTGTGTGTCTCTGTGTATCTGTCTGAGTGTGTGTCTGCATGTGTGTGTGTATGTGTGTCTCTATGTGTATGTGTCTCTGTCTCTCTCGGTGCATGTGTCTTTGTGTGTCTGCATGTGTGTGTCTGTGTCTCTGAGTGTCTATATGTGTGTGTGTGTGCATGTGTCTGTGTCTCTGTGTGTCTGCATATGTGTGTCTGTGTCTCTGTGTGTGTCTCTGTGTGTCTGCATATGTGTGTCTGTGTGTATGTGTCTGTATCTCTGTGTATTTGTCTGCGTGTGTGTCTGCATGTGTGTGTCTCTGTGTGTGTCTCTGTGTGTCTGCATGTGTGTATCTGTGTGTATGTGTCTGTATCTCTGTGTATCTGTCTGCGTATGTGTCTGCATGTGTGTGTCTCTGTGTGTGTCTCTGTCTCTCTCAGTGTGTGTGTTTCTGAGTGTCTCTGTGTGTGTGTGCATGTGTGTTTATACCTATGCACATGAGCACGTGTGCACTTGTTGCAGTTTTGGGACCTTGCACAGGTTCTTTATCATTGAGACACATCTGAGCCCTGGTTTTGTTATCGCTGTTGTTTTTGACTTTTTGTTTTGAAACAAGGTCTCAAAAAGGCCTTGAACTTTGTAATCCTCCTCCCTTCTCTTCCTGAGTGCTAGGATTAGAGACACATGCCATCACCCCTGTGGCAGTTGTGGTCTATAAAGTTGCCCAGAATACAGAATGAGCCATTACTGAACCATTGCCCTGGGGGGAAGGCGAGAGTCAGGTTCCCAAAAGACTGCTTACACTTTCACCAGCCGGTCAGTACATAACTTTATTTGTGGGTCTTTGCTCAAATATATATTGTGGAAGCTGCTAAGACTGTATATCCCATAAAGGTGCTTGCTACCTAGCCTGACAACCTGAGTTTGATCCCCAGGACCTCACATAGTAGAGCGGGAGAACTGAGAACTAACTCCCTGTATACATGCTGAGGCGGGTACAGGCTGTGTACACACATATACGTAAATAAATGTAAATACACACTTTTCTTTCTTCAATGTTATTAGATTTATTTATTTATTCTGTGTGCGTGTGTAGATATGTGGGCATTGGTGTCCCACAATGCAAGTGTGCAAGTCGGAGGACTACTCGTGGGAGTCAGAGTCAGTTCTATTCTTTAACCACGTGGGTCCCAGGGATTGAACTCAGGCCATCAGGTTTTCTCAGCTGGCTCACTGACCCCATAAATATATACTGTTGGTTCATTGACATTGACTTCAACACCAACAGCACTCGGCTCATGTCCCATTGGAGCCTGCCTAACACAGGTTTGCTGTTGTTTGTTTTCCTTTGTTTCTGATTCAGGAGGATCATGTGAGGTTAGCCTGGGCTACAGAATAAGACTCTGTCTCAAACAAACAAATAAACAAATAAGCACTGTGATTGGTTTTTGTTGTTATTTCTTCTTATTTTTGGATTAAATCCAGGGCCTCATAGCCTCATACTTGCTAAACAAGTGCTTTTCTGTTAGGCCATTTCCTCAGCCCACTTTATTAATTAATTAATTAATTAGTCATTATTAACTTTGTAAATACTTATTTAGTGTGTGTGTGTGTGTGTGTGTGTGTGTGTGTTCATGCATGTGAGGGCAAATGCAGTTCCTGCAGAGGCCAGAAGAGGGGGTTAGATCCCAGAGCTGGAGTTAACAGGCATTTTTGAGTCACCTACCATGTAGAGGACCAAACCAAATACTCTTCAAGAACATCAAGCGTCCCTAACCACTGACCCATCTTTCAAGATCCTCAAAGGTGGATCTTTGGTCTTGGAAAATAGATCAAAAGTCTATTTTCCACTGTCCTCAAGTTGGATCAGTCATGTGTCAAATCCCAGAGGGTTACCCATGGTTATCAGCTCATCATTAGATAATGCAACAATCTTTAGTTTTCCTCAGATTGTCAGACAGGTTTGTGACCTCAAAAATAATAATTAGTAAGTAGCCTACAGTCAGACAGGAGGGCTGTGTGGCAATGCCTAAGAAAGCTGCACATTCTTTCTCCTCTCACTGAGGAATTCTCCTTCAAGGCCAAGGCTAGTGAAAATGTGTCACTTCTTGCAAGTGGGGGAAGATATTAACAGGCAGCAACATGTTCAAGCCGTCCTTGCCATCCCTGCTTATGAGAGCACAGGGTTGGCTGGAACCTTCCATGTGCATCCTCAGATCGGAGACAGTGTGTCACATGCCAGACGGTGAGACTCACTTACAAGGGGAGAAACTGAACTCACCAATGTTTTGTTGAGCTGCTGAGGGTCAAAGCAAGTCACAGAAGGTCAAAACAGGATGCTATTTATACAAAATTGAAAAACAGGCAACATGACACCCTATGGCAGTGATAGATTTATACACACAGGGAGCAAAATGTAGCAAAATCTTTTCCATCTTAAATCAAACAGTAGCAGACCCCTCATTAAAGCTGGTGGCTGCTTCTGGGAAGAAAAGCCAAGATTTGAAGAGAAAAAAAAAATGTGTACAAAAGGCTTCAGTTATCTGGGAAGTTTTGTTTCTTATTACATTTATTTATTTTGTGTGAGGGGACACTTTGTGACACAGCCCACATGTGCAGATCCTAGAGGACAATTTGTGGAGTCAGTTCTCTGCTTCCACCACGTGGGTCCTCAGGATCAAACTCAGGCTGTCAGGCTTGGAAGGACCCCCCTCCCCAGCCATCTTGCCAGCCCTAATGCGTCCCTTTCACAGTGTTAATAGGAACTGCCAATGCCTCTACATTACATGGAAGCAAAGTGAGGAGCAGAGGCACTGGGACATCCGCCAGAGGTCCCAAGATCAGCCCGGAAGTTACAAAGTCAGGGAAGGGTCACAGGAGGAGGAGCCCTTAGGGCTGGCAAGCAGGAGGACGAGGGAAGAAGGCTTGGTGCCCTGAGCTCGGCTTTAAAGAGCAGAGCGGTATGTGTATCCGCGTACACTCTAGGGCCAGTCCAGGACTGTCCCCTGCCACACCTGTGTGCTGAGGTCACTCTGGGTGACCCCGTGAAGCAGTCGTTGCTAAATGGGGAGGTGCAAAGCTCCCCGGATCATCAGTGAGCTTTGGGGGAGGGCTGTGACAGGCTGGAGGCCTGAGGGGGCCCCTCATGGGCTCCTCTCAGCAGGCCCAGGTGGCCACCTCTCCAGCCTGACCTTTCTGTTCTAACAGAGCTTCTGTTAGTGCCATCCCTCCAGGCCAGGTTTACACCACTGACCCTAAATCCCCTGAGCCAGGGAGTATGGGTAAGCCTGGAGATATGTCCACAGAAACCCTCTGGATGGGAGACAAAGAGTGGCCTGGCATCTGCAGACCAGATGGAATACTGGCACTTGGTGTCCGTGACCAGCTGCTGCTCCATGCCTCAGTTTCCCTGCCAGTAACCTGAGAAGTATCATTCTGATCACTAGGGCATGTTGGACTTCAGAAACTCTTGGATAAGTAAATTAAGAAAAAAAGAGCATAGTGCTCAGGGCCTGTCATCAAGTACATGACGTTACCACCAAATCATCTTGTTATTTTGGATTTTTTATTTGCATAGGAAACACATACTCATGGGAGAAAAAATCAAATAATGCAAAATAAATAGCTATTTAGAAGTTTCCTGAAAGACATGCATGGATATTTGTCTATTTATAAAGTTGTGGATGTGTGTGTGTGTTTGCTACATGCATAAGCATATCTGCCAAAGGGAGAAGAAGAAATTAGATGTCCTCTTTCTGTAGATTCCCTGTAACTGGAATTTTTGTATGTCGATGCAGGGAACTGAACCCAGATCCTTTGCAACTGCAGCAAGGGTCTTAACAGCTGAACCATCTCTCCACCACTATATATAAATTCCTGGGGATTTTTTGTTATTGTCTTTTTACATTTTATTTTATTTTTCTTTTTTGAGATAGGATCTCCCTGTGTAACCCTGGCTGCCCTGAAACTCACCGAGATCTTCCAACTCTGCCTCCTGAATTCTGAGTATAAACAAACGAGCCATAGTACTTGCACACGGCTCCATAGGGAGTCAGAGGAAAACTTGTGGGAGTCAGTTCTCTCCCTCCCCAGGAGGCCATGCTGGGCAGCAAGTTCCTTACCTGTTGTGGGCCATCTCTCCAGCCCCACCCCTTATGTGCTCCTGCCTTAACCTGATTATTTAAAGGACTTGCTGGGAGTTGGGGAGTTGAATCCACACAGGTCGTTGTGGATTCAGAGATGGTGCAGAGACGTATACACACAGGCAAAACACCAAGCACATTTTTAAAGAACTTTAATATACAAATGATAGTAAAGTTGTAGTTCACCTGTATTTTGTTCTGTAACTTTTATTATTCTATGAAGAAAAATATAAATGAGTCTATTTACCACACACACATTTTTTTAATTTTCATTTTTCAAGAGTTTATTTATTTATTTATTATTTTTGTTTGTTCGTTTTTGAGACAGGGTTTCTCTGTGTAGCCCTGGCTGTCCTGGAACTCACTCTGTAGACCAGGCTGACCTCGAACTCAGAGATCCTCCTGCCTCTGCCTCCTGAGTGCTGGGGTTAAAGGCGTGCTCCGCCGCTGCCCGGCTTGTTTTTTCTTTTCTTTTACTACGGTCTTGCTAAATTGTTCGTTCTGTCCTCCAATGTGCACCCCTTTCTCGGCCTCTTAAGCGTGGGTATAGGCAGGCGCCACTGTGTCTGGCTTTCTTAATTGATTAACTAATTAAATTCTCCTGGGACAGTGTTTCCCTTTGTCTAGGCTGGTTTTCAACAGTCCATGTAGCTCAGGCATGTCTTGAACTTAGGACACTCCTGCCTCAGCGCACACACAGGAACTGAGACTAAAAGCCTACAACACTATAGCTGGCCACATTTGTGTATTTGTTTGTGTCAGTTTTTACTATGAATCCCAGGTTAGCCTGTCCTCATTAGCTCAGGACAACCTCCAGCTCATGATCCTCCTGCCTCAGCCTCCTGAGTGCTGGGATTATAGGCGTGTATCACAAGGACTGGCTTTGCTGGAGTATTTTTGTTTTATTAATTTTATGACATTTGTTCATTCTCATTCTCTCTCTCTCTCTCTCTCTCTCTGTGTGTGTGTGTGTGTGTATCTACATACATTCCATAGCTCACTTGTTGGGGTCAGAGGCCAAAATGTGAGAGCCAGTTCTCTTCTACCATATCATATGGGTTCCAGGTTTTGAACTCAGGTTGCCAGGCTTGGTGTGAAACCCCTTTACCTACTGAGCCCCGTGTCAACCTTTCTGTGCCTTTTCTACTCTCCAAAAGGGAGCATGAAAAAGACAAAGATCAAGGGAAATTCTACTTCAGCCTAGTCAAGCTCCTCAGCCACAACTACCACAGCCAGGTTCCTGGGGATCATTCCAGAGCCCCTGAGAGCCGTGTTGTGTCTTTATTAATAGCCGGCTGTAGTAGTAGTGGAAACTCGAGCGGTGGCGACGTCAGGGCTGTGAGTCACCCAGGCCTGGCACGGACCTGGCTCCCTCTGGCTCCGTGTAAGACGATGCTGTTCTCGGAACCTCAGTTTCCTGCTCCACGGGGCTGGAGACACTATGGGCAGCTGGAAGGGGTCAGCGTGAAACCCCCTGCTCCAGCTAGGGTCAGGGCAGGTTGTAGAGTACGGAAAGATGCTGTGACCCAGTGTCCCCAGCAACCTCTGCTCCCGGGTCCCATGGGTGGAATAGCTCTGGGGTCTGGGTAGGAGGGAGGAGGGACGAGGGTCTGAGAGAGGAGGGATGGTGCTTGGACCCACAAGTCTTGGGGAACAGAAGCTGAGGCCTGAATTCCTGAGTATGTGGGAGTCTAGACCCCTGGATCTGAGAGAGAAGGGGTTGATGTGGACCCCCAGGTCTGGTTGTGGAAGACCGGGATCTAGACTCCTGGGTCTTAGGCAGAAGGCTAAAGGCAGGGTTGGCCTCTTTGAAAGAGGAAGGCTGAGGGTCTGGATCCCTGGGTCTAGGAGAGGAGGGCTGGGGGTCTGCACTCCTCGGTTTAGGGAAGGGGGTTAGTGCTTGGACTCCTAGCTTAAGGCAGGCTGGGCTTGGGGTTATTAAGGGGCGGGGCTGTGGAAAGGGTCCTGGATTCTGGCCTTCAGCACTCCCAGCCCCTAGAGGAAGTTCTGAACCCCAGACCAGTTATCTCAGATGGCTTTGAAAGAGTCTCCCCTCCTTTTTCCTCTGCTCTCAGGCCTGGCTCTTGGGGGTTCACAATATGTTTCGTCCCCTCTGTCCTGGGACCAGCGCCCGGAGTCCAGCCGGTCTAAGTTTGGAAGAGGGAGGGAGGGGACATCGGGTTAGGGGGGTGAGGGAGGCGTGTGGGGGGACAGGATGTCTCTGTCTCTGAGCTGTCACACACACCTCTGTCCAGAGAAAGGGAGGGACAAAAGGCTCCGAGAGACAGAACAAAGAGAGACACAGAGACAACCCTGGAGAGCCAGAGAGAAGGGAAGTCAGAGAAGAGAGTGTGGGGACGTCTGTGAGCAGACCAGGTTGATAAGCAGGGGAGTGTGTAGGAAAGTCAGAGGCCCCAGCGATCAGAGGCAGGGTAGAGAGAGCGAGAGTGCCCTGGGGAGAGACACAGAGAGGGATAGGGTGGAAGGAAAAGAGACAGACAGGTGAAAAGAGTCAAAGCTACACACAGTAAAGAAAGAGAGAGAGAGGGGAAAGGAGACATAAAGGGGAGAGAGAGTGAGGGGGAGAGATTCAGAAGGAAAGAGAGACTGCCAGAGGTTGTAGAGAAGGGGTGGAAGGCTGAGAAGACACGAGAGAAAGAAACAGAGGTGGACACGCCCCCCCCCCAGGGGACAGGGAGCAGGGAGTCTGAGGAATCTCAGGGCGCTAGGAAGCCTGTTCCAGACAGAGTGAGGCCAAGGCGACCCTCCGACAGCTTTCCCAACCTCTGCTGGGCAAGGACTCATCAGGGTGCAAAGGATCCCTCGGGCTGCTTCCTCTTTGGGGAGTCTAAGCAAGGGGTGCCTGTAAGGGCCAGCTGATACCAGGCAACTGAGATGGAGCTCAGGGTCCTTGAGACCACCGAAGATGGGGACACAGAGGTGAGAAGCTGGATAAAAGAGAGGCAGAGAGACTGAGAGAACAGGAGGAGACAAAGGGAGACAGACAAAAAGACAGGAGAGAGAGAGAGAGAGAGAGAGAGAGAGAGAGAGAGACCAAGATTCAACAGTGTAGACCCCAAAGCATCACTCTCTGGGCTCTGAGTCCCCCAGTGAACAAGTCAGTGGACTGACTATGAAGCCATAGTAACATGGGTCAAGAACATCTGGCTGCCTCCCTCAAGTGGGGAGCAGACAAAGCCTCAGAGACAAAGACCCCCTAATTCTGCTAGGACACAAAAACAGGTGTTCCCAGGCAGGATGACTCACTGTGACTCATCCCTCTCTCAGGGACAGTGACCCCTGTCCCTTGCATCCAAAGCTTAGTTCTGGGCCTGGCCTCTGATCTCTCCTTTGTTCCGAGAGGCTCCAGACTCACCTCTCAACCACCCGACACCTTCTCCCCACAGGAAGACACAGCCATGGCCCTGCAGCGGCTAGTGGAGCTAACGGCCAGCCGAGTGACCTCAGTGAGGAGCCTGCGTGTAGAGTACCGTCTCACCCGAGAGCTAGGTTCCGGCTCCTACGGCCGAGTGCTCCTAGCCCAGCCTCGCCAAGGAGGTGAGTTCAGCCACCAAGGGGTGGACTGGGGTGGACTTCAAGCTCTCCCATCATTATCATGTCCCTTTATCTTATAGGAAATGGAGGACCAGAGAGGGTAAGTCAGTTATACAAGGCAGCACAGCAGGCCAAGGTAGACTAGGAAAGCACATAAAGGAAGACCTTTTCCCATCCACACTTCACAGATGAGAAAACTTGATTTTCATGAAAATTCCCAAGCTCAGAGAGGTCAAGTGGTTTCCCTAAGGTACCATAGCAGGACCATGATGTCCCAGATTCTCATCTGATCCTGTCTTCCTGACAGGTCAAACCGTGGCCCTTAAGCTCCTCCGACGGGACACAGTCCTGAGGACAACTTTCCTGAGAGAATTTTGTGTGGGCCGCTGCGTCTCTTCACATCCAGGCCTACTGCAGACCCTGGGAAGGCCCCTGCAGACACCCCGACATTTTGCCTTTGCTCAGGAGTATGCACCCTGTGGGGATCTCAGTGGAATGCTCCAGGAGAAGGCAAGGCTGGGAAAGGTCCACCCTGAGACCCCATTTCTAAGCATCAACGTAGTTCACTGCCTGACCCCAGCACTGATCCATATGATGATGGTCCAAAAGAAGCTTGGAGGGGAAGGGCTGGGCTGCCATTAGGGCTGGGAATGGACGGGAGCTACTCCAGGGTTGGAGTGTAGACAGCTTTGAGGCTCCAGTTGGTGCTGGGGTTGGGAGGTGGGAATAGCTGGAGGGGGAGGGAGGGTTTATGGTCGATCGTACGTAGGTGGGCTGTGCTTGTGATGGTGTAGACAAGGGCAGGTTGGCACAGGCAGTATCTGCTAGCCAACTGAGTAGAGTTGAAATGAGGGCTTTTTCTAGAAAGGATGCTAGGTCAGGACTGAACCCAGGAGGGTGTAGCCTCTCTTGTTTGGAGATCAGATGCATGGAGATATTGCAGGGGGTGCTTGGGTTTGAGGTAGCATTGGGGGTAAGTGAAAGCAAGGAAGAGAGGGAGGGAAGATAGGTGGGAAGATGGATGGGTGGAAGGATGCTGAGTGAAGGACAGATGTACGGGTGGATGAGTGCACGTGTGTGTGGATGGGTGGGTGGATGAGTGCATGCGTGTGTGAACGGGTGGATGAGTGCATGCGTGTGTGAACAGGTGGGTGGATGAGTGCATGCATGTGTGGAAGGGTGGGTGGTTAGTTTGATGTACAGATGGATGAATTCCTGGATGGGCGGACAGATGTGTGGATGCACAGAAGGATAAATAGATGGCCACATGGATGGCTCCCTTGATAGCTGTTGGGATGCGTGATGCATGGTCAGGTAGGTATATGGATGGACAGATGGATGTATGCTTGAATACATGGATAGACAGATGAGGCATGGTTGGCCGGTTGCATAGATGGCTGTATGACTAGCTCGGTGGATGGATGGATGGATG
>JADRCH010000849.1:2264690-2276940 GCA_019843965.1 Rhynchomys soricoides | reverse complement strand
TGGATGATGGATGAATGGATGGATGATGGATGATGGATGGATAATGGATGATGGATGGATGATGGATGATGGATGGATGATGGATGATGGATGGGTGATGGATGGATGATGGATGGATGACTGAATGCATGGATGGGCGAATGGGTGGATGATGGATGGATGACTGAATGCATGGATGGGCGAATGGGTGGATGATGGATGGATGACTGAATGCATGGATGGGCGAATGGGTGGATAAGAGATTAAGAAGGAAGCCAAGGAGGTTGAGAGGTGGGTGTTGGATATGATAGTGGGGGAGCTATATCACCGCCTGGATGCGAGTGGACATGGAGTGGATGCATTATTTAATATTGTTGGGTAGAGGCCTGCCTGGACAGTAGGACAGACTGATATGAGGACAATCTGAGTTAGAGATGAGTTCTACATCAATATGGGGCAGAGATCAGGGTTAAGTAGAGGGTTTAGATTCTCACTGAGACATTAATACCAGTGCTTGAGAGGCAGAAGCAGGTGGATCTCTGTGAGTTCAAGGCCAACCTGGACTGCATAGTGAGACCCTATCTCCAAAACAAAAACAAAACCTCCATAAAAACAGAGAGGAGAGGGAGGTAAGGAGAGACCGAGAGGGACAGAGACAGAGTGACACACAGAAAGGGACAGAGACAAAGAGACACACAGAAAGACACAGACAGAGACATAAGTTTTGATCAAAAGTAGGTTCTGTTGGGAGTCTGGGTGGAGGGATGAAGGGTGGCTAATCTGAAGAACTTTGGGTGTTTGTGGCTATATCAGGTGTCTTTAGGGCCTCTGGGTTCTAGACTCTCAAACCTTGAGCTTCAGAATCTTTCAGAATTAAGAGCTATGTCCAAGATGAGGATGAGAGCAAGAGAGCATGACTTATTTTCTCCCCCCCCACCAACTTTAGGGCCTCCCAGAGCTGATGGTGAAGCGGGTAGTGGCCCAGCTGGCTGGAGCCCTGGACTTCCTCCACAGCCGGGGGCTAGTGCACGCAGATGTCAAGCCAGACAATGTGCTAGTCTTCGATCCTGACTGCAACAGAGTAGCCCTGGGTGACCTGGGTTTGACCCGACCTGAGGGCAGCCCGACCCCTGCTCCCCCAGTGCCTCTACCCACTGCACCCCCTGAACTCTGCCTCCTGCTGCCACCAAACACACTGCCCCTGAGGCCAGCTGTGGACTCCTGGGCCCTGGGTGTGCTTCTCTTCTGTGCTGCCATGGCCTGCTTTCCTTGGGATGTACCATTGGCTCCTGATCCTGAGTTTGAGGCCTTTGCCGGTTGGATGACCACTAAGCCCCAGCCCCCTCGGCCACCAGCACCCTGGGACCAGTTTGCACCCCCAGCTCTGACCTTGCTCCAGGGACTTCTGGACCTGGATCCGGAAACTAGGAGCCCTCCACTGGCTGTCCTAGATGTTTTAGGGGAGGACTGGGGGCTACAGCGTAGTGGAGAAGGATCTGGAAGTTTGGGAGATATATCCTATGAAGACAGAGAAGAAGAGGGAGGATCAAGTTTGGAGGAGTGGACAGATGAGGAGGAAGATGAAATCAAAGATGGTGGGAAGATGGAGGCAGACAACAGAGCTTTGTGAGCAGGTGACTGAGATGGTGGTCAGAACTGGAGCTCTTGAGGCCACCTGGGAAAGGCAACAGCTGTTACTGGGAAAAGACAGGGAACACATTGGACTTGGATGTGCACACACCCTTCCCTGCAGTGCGCGCGCGCGCGCGCGCGCACACACACACACACACACACAACCGAGGACTCTGGGGTCCCAATTGTGTGCTGCTGCAGCCTCCTCCCCTTTCCATCTTTTTTTTGTCTTCTTTCTTCTTTTCTTCCTCCTCTTGATCTCTCTCTTCTTCCTCTTTCCCTCCTCGTCTTCCTCTTCTTCCTCCTCCATCTCCTCCTTTTCCTCATCCTGTCTTTCCCTTTGAGACAATCTCGGGTATCCCATATTGCCCTCAACCAACTTTGTAGCTGACCTCAAAGTTTGGATCCTCTTACCTCCACCTCCCCAGTGCTGGGGTTATAGGCACGTATACCTCCACACTATTTTTGAGGTGCTGGGTATGGGTGGAACCTGGGCCTTCCTGCATGCTTGGAAGGCCCTCTATCAACTGAACCTCTTCCCTGACCCCTGAGCATCTTCGCAGTGAAGTTTCTGTTTCTCCTGCAGATATATTTCTGTACTCTGAAATGTCGAATGCTTATTGTGAATTCCAATGGGACCACTATTCTGTAAGAACAGTGGTTCTCAACTCGTGGGTTGTTGCCCCTTTGGGGGAGTTGAACAACCTTTTCACGGGGTTGCGTATCAGATCTCCTCCATGTTAGACATTTACATTATGATTCATAGCAGTAACAACATTGCAGTTATGAAGTAGCAATGAGACAAATTTACTGTTGGGGAACTCTATCAAAGTGTCACAGCATTAGGAAAGTTGAGAACCACTGTCTAAGACCACAGCGGGGGGGGAGGACTATATCAAAGCGTCACAGCATTAGGAAGGTTGAGAACCACTGTTTAAGACCATGGGGGGGACCCCAAACATGTGAGGCACAAATCTGAACTTAAAGGATCCGATAGTGTGTTCATCTGACCGTTCTTGGGCTCTGTGTTGGTGACATTGTGGGAATCGTCACACACACAGAGCAAGAGAAACATGCGTGCACACACACACACACATACCACACCACACCACTGCCGACAGACACCCACACACCTTACATACTGCGCCTAGCACCTTTTACTTCCACCACGGACTACAGAAATGTCCCCATCCCTGGAGCTCTCCCAGACATCTATGTCTATTCTTGCCCGTCCTTGTCATAAACTGCTGGAATGTGCTTGGGTTTTCTCAGTTCCAGACCCTTCCATCTTCTGTTTCCACCAAGTCCCAAGTTCTCTGGCTGTGACTATCCTGGCTTCAGCCATCTTCAGGGACGCATCAATCCTGAGAGCCAGGACCGGTTCCTCAGCTCTTCCTTTTCCCCAAACAGCACACAGACTTCAGTTCCGTGTGGCTGGGGTCCCCAGCACCCAGCAGAAGGGCAGGAACTGGAAACATCCCAGCAATTTATAGTAAAAAAAAAAAAATCAAGTTTTCCTGTACCCCAGGATGTCCTCTCACTAGCTGGCAGAGGGTGACCTTGAACTTCTGATCATCCTTCGTCCACCTCTCAAATGCTGGGATTACAGGCTTATGCTGTGGTGGATGTTTATACAGTACTGGAGCTGTGAGCTTCCAGAGGTTCACGCAGGGCAAACACTGCAGCCAGAACCACAACCCCAACCAGGAATCTACACTTTCTAGATTTAAAAGTGAGTTCACTAAATGCACCATGGTGCCCTGGACTGGACTTGGGAACAGGAAAAGGACCTTGAGGGCAAAGATGGTGGGTAGGACAGTTGTTGGAAGCTTTGCTAATTTAGTGATGATCCTTGGTGAAATGCTGTCCTCAGGGCAAGCTGGGTGAGGGCTCCAAGGGCCCTTTGCAACTGTGTGACTTTTGCAACTGTGTGACCTTTGTGACTGTTTTTGTAAAACTAAAAATATTTACAAAATAAAAAGTGTATTTTGAACAATGAAATGAACCCATGTGGTTCTTGATGCTTTCAACCCAACAGCTGTCCCGCAAAAGGGGGAAAGCCATAGTTGATCCCCAGTTGCTCCGCCACCTGTTTCTGGTCCCCAGTCTGATGTCATTTCTCATGACATCATTGTAGAATCCTGTCTTATTTTGATCCTAAACAGGACCCCAGTGCATGGCTCCTGGACACACCTCTCAGAAGACTTGTGTTTGTCAACTGGGCTCCAGAGGCAGGAGTCAGGGAGCAGAGCAGATGGGGTCACATTAAAGAAAGCACGAGAGGTTTTGAGGAAGGAGGCTAGGGCTGCACCCCTAGATCTGAAAGAAGGCTAAGATCAAGATCCCTGCGTCAAATGGAGGAGCGCTGGATCCCTGGGCTTGAGGAAAGCAGTTTCGGTCCCAGGATTCTGAGCCTGAAGGAGGATGGTTGGGGTCTAGACTCCTGGGCCTGAGAGAGGAAGGCTGCCCCGACTCTTGGGGTCTGAGGGAAGAGGGCTAGGGGAAGGGATCTTGGATATGAGGGAGAAAGGATGGTATCTAGAACAACAACAACAACACACACACACACACACACACACACACCATCTGAGATAGGAGGGATGCAGTCTAGATTCTTCCATCTGAGGAATAAAGGCTGGAGCGTGGACTCTGAAAGTGAGGAAGCGGGCTGGAGTTTGGACTTCTAGGTCTGACAGAAGGCTTCCTGGACCCTTGGGTAGGAGGGAGGAAGGCTGAGGCCCCCTGGTGTGGTCCAACCACTGCCAGTACTAGGATTCAACACACGAGGTCGCTCTGCCCCCAGTGGGGGGCCGAAGGGGCGGGGCAGAGGGTGGGACTTTACGACCCCCCAGAGTGAGGGCGGGACTTGCTCCTGAGCTGTCTGATGCTGGCAGGAACCCCCGAAGTGCAGGGCACTAACTGCAGTAGGCAGAAAGGGGTCAGACAAGCCTTGGAGAAGGCGAGGTCTGGAGCTCTGAGCCCATGTCAGAAGTAGGGCAAGGTTAACGGGCCTGAGAGAAGGCTGCAGTTGAACAGGAAAACAGGTGGCAAGAGTCCTGACCTCTCGACAGGACAAGAGACACCTTGAAGCAATCGAGTGCTTTAGTGTTGGGGACAGAATCCAAGGCCCAAGTTGTGTGAGTTTTAGAAGTCCCTGGGATAGTGATAAGTATGGTTTGAAGCCCTAGTCTGAGGGAGGAGGGCAGAGGGCTGAACCCCTGGGTCTGAGGGAGGAGGGCTGCTGTCTGGGACCTTGAATCTGAGGGTAGATGGATGGGGCCTTGGAGTCCTGGATCAGAGGAGGGAGGGCTGGGATCTGAGCCCTGAATTCGAAGGAGGAGGGCTGGGGTCTTTTTCTCTGGGTGTTGGGAAGAGAACTGGGGACTAGAGCCCTGGGTCTAAGGATGAGCTGCTGAGCTGTGAGACTTGGACCGCACAATGATTGAGGGTTAAAGGCTTGGGGACAGATCCAAAGGACAGCTTTAGGCAGGACCCTGGTGTCCCAAACTGTGTAGAGCCCCACCCTTCCCTGGAGGCAGAGAGCACCTGTTTGCTCTTTGGAGAGGAGCTGCTCATCCACTCTGGGCCCATGTCTGTTTGCTTTGGAAACAAGATGGGGGGTGTCTCGATGACTTGGTTCATCTTTCACCCTCAGGCCACCAGGTGGCAGTGGGAATGGGGGGGCATCTGCCCTCTTGGTTGACCTCACCTCACACAAGTGACTGTTTTCCACTCCTCAGGGTCTCTGACTGAATGGAAATGACTCACAATAAGAAGTGTCAATGAGAAGGCCTCAGTCTAGGTCTACACTTCTCCCTCAGACTGGGAATGTAGACTGCAGCCCTCCTCCCTCAGACCCAGGAGTGTGGTTTCCTTCTCTCTCTCCCCTGGTCACAGCCTAGTGAGCTCTGAGTCCTGGGTCACTTTTCTTTGTCTGTCTTACAGAAATGCCAGGCAAACAGTCAGAAGACAGGCCAATGGAAGTGGCAACTGTGGAGGATGGAGGTGATGAAGGCCTGGGAGGCCTCACAGTAGAGGAGCTGCAGGAGGGTCAGGAGGCTGCTCTGGCCTTGGAGGACATGATGGCTCTGAGTGCCCAGACCCTGGTCCAAACGGAGGTGGAAGAGCTGTACGAGGAAGTGCGTCCCCTGGGCCAGGGCCGGTTCGGCCGTGTCCTGCTGGTTACTCACCGCCAGAAAGGTACTGGATCTTGGACACAGGCATGCTGTAGGGTACAGCTGAGACCAGGGAGTCTTATAACCCTCAGTCAGATCTGCCTTCCCTTCTTTATTTTCAGACTGTGCATTTTAGGGAGTTCCTTTAACCTCTCTGAGCCCCAGCCTCTTCCTTTGAAAAGGTGAGAGGCCAGGAGGCTGACAGGAGGGCTGTTGTGAATTTGAAACCGGCCTAAGATTTACACAGTGAGTTCCAGGTTAGTTAGCCATGTCTGCATAGCAAGATAACCATCTCAAACAAAAAGCTGGACCTGGTGGATGATAGCTGAAATCCCAGTGTCCCTGAGATAGAATTCTAGAGGTAGAGGCAGGAGGATCTGGAATTTGAAGTCATCCTATGTTATATATGGAGTTCCAGGCCAGCCCGAGCTATGTGAGACTCCATTTCAAAATTAGAAGGCCAGGTAGGATGGCTCAGCAGGTGAAGGCACTTGCCACAAAGTCTGATGACCCGAGTTCAATTCCCCAGATCGTACATGGTGGAAGGAGAGAACTAACTGCCCCAAGGTGGCCTCTGATCTCAGCAATCTTCTCCTGACAAACATGCAATCAACTAATATAAAACTGAAAAGAAAAAGTGTTCATACTTAAAAAAAAAAACTAATGGTTTTCTACTGTATTATTTTCTATTATATAGTCGTGCCCATTTATCTGCGCTCCTCAGGATGTTTGAAACTGTATGAACATTTTTTTCAAGCTTTATTTTATGGGCATTGGTGTTTTGTCTGTGTTCATGTCTGTGTGAGGGTGTCAGATACCCTGGAACTGGAGTTACAGACAGTTGTGAGTTGCCATGTGGTTGCTGGGAATTGAACCTAGGTTGTCTGTAACTGTAGCCAGTGCTCTTGACTGCTGAGCCATCTTTCTATCCTGAAACTGTATAAATTTTGTATCAACAGTAACATCTACCTTTTCCTCTTTCTTTTTCAATTTCTATTTAAAACATTTTTTTTTTTGGGTTATGTGCATACGTGGGGTTTGGGGGTACAATTGTGCACATAAGTTAAGAGGGCCAGAAGAGGGCGACAGATCCCCTGAAGCTGGACTTACAGGTGGGCGTGAGCCCCTGGATGGTGTGTTCTGGGATTTGAACTCTGGTCCTCTGGAAGAGTAGCGGTTACTGTTTGTTTATTCTAACCTTTATTTTTATCTCATTTTTAACATTTTATGTGCATGGTGTTTAGCCTGTATGTGCACCTATCTACCACTTGCATGCCTGTGCCCCCGAAGGCCAGAAGAGGATGTCTGATCCCCTGGGACTGCAGTGGCAGATGATTGTGAAGTGCCTCGTTGGGTGCTGGAAATCGAAACCGAGTCCTCCAGAAGGGCAGCCGCTGCTCTCCTCCCTGAGCCATCTCTCCGGCCCCTCCTTTTCAATTCTTTCCTCCTCTTCTTTCTCAGTTTTTTTTTACATAGGGTTCCGTTGCAGCCCATGATGGTCTCAAAATTGCTTCTTAGCTGAGGCTGGCCTTAAACTCATGATTTCCCTGCCTCTACCTCCAGCAAGTGCTGGGGTTATAAGCATGCACCACCAGTCCCAGCTTGTGTAGTCTGAGGGATGGAACCGGAGACTTCATGTATCCTGGCTAAACAATCTACCAAATAAACTACATCCCTAGCCTTGAGTCGCTCATGAAAGCAGTGATGCTCAAAGGACCCTTTCATAGAGGTCACCTAAGACCATCAGAAACCACAGGCGTTTACATTACAGTTATAAAGTAACAAAGAAAATAATTTTACGGATGGGGAGGAGGCTCACCACACCATGAGGAACTGTAAAGTGTCCCAACATTAGGAAGGCTGAGAGCCACTGCTCTAGAGGGATTAAATGGGGCTAGTTGGGTGGAGTCAACACAATCTGACTGGTATCTTTCAAAGACAAAGAGATAGGAGTCAGGATCCTTGAGGACTCAGGTTGAAGACAGTAATCTTCAAGGCATGAGACCCTGTCTCAGAAGAGAGAGGGGGATGGGCAGGGCTGAAGATGTAGCTCA
Source organism: Rhynchomys soricoides (assembly GCA_019843965.1). Classification (NCBI taxonomy): domain Eukaryota; kingdom Metazoa; phylum Chordata; class Mammalia; order Rodentia; family Muridae; genus Rhynchomys; species Rhynchomys soricoides. Next base: position 2,269,100 of record JADRCH010000849.1, on the reverse strand, counting down.
GTGACAGAGTGGGCCCTGGCTATGTGAGGCCCAGTGTTAAATCCCCAATCCTGAACAAGAAGAAAAACACCTCATCGAGTTTCAGTGTCCTGCTGGGCAAATGCCTGTAATTCAGCACCTGAAAAGCAGAGGCAAGAAGTGCTTTGCCTACAGGTATGTATGTGCACCGTGTGGTACGTGTCTGGTGCCCACAGGCCATTGAGATGGCTCAGCAGGTAAAGGGACTTGCCTCAAAAGTTGCTGCACCTGAGGTGAATCCCTGGAACCACATAAAGGTGGAGGGTGAAACTGACTCTACAAAGCTGTCTTACGACGACATGCTCAACATGCTGTGTGCACGTTCATATACATTCTCTCTCTCTCTCCCTCTCTCTGTCTAGAGAGATGGCACAGTACGGAAAAGCATTTGTTGCTTTTGCAGAGGACCCAAGTTCTATTTCTGGCACCACAAGGTGGCTAACAACCACCTATAAGCCCAATTCCGTGGGATCCGGTGCTTTCTTCTGACTTCCGTGGCACCAGGCATGAACATGGCGCACATGCATATGCGTAGGGAAAGCATTTCATACACATAAAATAAAACTGAAAACTTAGAAAGGAAAATGGGGAGATGGCTCTGAGGTGGTTCTGCAGTTAGGGGTGCTTCTTTTGCCAGGTGGTGGTGGCACACGCCTTTAATCCCAGCACTTGGGAGGCAGAGGCAGGCAGATCTCTCTGAGTTTGAGGCCAGCCTGGTCTACAGAGTGAGTGCCAAGACAGCCAGGGCTACACAGAGAAACCCTGTCTAAAAAAAACACCAAAAATTAATTAAATTAATTAAAGCAAATTAATTAATTAAAAATTAATTAATTAATTAAAGCAAAAAACCTAGAGGTTGAGGTCTCTGCCTCAGAGGACTCTGTAACCTAGAAGTCATTCCTATGCAGGCTAGGATCATGACTCTCGAACTGTACCCAGTGTCCTATGCTTAGCATGTCTTCCCATCTGCCTATTATCCCAACTGTGAGGGAGATCAGGAGTCCAAGATCATTCTCAGGTTACTCTTAGGGAACCTGGGATGTGTGAGACCCTAAATCAGCAAAAGAAAAAGAAAAACCTCCCTCATGGGATTGTCATCATGAGAGTCAAACAGAGTCACTGGAGAGTCCAGACTTGGTTTCTGTTCACCCTGAAGTGCAGAGTGGACATGGGGGCTGTATGTCTTGTTGGTAGCAGCAGAACCTGTGCTTTCGAGTAGGTGGGGAGGCAGGGACTAGGGGACAAGAAGGCATTTGGCAAACATTCCATCCAGAAGGCCAGCACAGGGATGGAGAAAGCCAGTTTCTGTGACCTAAACTCTTACCTGCCTCTGATAGCCATTCCTGTTACATCCGCCCCTCCCCCCTCCAGGAACACCCCTGGCGCTGAAGCAGCTCCCCAAGCACTCCACGTCCCTCCGTGGCTTCCTGTATGAGTTCTGTGTGGGCCTCTCACTTGGCACGCATTCAGCCATCGTGGCAGCCTATGGCATTGGCATTGAGTCAGCCAGTTCCTACAGCTTCCTAACAGAACCTGTTCTCCATGGGGACCTCATCACCTTCATCCAGCCCAAGGTGAGTAGGTAGACCCTGAGCCTTACCAGCATTTATGGGAAGCTCCAAACAGCATGGATCGCAGGAATCATGTTCACTGTGTTAGGCCATGCTGGATTTGTTGGGTCACTTTAGATTTCGTTGACTATGTCATATTGAGATTAACCAACACTCACAAGCTCATGGTCTTCTCTGTGGGAGTCAGTTAACAGGCTTCATGGGCTCTTTGGGATCCATCAGTTCACACCAGGCCTCACAGATCTCTCCAGGTCACACCAGATGCTCATGTTAGGCCTCAGCATTCTTACAAGCTCTTGGGACTTGTAGGCTCATACAAGACGTCAGGGACCTCAGAAGTTCACAGGCCTCACAGCTCACAGGTTCACAGACTCATCCCCCTAGTAGGCCCAACAAGTTCATAGGGCTCACTGGCTCCAAAGGTCTCACAGCTCATATCAGGACTCAAAGGTTCATAGGATTCACAAGACTCACAGGTTCAAGTCGGCCTCACAAGCTCACACTAGACCTTACAGAACTGAAGTCCTCAAAGGCCTGACAGGCTTGCACCAGGTCTCAGAGCCTCCTAGGCCGTACCAGGCTCGCACTTCATAGACCTCACAGGCTCACATCCTCACAGACACACACTATGCCTCACAAAAACCTTAGTAGTTTACGCCTGATAGGCTCACACTAGGCCTCATAGGCTTCACAGGTTCATGGGCCTTACACCCACACAGGTTCCCACTAATATTCACACGAGATCTCAGAGGTTTGTACAAGACCACATAGGCATTATAGTGTCGAAGGATTCACAGGCTTCTAAGCCTCAGAAGTTCACAGTAAGCTTCGCAAGGCTCACCGGCCTCACAGGCTTAAAGTAGGCTTCCTGAAGGTCACAAGCCTCACCAGATCCCATGAGACCTCACGAGGGTCACAAGTCTCACAGACTCACACAGAGACCTCACCAAGTCACACTAGGCAGGTCTCACAGGCCTCGCTGGTGTGATGTGTCTGTTGGCCTTTTTGGCTTTCCCGGCAGCATCTGCATGTGGGATTGAAAAGAAGCCCTACCTTTGCATTTTCCCTCAACAGCTGGGGGAGCAGTGTGCATTCATCCATCCTTCACCCTGCAGGTGGGTCTCCCCCAGCCAGCAGCTCAGCGATGTGCAGCCCAACTGGCCTCCGCCCTGGAGCACATTCACTCCCATGGCCTGGTGTACAGGGACCTGAAGCCAGAGAATGTGTTGGTGTGTGACCCAGCCTGCCAGCGTGTCAAGCTGACAGATTTTGGCCACACCCGGCCCCGAGGGACCCTGCTCCGACTCGCTGGGCCACCTATCCCCTACACTGCCCCTGAGCTCTGTGCTCCACCACCCCTCCCAGAGGGACTACCCATCCAACCTTCCTTGGATGCCTGGGCTCTGGGGGTCCTGATCTTCTGCCTTCTTACTGGCTACTTCCCCTGGGACCAGCCTCTGGTGGAGGTTGACCCTTTCTTTGAGGACTTTCTCATCTGGCAGGCTTCTGGCCAGCCCCAGGACAGGCCACAGCCATGGTATAACCTGTCACCTGCAGCAGATACTCTCCTGTGGGGGCTGCTAGATCCTCATCCCCGGAAGCGGAACCCTGTGAGCTCCATCAAGAGCTATCTAGGCCAACCCTGGAAGCAGAGGGAGGGGAAGGCTGAGGAATTGGCAAAGGAGCTGAGAGAAGATGGGTTGAGAGGAAGACAGGAGGCTGCAAAGGGGGAGCAACCTGCATGCTGAGACCTGCTTAGCCTGAGCTGCCTGGCTGTGGCTTCTTCTCTGTTGTCGAGCTGTTTCTTGTCTGTCCTGTGTGATGTCTGTGTCCCTTCTTTTTGCTGTGTGTGTGTATTCGTGAATGTGCACACTTTGTGTTTATGTGTGCATGCATGTATATATATGTATCTGTGTATATGCACGTATATGTGTTTGCATGTGTGTGTATATGTGTGTATGTGTGTGTGCCCGTGTGTATGAGTGTATATACATGTATCTCAGTGTACATAGCACATGTGTGTGTGTGTCTCTGTGTGTGTGTGTGTGTGTGTGTGTGTAGATCAGAGGACTTTTAGGAGTCAGCTCTCTCCTTCCACCTTGGAGCCCAGCCATGGAACTAAATTCTTGTAAGCCTTCAAGTGCCTTCAGCTACAGGAGCCATCTTGCTGGCTCTGGTCTGTATAACTCTGGCTCCTCCTGCCTCAGCTTCCAGAGTCCTGGGATAGCAGGCATGCACCATGCTCGGCTGTCCTGCATAGCTCTGCGCCACCCCACCCACCTCAGCTAGCCTTCCCCACAAAGCCAGGTAAAATGGCCACCTGCTGTGAACGTCACAATCCTAGGCCCCTCTGTACTATATGCCCCTTCTACATACTTCCGTGGTGTGTGTTGTACCTTTTCTAACAGCTCTCTTATTTTTCTGAGTTCGGGGGGAGGGGGTTGGCCCCAGAAGGACAGATGCTACATCTTTGAGCAATGCCCGGCCTGTAGCAGCAGCCAAATGAGTAGACACATCTGCTCAGCATTGCTCCCCACCACGTGGGCCTCTCACACTCTGGTCACTGTCTGCCTGGCTCACCCATCCCATCTTCTTTCATGCAGCTTGGCTCCACTCAAATCTGCTCTGGCTTTTGTCGCTCACCCACCTGCATGCTGAGACACCACCTTCTGTGTGAGGTGCACTCGCCTCAGCTGCTCTCTGCAAATAAAGTTCCCCTGGCAACTGAATCTCGTGCTGTGACTGTTCACTTGGGAAAGAGTGGGAGGAGCATGAGGCAGAGACAGAGACACCCTGAGAGACAGACACAGGCAGAGACAGA
>JADRCH010000849.1:2159462-2257572 GCA_019843965.1 Rhynchomys soricoides | reverse complement strand
GGGGGGGACTATGAGATTGTGCTAGTGTGTGCAGGAGTCAACGTGACCACGAAAGTGAGTGAGTGTGATACGAAATGTGTGGGTGTGAACAAGTGCACAAGTGTGAACGTGAGTACACATAAGTATGAGCATACGGACACAAGTGTGCATGAGTGAGCATGGAGGTGCCAGGACTAGTGCAATCATAATCGTGGTTATCTGAGTGTGCAAGGGTGAGTGTGAATGCAGAAATGTGAAGAATCTGAAGTGTGGGCTGCAAGATTGAGTGTACATGTGAAGATGATAGTATTTGTGCATTCGGAGGTGAGCATGAGTGTGAGGAAGTGAGTGTGAACACAAACCATGTGGGAAGGTATGAATCTGAGTGTGCACGTGTACAAGAGTGAACTGAGCAGTGTGAAAGGAAGTGCAAATATTAAGTGTGGGAGGGAGTGAAAAGACTGCTCACGTGTGCCGGAGTGTGGACAAGAGTGTATGGTGTGATTCGTGTAAAAATGTTCACTGTGTGCAAGAGCATGACTAGGTGTGAAAATGAAGTACGCTTATGAGTGTGAGGGTGGGTGTGAACATGAAAGGTTGTTCATATGTGCAAGAGTGAACACAGGTGTGTTCACAGTGAGTGTCGATATGATCCGTCCAGGTAATCGTGAACAACCCCCGTATAGATGTGAATGTATGAATGTGAGCATGGGTTGGTTACGTGAGTGTACATGAACGGGTGTGGAAGTGAGCGCTAGGGTTAATGTGGGCATGTGCTCAAAGGTGTGTGTGAATGTGAGTATGCACACGAACCAAAGCGTGACTACAAAGTGTGAAGTAGACATGAAGATGAACACGTTTGTACGTGTGTATGTATGAATGAGTGTGGACATGAGTGTGTTGTGTGTGTTCACATGAGAGTACGTGTTGTGTGTGCGGGATCACAAATGTGTGTGTGAACATGTGGGGGTGAGAGGGTTAGTTGTGAGTGTGAGTGTGCAGGTGTGTCCATGGGTGTAAACACCAGTGCTGGTACACGGGAGTGAGTGTGAGCTTGAGTGTGCAAGAGTTTATGAGTTGTGGGCACAAGTGGTGCGGGTGTGGATAACAATCTAGTGTGGCATTTCTAAGAATACTAATGCAAGGGCCAGTTGGGTGAGCAAAGGTGTGAACAAGAGAGGGGGTTTGCAAGGGGGTGTGAAGATGGCAGGTGGACGTGGGTATGTGTGGGCATGAGTGAGCTCAGGCCGGGAGGGAAATGAGGGGCGGCTTAACACACTGGGCCCTTCACACACTGGAGCAGGCTTTTACCATCAGCTGGGGCCAGTAAGAGGGACCAGTGAGGAAAGGTGCTTGCGGCCAAGCCAGGCGATGAGTTCCATCCCACACGGCGGAAGGAGAGAACTAACTCCCACAAGTCATCCCCTGACCTCTACACATGTGTAGTGGCCTGAGTGTGTGCACCCCAACACACATACACATCATACATCTGTAACTTCCACCAAGGAGCTGCACCAGACCCAGCAATTCCACTTCCACTTATATGCCCAGGAGACAAGGACAGGACAAAAGGCCACACAGGGTACAAAGGAGACGGCCCAGCCTGCACGAAAACCAAACCTGAGTCCAGGTCCCCAGCACCCACATGAACAGCCATGTGCAGCCAAAATGTGCCTTCAATTCCGGGGCTAAGGAGGTATAGGCAGAGGGATCCCCTAGCCAACCCCATGGTGAACTCCAGGGTTAGTGAGAGACTGTTTCAAAAAGTCCACAGTCAGTGCAGGCATCCAGATGGTGGGGGACCTCACAGTGACCAACCCTAAGCGGATTGCCAAGGCTGTAGGTGAGAAGTCCTGCAACTGCCTCCTGCTCAAAGTGAACCAGGACAGTTCTGTGACCGAGTCTCTGCAGGCGTGTAAACTGGCCCAGTCCAATGCCTAGGGCGTCATGGTGTCCCATCGATCTCCACTGAGGTGGGGCTCTATACTGGGCAGATAAGACTGGTGCCCCTTGGTGATCAGAGTGCCAGGTCAAGTACAATCAGATCCTTAGAACTGAGGAAGAGGTGGGCAGCAAAGCTAAGTTTGCTGGTAGGTCCATCAGGAACCCCCTGGCCAAGTAAGACATGGACTAGAGATCCCTGGAGCCACCAGCTGCTTAGGTCCTCTGTCCCTGATGTCCCACAGGGGGCTCAAGGCCCGCCCAGTGCATGCCCCTCCCATGTCACTGCTTCCTTAGCTGTCCACGCCTGACCACCAGGAGCCCTGTAGGAGACCCCAGCTTTGTAATCATGTGATTCGTCTGAATCATTGTTTCTGTCACCTGATTTCCCAGCTACTGTCTGGAGCCCTCAGAACAACAGTGTAATCTCTAGGTTGCCCAACAACCCAGACTCCCCCAGTGGTTAACATGCAAAAATAAAAGTCGCAGAAGCCCCCCCCCCCTTTCCCTCCAAAAAAACAAAAACAAGACCAGATAAACCAGATGGTGGCAGCACACGTCTTTAATCACAGCCCTCGGGATGCAGAGGCAGTTGGACTGAGTTCAAGGCCAGCCTGATCTAATCTACAGAACGATCCAGGACAGCCAGGGCTACACAGAGAAACCGTGTGTGTGTGTGTGTGTGTGTGTGTGTGTGTGTGTGTGTGTGTTGAAAGGGGAGAATCAGGTCAATTTTTGCAGTGGACAGTAGGTTAACAGAGAAACCCAACTGGTCAAAGTGCTGAGGACAAGGGTGTGAGTGTTCAGCCCTCAGTTGGACATTTAAATCACCCTGTCCAACTTGAAGGAAGAAGAAAGGTTGTAAGAATGGGAGGGTGGAGAGGAGCGCTTTCCGGAAGTGACGTGCACCGTTTGCCGGATGTGACGTAGACCGTTTGCCGGATGTGACGTAGATCCACTTCCCGGATGTTCCAGATATGACATGGCCGCACTCAGGAGTGGTTATCTGCACCAGGTTGAGTCCATCGTGGAAGGATAGTGGAGAGAGAGGCTCATGAACCCCCCCACTCCCCTCTGAACGGCTCCAGGTAGTTAATTGTTAAGGGGAGGGAAGGAGAAGAGCCATCTTCTTCAGCATTGCAAGTAGCCATAATTAAACTCAGTGGGAAAATTTAAACAAACGTGAAAATAAGAAAACCAGCTGGGAAGAAAGGCTCCGGCAGGAGGGGAGAGGCATGAAGGAGGAAAACAGAATGAAAATGACCAAGATGCATTATATACAGGGATGAAATTCGGTGGACACCTGGCATGGACTGCCGGCTTCCGTACGTACACACATGTTCTCACGTGCTCACAGCAATGTTGCCAGAGGGTGGAGACAACTCAAACTTCCGACGAACCGATGCATGAACACTGTGTGGCTCACCTGTGCATGAGATACTTAATACCAGGTCCGGTAGAGGAATGAATGGGGCACACATCCTCCTGAGTGAACAGAGGCACCTTGAATCGTCAAAGAAGCAGCTACAGGGGACCACAGGTGGCAGTTACATTCACAGGAAATATCTAGAACAGACTGCCCATAGTCAGAAAGGAACTGGTGGGGTAGCAGCTGAGGTCCTGGGGCATCAGTGACTGCTAAGAGCCGTGGATTTCCATTGCAGGGGGTGGTGTGGGCAGGACACATTCTTAGGTTAGATCACGATGAGTACTAGAGTTATCTTAACATGCTCACCGCCAGGAGGCTGGAGAAGTGGCTCAGCAGTTAAGAACATTTGCTGACCTTGCAGAGGACCAGGGTTCAGTTCCCAGAACCCACATGGCAGCTCACAACCATCCATAACTCCTGTTCCAGGGGATCTGCTGCCTTCCTTCTGGTTTCTGTGGGCAACAGACACACCCACAAAAACCAGACACACATGAAGGCAAAACAGTTACAAGCTGGGCAAGTGGACCTCTGTGAGTTCAAGGCCAGGTTTTCTTTGTCTCTCTCCCTCTCTCTGTCTGCCCCTCTCTCTCTCTCTCTCTCTCTCTCTCTCTCTCTCTCTCTCTCTCCTCTGAGACAAGGTCTTAGTATGTAGCCCTGGGAGGTCCACCTGGTTCTGGCTCCAGGTGCTGGCATGTGTGTGCCACCTACCAGAAACTCTTTTTTAAAAAATACCAACATAAGAACTGCCCACTACCCATGCCTCTTGCAGGAAAGAGGGTCAAAACTCACAGCCTGTACTGGCTAGTTTTGTGTGTCAACTTGACACAAGCTGAAGTTATCACAGAGAAAGGAGTTTCAGTTGAGAAAATGCCTCCATGAGATCCAGCTGTAAGGCATTTTCTCAATTAGTGATCAAGGAGGAAGGGCCCCTTGTGGGTGGTACCATCTGTGGGTTTGTAGTCTTGGGTTCTATAACAAAGCAGGCTGAGCAAGCCAGGAGAAGCAAGCAAGCCATTAAGCAGCATTCCTCCATGGCCTCTGCATCAGCTCCTGCTCCCTGACCTGCTTGAGTTCCAGTCCTGACTTCCTTTGGTGATGAACAGCAGCATGGAAGTGTAAGCTCAATAAACCCTTTCCTCCCCAACTTGCTTCTTGGTCATGATGTTTGTGCAGGAATAGAAACCCTGACTAAGACACAGCCAAAGAACCTAGTACAGAGAGACAAAAAGCCCAGTGCCCCTTCTCAGGTAAGGTGGGGCTTTTTGTTTTGTTTTTGTTGTTGTCATTTGGGGGGTTGGGGGTGGAGACAGTCTCTTGTAGGCCAGGCTGACTTCAAACTTCCTATGCAGCCAGGAATGACCTACAACTTTTAATCTTCCTTCTTTCGTCTCCCTAGGCCTGAGATTACAGGCATACACCCACTAAACCCAGTTTATGCAGTTCGGGGGATCAAACCCAGGACTTGTGCACACCAGGCAATCACTGTAGCAACTGAGCTACTTCCCCAGCCCCGGGAAACACATTTTAACTGCATGTGCTAAGATGTAGGTTTTATTTGACAGATCTTGGGAGTGGGTTCCCCACCAGCCTCTGAGGAGTCAATTCGGGTTGTTTCTTGCCCCAGTTCAGGGTGTGATGTTGCAATACAGATCCAGTGTTCTGAATAGGCTTCCGAGCACCATGATTTATCTGATCCGTTCTTTAGAGATTTCTCCGTCAACAGTCATATCCCAGGTGGATTGTGGCAGATACACATCTTCCTTTATCTGATTGAAGATACTGTCTTTGCTCCTGCCCCCTCCCTCTCTCTCTCTCTCTCTCTCTCTCTCTCTCTCTCTCTCTGTTATATGTTTTGATGTGTGTGTGTGGTGTATGTTTTGATATGTGTGTGTGTGAGGTGTATGTTTTGGTGTGTGTGTGTGTAGCTCGAGTTTGTAATTTATCTACACCCGTTGAGCTTGCTAGTCCTATGCAGCTACTGTTCTGGACTTGTCGAAAACTGGCAAGCAGATCATAGAGCTCAGCTGTCCTGAGGGAGGTGTTGAGGGTCAGGGCCAGCAGCGGGTGGGGTTGGCTACCCATCCTGGCTGTGGGCCCTGGAGCCAGATGTTTGGGCTTAGCTGCTCAGCCAAACAGGGATAGGATGACTGAGTAATTAGGTGCCCGCTTGTTTGGGGCTGGCAGAAGGGATCTGGGGGTGGAGAGACCTTGGGCTAGAACACCCATCACAGACCCACACACTTCTGATTTGCAGAAAAGACAAAGGCCATCCCCCAAGCTGGGCTCTCTGGCACATTCGGAGAGATGACCCATAGCTAGGGTCCACCTGATCCCAACCAGGGATAGAGATGATTGTTTTTTCCAATCTGGGGTACTGCTCTATGACACTCTAATGATCCAAGACAGGAAGGAGAAGGCAGCAGAAGTCCTACCCTCCCAAGTTTAGCTGTCAGTAGTTATTTAAGTCTTTGGTTTAATGAGATCTGAGGACCAGAGAGTTCCCTGCATGTGCCTTTGCCTGTTGGCAGGACCAGAGTGTCCATCTATTAAGACCCCCAGGCATTATCCTACTCCCTGCTCGAATCAGTAACTGGACCCTACTGGCCTTTGCAAGAGTGCAGGGGCGCCAGGCTCTGTCACCTTCGGTGACCTCTGAGTCGTGATCTGGGAAGAGGAGGGGAACCAGTTTCCTGGCCATGGTTTCAGGGGTCAGAACTGGAGTGTGAGGGGTGGGGTGTTTTCCAAGCTAGTCCTCAGTTTTCAGATCAGTAAGGAGAGGTGCAGAGATAGGAAGGCACCTACTCAAGTCACTAAGATTGGGGGAGTCATGAAAGTCCTAATCTGTAACCTCAGGATGAGGTCAAAGAAGGGGCATGTCCCTTATTGTTCCAGGGCTGGGGTGCAGCTCTACTGTGTGCATCTGATGATGGCTAGAGGGCCCAGAGTCCTTTCTGCAATGCAGATCAAGACTCCTCCCTTGCAGGGATGCAGTAATGTGGATGGGAGGAAGTTTTCAGGTGGTGCGTGCCTGAAATCCCAGTACTCGGGAGTGGGAGAGTACTCTCCCCTCTCTCTCTCTCTCTCTCTCTCTCTCTCTCTCTCTCTCTCACACACACACACACACACACACACACACACACACAGCACAGAGAGGTATAGTTAGTTGTGTCTAGGATCACTTCTGTTTTTAAGGTTTTTCTTTTTTAATTCATTAAGTTTATCGGGGGCCCATATGGAGGTTAGGGGACAACTTATGGGATTTGTTTCTCTCCTATTATTTAGGTTCCAGGGACCAAACTCAGATCATCAAGGTTTACATAGCAAGTGTCTACCCACTGAGCCATCTCAGTAGCCCTGGGCTTAGTCTTCACGAGTGAGTATGTAACCACCTATCATCTCTGCTCTGTACATGAACTAACTCAATGGTAATCATCACCCTGTGGGTTTAGTGTGATTAATATTCCCATTTTACAGAGGAGAAAACTGAGGTTCTGAGTTGGTTCGACGTGGCCACATAATACTATCTTAGCTGGAAATGAAGTTCAGTTGATAGAATGTTTGCCCATCATGAATAAAGCCTTAGGTTCAACCCCCAATGGTGCAAAGAACCAGGGTTGATACTGTACATCCTCATTCCTAGCACTCAGGAGATACAGGTGAGAAGGTCGGGAGCTCGTGGGCATCCACGACACACTGAATGAAATGCCAGATTGGGCTACATGCATGAAATCTTCTCTCAGAAGGGTCTGGAGGAAACAGGCTTAAATTGCCAAGCAAGGCTGCTGCAGGGACTGGGGCACAAAACAGGGAAAACAGAGCAGTCTGTCTCACTCACATACACTGCAGAGCCTAACACGTTCCAAAATACGATGTCCCCATCCAGTCATCTCCGCATGCCCGTGAGACATACACTGTTATTATCCCTGTTTATAGGTGGGGATGGAGACTAAGCGGCTCAGTAGCTGGCTCCAGACTATCCCTAGCAAGGGCTCCACCCTGGCGTCCAGGCTGAGAGTGCATCTCCTCCTGTCTGCTGAGCTATGGTAACAGTACCCTCCACTCCCAGTCAGTGTTAACGGAGATGGAATGACAGCCGGCTGCAGAGCCTCTAAACCATCGGTTCTCAACCTGTGCGTCATCTTTCACAGGGGTCACCTAAGACCATCCTGCACATCAGATGTTTATGATTCATAACCATAGCAAAATTACTGCTATGAAGTACCAACAAAAAATAAATTTATGGCGAGGGGTCACCGTAACATGAGGAAATGTATTAAGAGTCACAGCATTAGGAAGGGTGAGAATCCGTGCAAACTGAGTCTGATACAGACACTCCCGTAAGTGCTTGTCCCTGTGATGGTGATGCTATCCAGCCCATTCAGACTCACGGACTCTGTGCTCTGTCCTTAAAACTGGGCACACTATGGCTAAGACAGCTTCTTGCCTCCACAGATTCATCAATGTCAGGACTGTCATAATGATCAGCACTAGCATGATCAACATCAACACTGGCATTGCTAGCACATCAGTGTCATCATGTCTCCACCATCACCACCATGCCATCATACTGCCTTCACCATCACCATGACCACCATTACCAATACCATCACCACTGTAACCACCACCATCCGCAGTTCACCACCGCTGCCACCACCATCAATACCATCATCACCATTATCAACGCCACCCCCACAGTCATCGCAAAGTTACCTTCACCATCATCATGACCTTCACAACTACACCACCATCACCATGAACACACAATCATGGATTCCGTCGGGAACACCATCGTCACCATCTTCATCCTTATACCACCACCACCACCGTGTCCTGGCTGGTTGTGTGTCGACCTGACACAGCTGGAGTTATCACAGAGAAGGGAGCTTCAGGTAAGAAAATGCCTCCATGAGATCCAGCTGTAAGGCATTTTCTCAATTAGTGATCAAGGGGGAGGGCCCCTTGTGGGGGGTACCATCTGTGGTCTAGAAGTCTTGGGCTCTATAAGAAAGCAGGAGAAGCAAGCCAGGAGAAGCAAGCCAGAAAGAAACATCCCTCCCTAGCCTCTGCATCAGCTCCTGCTTCCTGACCTGCTTGAGTTCCAGTCCTGACTTCCTTTGGTGATGAACAGCAGCATGGAAGTGTAAGCTGAGTAAACGCTTTCCTCCCCAACTTGCTTCTTGGTCATGATGTTTGTGCAGGAATAGAAACCCCAATTAAGACACCGTCTTTGCCATCACACTCATTGCCATTGACATCATCACCGACATCATCGCCACTGACATCATCGCCACTGACATCACCATCATCCAATCACCCTGACCACCAACCACCAACACATCATCATGATCATCACCAGCACCATCATCACGACCTTTATCATAAGCACCACCCTGCCAGTCACCTTTATCCCTATCGACACCACCATTGTGTTCAGCATTATCATCATCACCATCACGCATGGCATTGACAAGTTAGGATCAACTTTGTGATTCTGTCCCTCCAGAGTCCCCTGCCTCCCCAGTAACAACACCCACACTATGACTGTAGATACGTTGGCTTTTGTTTGTTTGAGAGCATCTTAAGCACTGTGAATTTCAGAATGGGTCACACATCTCCCCTCAGAGGCCTCTCCTCCTCCTCTGTGGTGATGGTTGTGGGCACAGGTGTGCTGGGGGGCCCGGCCACCTCTGCTAGCCTCTTTACAGTCTCGCTCAGCTGCCCCAACCCCTGGGCAGCCTCTACCAACTGGACTAGGCCCAGCCCCAGGACTTGGCGCTCCTGCCGGTCCTGCTCCAGGACCCGGGTCAGCCTCTGCAGCTGGTCACCCACCTCCCTCACAGCAGCCACCAGCTCCAGCAAGGCAGGTGGCTCACAAGCCATGACCCTTACAGGTGGTACTGGGGACACACATGGCCCAAAGGGATCTGGGTTGTCATTAGGAGTTGGCCCCTGAGTGAGGTGATCTGGGGGAGGTTGGTCAGATGGGTGGGCCACCAAGGAGACGGGAAGGTCAGGGGTCACCATGGGGTCTGAAGCTGAGTGTAAGGTCTGGTTTCTGGGTAGTTTAAAGATATCTGTGGATAGTGGATCCATGCTTGGGGCTGGAGAGGGCCTGGGGGGGCCAGACTCTGGGGCTAGAGAGAGCTCTAGGTTCTGCATCTGGGATGTACCTGTGGGCAGGGCTCCCACAAAGGTCAGCTCTGGGTGTAGGCTAGGCTTGACCCTCGGTTGTGGAGTAGGAGAGGAAAATTCTGTCTTTGGGGAGGATGGAAGGGGTTCTGTAGGGGTGGCAGGGGTTGAGGAGGGTTGAGGGTTAGTAGGAGGTTGAAGACTTGTGGTGAGGTGGGGGCTCCTGGGATGCTGAGGGTTTGTGGCAGGTTGAGGGATCACAGTGGGGTGGGAAGTCTCGTTGAGTCCAGGGATAGTGGTGGGGTGAGAGGCTGTGAGTGGCTGTGTGGGGGTCCTGGGGCTCATGGGGAGGTCTGAGGAGTCAGAACTCTCTGGGATTATTTCGGGTGCTGTGCCCAGGTCTGGTGGTGTGTCGGATCCTGGGGTCAGCTCTGAGGTAGGGGAAAGGCTGCTCACTTCTGATGGCATGGAGGAGCCAGCGGTTAGCCCTTCAGAGGAGGTGGGTGTTGGGCTGCCTGAAAGCTCTGGGGTATGCGTTGGAAGCAAACTGGCATCGGGAGTGGACAAGGCAAAGGTTTTTGGGGAGGGAAGGCCTGGGGTTGGTGGAGATGTTTTGGGAGGGCTAGACGTCCCTTCCTGCTTTGAAGCCTTGTCTGGAATGAGTTGTGGCCAGGAGCCATGGGTCTGCCGTGAGCCAGAAGGCTCTGGTGAGGTGGAGGAAGCAGGGGATGAGGTGGTATGTGCTGTCCTGGCTGAGGTGGGCCGCAGCGGACGGCGCTCAGGTTTTGGCTTCCTTGGTGAACCTGGAGTTGGAGAAAAGGGGGGGCAGATCGGTCAGAGGTCAGTCTGCCCTATCCACCGTGTCCGTAAAGTCCCTTGAGGAGATGACCAATGGGAAGGCAAAGATCTGCGTGACATCATGGGTCACTGGCAGACTTCACCAGGCCCTAGTGCCCCTCCTCCTCGCCTCCTGTGAGGTTCCTGCCGCCACCTGGTGGCCTTTGAGGGTAACACACATGGATACAAGTACAGAGAATGGATGAAGAGTCCAGGGGAACAGAAGGATAGATGAACACGCTTTGGGATACGAGAAGATATCTAGGAAATACCCATAGTGAGACTCTGTGTGATAATTAACGTTCACTTCCAACTTGACAGGGTTTGGAATAACCCATGGGATGCAGGTCTGGACAAGTCTACGCGGGTGCTTACAGAGAGATTTATTGAGGAGGGAAGAACAACCTTATGTATCTCGTGGGCTGGGATTCTAAAGTGAATGGCAAGAAGTGAGCTAGTCGGGCATGGTAAGCCGTGCTTTTAACCCGCACTTTAGAGGCAGAGGCAAGAGGCTGTGAGTTCAAGGCCATCGCTCTGCTGGGTCTTTCTCAGGTAAGAAGTAGGCTTCCCCCAGGAACTTGAAGCCCATCTCTGTACACCCAAACACGCCCTCCCCAGGCCTCCCCATGCCTCACTTGTGTCTGCACGGGCCCTTGGAGCTGGAAAGGGGTGGCCTGGACTCCTGCTGGTGCTAGTGGTACCCATGGATCCAGGTTTGCTTGTGGCGGGGGTCCCTTTGGACAGACCTCTTCCTGAAGGTGTATCCCATGTCCAGGAGAGCTCATAACTACCCTGGTCATCTGCAGATGTGTGAGGAAGAGAGTTGAGTCCTCCTTTCCACTTCGTCGTGCTGGGTCGTTACCACAGCCAACCCATCATCCAGCCCCCCCAAACCCCCACAACATATGTCACCTGGGCCACCAGTCAGGATGCTCCTGGCTAGTAAGCAGAAACTGAAGAGGTTATCTCATAAAGCAAATGAACGCATTGCTTCCGTTTGAAGCAATATTTTTTGACAGTCTCAGGTAGCTCAGGCTGGCCTTGAACTCACTTAGCTGATTCTAGCCTGGATTCTGACCTCCCTTTACATTTTAAACTTACATGTATTTATTTGTGCATGTGTGTGTATGTGAATGCACACACATGCCTTCCACCATGTGTGCTCCAACAATACTTGTCAGGTTTGTCACTAAGTACCTTACCTAATGAACTATCATGCCATCCCAAATAGCTTTTTTTAAGCCATAGCATGGACATACACAGATGCACAAACATAATAAATTTAAAATAAATAAATAGGTGACAATAAATAATTAATAAAAAAGAAAAAAATATTCCTGAGTCTCATAAATACTTAGACTACAAAAACCTTTCCAGGCTGAACCAGAGGAGAAAAGAGTAAAGACAGTTAAGCCCAGAGAAGGCAACATCCCCAACAGAAGAAGGAAGGGTCTGTAGCTGAAAAGTCAAGAAGGTGGATCCTCCCCTTTGGATCAGCCCTGCCAGTACCCTGATCTTAGATCAGTGAGACCCATGCAGCCTGACCTACAGAAGATCAATAACATGAGCTTGTGCTGTTTAAGCCACTAGATCTGTGGTGATTTTCTAGCAGGCAGAGAGATCCATGGTGGCACTTCTTAGAGCTTAAAGCCTACCCTTGCTGGGGCGGGAGAGATGGCTTAGTGGTTAAGAGCATCTTTTGGATTTCCAACAAACACTTCAGGCAGTTTATAACTGCCTGTAATGCCAGCTTTAGATTGGATGTCCTCTTCTTGTCTCATTGAGCACTGTGTGTGTGTGTGTGTGTGTGTGTGTGTGTGTGTGTGTAGGTGGGCTGTTCTGGAACTTGCTACATAGACCAGGTTAGTTTCAAACTCACAGAGATCCACCTACTCTGCCTCCAGAGTGCTGGGGTTAAGGGTATGCACCATCATGCCTGAACCATAAAATAAGGCTTTTTTTAAAAAAAAAAAAAAAAAAAAAAAAAAAAAAAAAAAAAGCCTAACCATCTGACTATGCAAGTTTTCTCCCCAGGAATGGGGCCAGTAGGTAAAGTTGGTCACTGTACATCCTGATGACCAGAGTCACACCTTGCCAAACCCCACATGGTGGAAGTAGAAAGCTCAACTCACAGAAGCTGTCCCCTGACCTCCACACACATGCCACAGCACACACACGAATTAATTAGAAAACAATTCTCCTGCTCTCCTCTGCTGGTGGATAATACCATTTCTGGGAGGCTTTTCTTGATTTCTCCACTATAAATAATCATTACAACCTTGGGATCCTGAACCTACCAACAATGTTTTCTGATCTAGGTAATTACACAGGCATTCCATACTTGGATTGGGACATGCAGTCACACACCACTGTATCATAAAAACAAGGCTTAGATAGTGCTTGGGAACAGCACCAGAAGTTGTCCTCTGGCCTCAGCAAACACTGTTCATGCATTGCAGAGACATGCATACTCATTTACACACTATAACCTCACATATACATACTTACATACCACACCCATATAGACATAAGACACGTGTAAACTGTTTGAAACAGTCTCCTCCTACCATCCAACCCATACCTTCTAACCTTTGCTATATAGAGCTTGCACGGTTTGTACTTTTATTTGCGCCCCCCCCCCCCCCCCCCCCCCCGCTCCCGCCCCAAAGGATCCCCCTGCCTCTGGGGCTAGCTGTCTCTGCCGCGGGCAGTGCCTCGCCATGCGATCAATTCCACCACAAGGGGGCGCGGCGGGAGAGAGAAGCCACCCTAATTGTGCAGAATGTAAGTTCTGGAAATCCAGCTGCACCTGAACAAGAAACAGGGTCTCTAAAAGATCATTTCTGGTTCCAGCGTTCTAATGATCAACCTTAATACCAGCAAGATATATTCCCAGGTCCAAGTTACAAGTTCCCAAAGCCTGTTCCCTAGTTCAACTCTACAGGTGGAGAGCGGGATCCTGGTGGCCAATCAAAATGCGCCGCACCCCTGTGATGTAAGGAGGTGCTAGGCAGAAGAGCAGGTACCTACCTAGGCAGGCCGGACGGCGCATGCTGGGTTCCAGAAAGGACTCAAGCTGATCCTCCAATCAGTGGCAGGCAGAGGGACACGCGGTGAGAAGCAGTGAGCGTTCACAGTCAAGAGTGTATGTAGAGAGAGTGAAATGTGGGAGAAGACAGAGAAACAGTGGTGTGAAAGGCAGCGGGTCGGGCAGAAACAGTGTCAACCTCTCTCACTGAAATGAGGGCCAGGAGACACACAGAGAAAGAAAGAAAGGACTGAAGCTAGCAGAAGAAAAAACATAAAGTGTGACTCAGAACATGACAGCAGCTGCCTGAAAAGAAGTTGGGGTATGTTTGGTGCCCTTGCCTGGAATCAGTCGGGATCAAGGCCAGCCTCGGGTACATAGAGAAGAGTAAGGGAGGAAAGGGAAGGAAGCAGGGTCAATGAGATGGATTAGCACCCAGCCTAACAATTCTCGCTGTATACCTGGAATCCACATGGTAGAAGGAGAGGACTGACTCCTGAAAGTTCTCTCTCTCTCTCTCTCTCTCTCTCTCTCACACACACACACACACACACACAGACACAGACACAGACACACACACACGCAAGCACACACACATATCCATGCATGCGAGTGTGCATGCACATACACACATGAGCTCATGCATGTAGGCACACACACAAGCGTGTGCATACACACGTGCACACACACGCACGCACACACATATGAGCTCACACGCGCGCGCGCACACACACACACATGAGTGCACGTGCACGCACACAAAGGCATATGACCCTGAGCACAGGCATGCATGCACACACATGTAATCAATCAACAAAGAAAAAAGGAGACAAAGAGACGAGATAAAAGCAGAGAGTCTTAAAAAACAATGGAGAGGAAAACCCAGGAAGGAAGGCAAGAAGAGAGGAAGTCACGTGAAATAGAGTGAGTGGCGGGCAAGGTGGTACATGCCGGTGACCCCAGGGCTGGGGAGGTGGAGGCAGGGGGGAACAGGAGTTCTGGGCTAGCTGGACAATGAATAAAGAAAAAAAGGAAAAGCAAACTGTGGGAAATGCGGAGCGATTGTGACTTGAAAGGAAGATACAGAGGCTGGACAGAGAGTTCAGGCTGTTCGCCCAGAGAAGCCAGGGTCAATTCCCTGCACCGATATGGCAGCTCGCGCCTGTCTGTAGCGCCAGTTCCAGGAGCTCTGGTGCCCTCTTCTGGCCTGTGTGGGAACTGTATGCACATGGCACATAGACATGCATACAGGCAAAAACACCCACACCCATAAAAGAACAATTTAAAAATTTTAGAAGGAGTGGGAAGAGTATAGAACTTTAAATAAAAACTGAGGAAAAAACCGAGAGGTACTGCACTGGGAAAAACAGAGTACTGGAGAGGAGAAGGGAGTGGGAAGGAATCCAGTGGGAGAAAGACACCAGGAGAAAAGCAAACTGGAATTCTAAAATGTGGACAATAAAGTCAAGAAAGAAAGGTAAGAAAGGGAAAGGCCACAGGCAACAGTGTGCAGGAGGAGAGAGAAATCACCCACGGAAGCCACAGGAACGCAGCTGCATGGGAGATGACAGAGCACGCAGGTGGCAGTTCAGGGGCCAGAGTGGATGGAGATCCCCGGCTTAGCAACAGGAACGGAAGGACACAGACCACAGTGAGACAGAAGCCATGGAGAAGCAGAGGGACACAGCTGTCTTGTAGGACAGACACTGACTGACTCTCATAGGTGGGGCTGGGAAGGGTAGGAGTTAGAACCGTGCCCCAGGAGGGTCCTGCCTGTGTCTGAGCTAGAGGCTGACAGGACAGAGCGTGGACTGCCAGACTGGGCACAACTCTGCTGAATGTGGAACAGAGTGCTGACAGGGTAACCCTGAGGTGAGGGCTCTGGCTCATTTCCACAGACTCTCTGGACTGAGGGCCTCAGCCAGGGTGTTACAACCACTGCCTGGTCTCTTTGGTAGGCTCAGTACTGGCTGATGCCCTCTGGTCACTCAGAGCCACATGCTGCCCCACTGCACTCTGGAGAGGACGAATACTGTCAAGCCCAAGAGTGGAACACACTTAGGCAAGCCTGCCAGGACATGGAGGCCTAGGCTGTTAGAGAGATCTTTATGGCTGGCCACAGTGGCACATATTTGTAATGCCAACACTTGGGAAGACAGAAGGATCAGTTCAAGGCAAACCTCAGCTACATAGCAAGTTCAAGGCCAGTCTGGGATACATGATATATCACGTCAAAACAAACAAACAAACAAACATGGTGGACGTGGGTAAAGGTGCTGTGGATGGAGAACGCCGCCATTTTTCCTCTGACCTCAACACACATGCCTTGGCATATGCACCCAGGTCGAGCCCCTCACCTGTGTCTGGAAGGCTCTGTGTTGCTGGAGAGAGAACTTCAGGGTTTGTAGTGGTAGCCCAGGAAAGTGTATGTCCAGGCCATGCAGCCACTGTGGTCCCTTTGGTCAGGTCCTCTCCAGAAGTGGGGTCCCAGGTCCAGGAAGGATAATCGTCATCACCCGTGTAGCCTGGGGAGAGACAGGTAGCATGTGTCTCTTCCTGCTCGCTGAGGTCCTTACCACTGTGCTTCCCTTCCCTGCCAGAGTCTCCCGCAGTAACCCTACCCGGTCCTCACGCTGACCCCCCTCCGGGCCTGCTCCTTAGCCGCCATTCTGTCCCACTCTAACTCCACCCCCTCCGCCTCCCTTGGTGTTCCCTGGTACCAGTGCAGGTGAGCACCACGTCTTCTTCGTGGTCACAGTTGTGCTTCCCCCATTCCCCCGAGGGGCAGTCACTCAGTGATGTCTCACTTCCCTTACAGCCCATATCATCCAACCAGATGGGCCCAGTGCCGGGGCCATAATGGGTTTTGCCTACTCGGGGCCGGACCTTTCCGCAACCCAGTTCCCAGCAGGCCACTGTGGCATCCCGGAGGTCCCAGCTGTCATCACAGACTGTCCCCCAGAGTCCGGCATGCCACACCTCTAGCCGGCCAGCACACCTGTTGGGCCCATCAGCCAGACGAACCCGGAAGGGACCTGGGGGTGGTGGGAGGCCCTCAGGTTAGGAGGTACAGGGCTGCCTCGATGTTCCCACCCTATTAACTCTCTGGTACTCGCCTGATGGCATGGGGACTCCAGCAGTTGGGGTGGCAGCTGGATCTTGGGATGATTCCAGAGAGCCTTCTGGGTTCTCACCAGATGGCTCCAAGGAGGCCTGGGGGATTTGCGTGGTGGTGGCCTCTGAGATCATTTCTTGGGGGCCTTGAGTGGACAGTGATGCCACAGTCTCTGAGGTCCACTCCCAGGGAACTCTAGAGGTCACCCTTACAGTGGTGTGTGAGGTCTGTCTGTGGGGAGCCTCGGCGGTCAGTCTCTTTGGTAACTCAGAAGGGTGTGGGGTTGGATTTAGGGAGGTTGGAATGCCTTGGACCCTGGAGCGTTTAGTGGTTGGCATCCTGGGGGGCTGGGTGGTTGGTCTCTTTGCATTTTTAGTCACCCACTTCTTGGTGCCCTTGGGTGCTTTCCCTGGAGCTTTTGTGGTTTTCCGTAGCACACTGGAGGTAAGACTGGCAGAAGGCTTGGTGGCCAGCTCTCCAGGGAGCCAGGCATCCTGATCTCTACCCAGCCCAGGGAGCCAGCTCCAACTGAACGGGTCTGAGATGGTATCCAGGCCAGGGGTCCCTAGGAGGCCAGGAGGGAGGAAAGATAAGATCATGAAGGAAGACCGAGTCCTGTCCTGCTAACCCATACCCTCCGCCCTTGTTCCACTTAAGGAAATATTAATCTGTTGGACTGAAGAGACAGATCCGTGGCTAAGAGTACTTGCTGCTCTCCCAGAGGGCCTGGGTTTGATTCTTAGCACATACATAATGGCTCACAACTGTCTGTAACTGCAGTCTCAGAGTCTGACTGCCTCTCCTGGCCTCCAAGGACTCCACACAGAGCGGCTTGCAGGCAAACCCTCACACATACAGACAACTAGAGTCCATCTATACTAAGTGTGCTTGTCCCTGACCATTGCGAGCATGTCTACAGTGCATTACTTCCCAATTGCTCTATCTTATCTCACTCATCCCTACCTGCCTCTCTCCCCTCTCCATAACCTCAGGTTTTATCCCGTGACCCACTTAGTTCCATCAAAGGCCATCTGCGTTACCACTGGACTGAAACTGTCATTAAGAGCCTAGTACCAGTTAAAGCTACTGTGAGATCCCATCTCATCCCAGTCAGAATAACCATCATCAAGGAAACAAATGACAGCCAATGGGGCAAGACAGAGTCCGCATTCACTCTTGGTGGGAGTGTCGAGTGGTATAGCCACTCAAGCCAGGAAGAGGGGCTGGAAAGACAGCTCAGTAGGGAAGAGCAACTCACAAACAAATGCTTGTATGTGATTAAAAATAATAAAATCAATATGTTTTAAAGACCAAGGAATAGGGCAACCTAGGACAGCTACTCCACCCCCAGGCCCACGCCCCTCCGGCAGTGGCTCTCACCCTTCCTGACACTGCGGCCCTTTAGTGCAGCCCCTCCTGTTGGGGTGACCCCCAACCATAAGATCATTTTTGTCATTACTTCGTAACTGTAATATTACTACTGTTATGAATCATGATGTAAATGTCTGATTATTCTAGTGGTCTCAAATGACCCCTGCGAAAGGGTCATTCAACTCCCAAAGAGGTCACAACCCATGGGCTGAGAACCACGGCCTTAAGGGCTTCATCTTGTATTAGTGTAACACCTGCTTATGTTTTTACTCTTTGAGACAGGAGCAAAGCTACCCAGGCAGGCCTTGAACTTGTGATCCTCTTACACCATCTTACACTAGGATTATAGGTCTGCCGCACCAGACCTGGTTTTCCTCCCCCCACACACACACACACTGAAGATTTATTTCTATTTGATGTATTTTCCCTGCATGAATGTCTGTGCACCATGTGTGTTCAGTGCCTGCAGAGGCCAGAAGAGGGCATCAGATCCCCACCCACCACGTGAAGTTAGAGAGCTGCCATGTAGGTGATAGGACTCAAACCTGGGTCCTCTGCAAAAGCAGCCAGCACTCATAACCACTTAGCCCCTGTTTGTTTTGTTTTGTTTTGTTTTTCAATGACAAGGTTTCTATAGCCCAGGCTAGCCTTAAATTCGTAAGAATCCCCCTGCCTCAGCCTTCCAAGTGCTGGTGCTACAGGAATGCTCTACCGCCCCTGCCTTTTCTTTTATATCCATTGCCCTTAAGAGTGGCATAAAACCCAAAGGCCGGTCCCCTGCTCCCCATCCTCCCGTGGCTCCCAGAGGAGACAGAGGCAGAGTGGATGACTCCATCCTTTGAGTCGCCAATAGCCACACTCTGGTTAGGCCACCTAGGCAGTCAAGGATGAACCATGCCCAAGACAAGCTTGGGTACTTTGCCCCTGGCTCCAGGAAGATGACCTCTAAGCCCTTGGAATGTTCTTGCCTGGTAAGAAACTCTCTAGATGTTTGGGGTGGGGGGACTTGCACCATGTTAAGTCCGTACTGACAATGTGACTGCTGAACAGCCATGTACATGGTCAACCAAGCCCCTACCAATAAATAAGTAAATAAAACCCGGAGACATCAAGGCTACCATGCTGGATGACTCTTCTTGCGTGTTGTCACACGTGTTGCTGGGATAATCCAGCACTGTCTACACCACCCTACCAGGACTTCAAACCTGACCTCTACTCCACCTGTGTTTTCCTTTGGCTGAACTTAACCTGCATCTTCAGTATATTGAAATACAACCCCGAGCCTCTCTCATTTCTGCAGTCTTTCAGCAACAGAAGGAACGTCAGTGTGGTTTCAGAGGTCTCCCAAACACTACTTTGTCCTGCTGGTTTGCAATAGCATGTCTGTGTTCCCCTTGCCCTCCATGAGGCGTGAGCTTCTCAAAGACCCATTGTCATTCCATTCTGAGCACCCAGCTCCTAGGTCAGTATCTAGGACCGGAGTTGGAAAGTAGACCCCTGTACATGGGGGTGAATGCACTGCCAGAGTTTATGTAAATTAGCCCTCACTTTGGCTAGACATAGGCAATTTGAGTGAGGCTGTATGAGCTAAATATCCACTCCAGAGATGGGACTTGCAGCACTCAGTCAAGTTAATGCTACCCTTAGCCTCCACTCCTTCCTCTTGGCAGCCCTCCCAGAGCCAGTGGATGGCTAGCGGGTCCGGGTCCTCACCAGTGCAGGTAACCCCAACATCCTCATTGTGGGCGCAATTGTGTCTCCCCCAGGAAGCAGCAGGGCATTCTGACAGCGAAGCCTCCGTCCCCACACAGCCTACATCATCCAGCCAGATAGGACCTGCACCCCAGCCAAAGCGGCCTGCAGCAGGGTCTGGTTGCTGAGGCCCTCCACAGCCCAGCTCCCGGCAGACCACAGCCGAGTCTCTCATGTCCCAGCTGTCATCACATACTGTTCCCCAGCGACCATCATGCCATACCTCCAGGCGACCAGAGCACCTGCTGGGTCCAGCCACCAGGCGCAACTGGGGGGACCCTGGAATAGAAAAAAAAAAAAAAGCCTAGAGTCAGGGTCAAAGAGTCCACCTAGCACTCTGAGCCTTCATCGACCTGCCTTCTGCCTTCCTTTCTAAATGTCCATCTAGTCCCTCAGCTGTGCTTTCCCTCATAACCCTTCAGTCCAGACAGCAGGTACTGATCGAGGTCTCTCCTGCATTGGACACAGAGACAAGCAGAGCTGGATGACTCCTCAGAAAGCTAAATGTAGAATTACCATATGATATAGAAATTCTACTCTCAGGGATACACCCAAGATATATTGAAAGGGGGCTGGTGAGATGGCTCAGTGGGCGAAGACACCTGCCCTCAAGCCTGACAACCCTGAGAGTCTGGCCTCGGGGACATCCACAGGGCAGAAAAAGACCTACGTGTACCATGGCAAGTGTGCATGCACAAATGGGGATAAACATGATTTTAAAAAGCTGAAAGCATCTGTTAACATTCAGTCCTTTCACTATTATTAGAAATCTTGACTAGAGACATGTCTGCTCCTGACCATACCCTTTTCATGGTTCGAAGAAGAGACTGAGCATCCAAACCTCCACATGGAGTTGGTCCAATAATGGCAAGGTAGCCACTGGACAGAAGTTGCCCTATTCATCTGCAGACAAAATACTGTCCAAAGAAGACAAACAGATGTGGGATAGTTGACTGCTAAGCTCTGCCAAGACAGGGTAAGCTAGTCCTTCACACTCCTGCTTTATTTCAAGGTCTGTCCGATGGTTGGGCCAGAAGGCTGAAGACAGGTGCTCTGACAGGCAGTCAGCTGACTCCACAGTTTGTTTAAGTTTTGGAAGCTATGTTTTTGTGCCTCCTGTAAATCAGGTTATGTTTATTTCATTCTCGAATTTCTGACGGGAGTGAAGACTAGTATAGTCTCACAATCAAACTCAAGTTGTACAGCACTGAGAGAGATGATGTAGACTTGGAAGGATGGTTTTCAGATGGTGATGCAAGCTAAAATCAGAGCATAATTCAGGGATGGGATTGTAAGCTCTTTAAGTTAGAATGGATGGTAGAGTGTTTTATCTGACTTACAGATACAGTGGACTGGATGTTAATCGCACATCGCACTTTGTAATTCACACAGTTGTTATAGTTGTGTTCAGTTTACGTCTGAGAGAGAAGAGCCCTTTTAAGTGGACAAAAAGGGAAAATGAATGTGTGGATGTGTGTGTGTGCATTCACGTGGAAGCCAGAGGCCAGCATCATTCTCTAGCTTATTTTTTTGAGACAAGGTTTCTCACTGAGCCTGGGGCTCAGTGGTTTGGCTAGACTGACTGGCTAGCAGGCCCCAAGGATCCTCCAACCTCTCCCTCCCCAGTGCTGGAGTTAGACATATCCACCACTACACATAGGTTTTTTTATTTGGCCACTAGGGTTCTGAACTCAGGTCCTTGTGTTTGCAAGTTAAGCACTTAACCAACTGAGCCATAATAATTGTTTGCTTGTTTGTTTTGTGAGACAGGGTTTCTCTGTGTAGCTGTGCCTGTCCTGGAACTCACTCTGTAGACCAGGCTGCCTAAACTTAGAGAGATCCACCTGTCTCTGCCTCCAGAGTGCTGGTATTAAAGGTGTGTGCCATCACCATCCAACTGAAAACAATTCTTTTTTTTTTTTTTTCTAACATGAGCACGGTGTCAGATCCCATTACAGATGGTTATGAGCCATCATGTGGTTGCTGATTGAACTCAGGTCCTCTGGAAGAGCAGTCAGTGACTAGCCAGAGGACATTGTAACAGTCCCACCATAGAACCCAGACAGTGGGCTCTCATGCCCAGTTTCCTCTCCAGGTCAGGGCCAGCTACAGAAGGTGGGACTCCTGTACAAGCAACCCTGAATTTTAAGCTATCAGCAGAGCATTAATCAAGTACTGGTCTGAGCAGGGGCTTGGGCTCATCTTTTCTACCTTTCTTTTTGCAAGCAGGTTTCATGGAGACAGTCTCACTGCCAGGGCAGAGAGGTACTCACCAGCTTCAGGCCCAGGCTCTGGAGGAGCAGTAGGAGAAGCAGGAGGAGGCCAACTGCCTGCTGGGCCTGGCATCTGACCCACTGAGGGGGACAGAAGTCTGGGCGTTGTACTGTTGCTGTCCACTGTAGGAGCTGTAGGCTGCACATCGCCAAGAGGCATGCCTGGGCCAGGAAAGAAGACATTAGCACCATCTCCAGGGCTGCCTCCTACACGGGCCCAAGGCTTCCACATCCCTGAGCCGCAGCAAGAAGCAGGTAGAAAGAAGGTAGAGAGAGCAGGAAATGGAGGGAGTTCGGAGGTGAGAAAGAAGAAGGGAGGCACCTAGCAAAGCAAGATTGGCTTCTTCTAGTCGCAAGGAAGCTCACTCCCTTACTATGACCATCAATTATCAAATAATATCCTGTGCCCCTAAGGGAGACCAAGTCACCCCTAGTTAACTTGGTCCAAGGTTTCTAATAAGAATATAAGATAGGGAAAAAGGGAAGTCTCAGGGGAAGTGAAGACTGAGCTGGGACGACGCTTCTTTCCCGTCCACTCCAGTGACCACACGCATTGTCCCATCCTTCCACACTGACATCATTCATACGCCCTTACCATCACACACAGCCCCGGCATCCTCCCGATGATGACAGTCATGCTGACCCCAGGGCCTCGCAGGGCAGAATCGCAAGGCTGTCTCATTTCCTCGACATCTGAGATCATCCAGGATGATGGGTCCAGACCCTTCTCCAAAGAAGGCACCCCCTGGGGCAGCCAGGGCACCCCCACAGCCCAGCTCCCTGCAGGCTACAGCAGCATCGCGAAGATCCCAAGCATCGTCACACACAGATCCCCAGCGTCCACCATGCCAAACCTCCAGGCGGCCAGCACAGCCGTGGGGACCATCAGCAAGGCGCAGCCTGGGTGCAGGACCTGAAACAGGAGGACAGAGGTCGGAGTGACAAGAGGTTAGAGTGGATGAGCGTCTGCTACGTATACCAAGAAGGAAAACTAGACTGGGTTAGCAAGAGCCACATTACCCGAGTGGGAGTCTAGGGTTGTAAGCAGACGCTGAGTTAGACCAGTGAAGAAGCAAGATGGGTGAACAGGTATCAAGTTATGCCGACAGGGAACAAGAACGCTGGGGGAAGGAAAGAGGGAACGGAAGCGAGGGAGGAGAGGAGCGAATGGAGGAGGAAGACCCCAAGTTCCCTTCCATGGCCCCTAACTCTTGGCCCCAGGTTCTCGTTGCTCCCTCAAGAAAGCTGAAGCTCAGCCCCTAAGCTCAGCAGTGCCTCTCCCAGAGACAGACTTGAGGCCAGGCCTTCTACTGCTTCCTGGGGGAGGGAGGAGCTGAGATCTGAAGGGGAAGGTAGCCAACCCCCCCACCCACACACACACACACACACACACACATACCAGTGCAGACCAGCCCTGCATCCTCAGTGTGGTCACAGTTGCTGCGGCCCCAGGGGCTTCGCGGACAGTCCCGGAGGGTCTCCTCTCCTCCTCCACACCCCACGTCGTCCATCCACACGGGTCCCTCACCAGGTCCGAATCTGGCACCCCCTGGGGCGGCCAGTGCTCCCCCACATCCCAGCTCCCTACAGCCCACTGCTGCATCTCGGAGGTCCCATCCATCATCGCAGACAGTACCCCAACGTCCACCGTGCCAGACTTCCAGGCGGCCGGCACATCCATGGGGACCTGAGACCAGACGAAGCCGCTCTGGGGGTTGGGGGGGAATGCAGACAGGGAAGACAGGAGACTGTAAAAGGCTAGGTCTAATGTCAGCTTGGGGGGGCAGCTTCCTGTTTGTTCACCTGGGGAAACTGAGGCCCAGAAAGAGCAGAGGACTGAGGTTTGTCTGCTGGCTGGCTAATTTAGAAAAGAAAACTGCCACCCCCCTGGGTCTCATAGAGGAAGGATCAAGAAGAGGGGGTGGCCAGCCCTGACTGAATCTGAAGGGAGGACACTGTGAACGCTGGTCTCTTTGGAGGGTCACAGGCTGAATGGAGGTCTGGGAAGCTCAGTTTGGCCGGGGCTAGGGTCTCACTGCAGATCAGGAAGACAAGGGAGGGAGGTTTATACTTACCTTGGCGGGAAGCTCCATTTGTCAGTACAGGGGCTCGGGTGGACTTGACCTGCTTGGGCGGTCGGGAGTTCTTCTTTCGGGGGCCATTCTGGGAGCTTGCTGGCGGTTGGGGAGCTAGGAAAGTGACATGTGACCAGGAAGTAGGGATCTGATCTGGTCACCCTTCCTGACTCCTTGGGGTCTGCCTAGGGATTCTTTTCTGAGGGTTTGAAAGATTTCTGGATGGAGGATTTCTGGGTAATAAAAGAGACTAGCTTGCTGGAACAAACGTCTGCATGATGACCTTCCCCCATAGCTGAGCACAACCAGGGTGCAGGATGGGAGGCATAGTCCTTTGTGCTCACCATGAGTTATAGGAGGCTCCTCTGAGCTGGGGTTCAGCTCCCCAGACAGTGCCAGCCATGGATCCCCATCCAGCAGGGACATTGAATCTTCTCTAGAGTTAGCTGCACGCTGACCTATGGGAGCAAACCAAAGTTATGAGACCAGTGATGGGGGAGGATTAGAAAGGCCATTTGACCCCTGGGGCAGAAGGACCTGGGGTGCCTGAATTCCCTGGGGCTCAGAAATAAGTGATCATAAGCTGGAAGTCCTTGGGAAGGGGACACCTGGCCTTATGGGGATATGGAATTGGTTGTCTCTCTGCTTCTGAACAGCTCAGATCTGCAGGAACTAAGGGTGTGGGGGTTCCTGGGGCCACAACCATAAGAGGAGTTTGAATCTTTTTACCTACACAGACGACGCCTGCATCCTCCTCGTGAGAGCAGATATGGGCCTTCCAGCCCCGGTGGGGACAGATACCCAGCTGTCCCTCATTACCGCGACAGGCCAGCTCACTGAGCCACACGGGCCCAGTGCCTTCCCCGAAGAAGGCACCCCCAGGGGCAGCCAGCGCCCCTCCGCAGCCCAACACACGGCAGGCCACCGCAGCATCTCGAAGGTCCCATCCGTCATCACACACGGTGCCCCAGCGCCCACTGTACCAGACCTCCAGGCGTCCTGCACAGCCATGAGGGCCATCGGCCAGGCGGAGTCGCTCTGAAGGGTAAAGGAAAGGCTGTGACTCCAGCAGGAGTACTGGAAGCTGGAGGCTACAGTGACCCCAAGGGCAGGGGGCTGTCTTACAAGCTACCATCAGGAAGCCAGCTGCCCTGGAGGCTGGACTCTGGTCCCAGACGTCTGGGTGCAACGAGAGAAATGTCTCACAGATGCTGGGGGCTGTGTAGACACTGTGAACCAGGGAATTCAGACACCCCAGGTCCTTCTGCCCCAGGGGTCAAATGGCCTTTCTAATCCCCCCCCCATCACTGGTCTCATAACTTTGGTTTGCTCCCATAGGTCAGCGTGCAGCTAACTCTAGAGAAGACTCAATGTCCCTGCTGGATGGGGATTCATGGCCAGCAATGTCTGGGGAGCTGAGTGGAATTGGGGTAGCAGGGACCAGCAGGAGAGAGAGGAGAGGCTTGGAGCTGGGTGAGACCAAGTGCAGAATCAGGACACTTACCTATAGCCTGGATCCCCATCAGCATTGCTGCAAAGGAGGTTGGAGGGGACAGAGTGAAGGGTAAATCAGAGGGGAGGGGTCCTTTCCCCGGTGCAGGCTCCCAGCTTCAGGTCAGTGGGAAGCATCCATTCACATACAGATTCCCCATACCTCTGAGTCAGAAACCCCATTGCTGAAATGGACTCTGGGTGGTGGCTGGGATAAGTTACAGGTCCCTGGGGTGGGTGGGGCCCCAGATGCCTGACCCTTAAAGACAGGGCTGGGGATCAGATTGAATGGTGGGCGTGATAGCTCCACAGAGTACAGGCCAGGGCAACAAAGGGCAGGTCACTTGAGTTGCTAGGCAGGACATGCAGAAGGCTGGGTCCTTGAGGGACTTGGGGGGCCAGCCAGATGTCAGGATATCACCCAGCACCAGGGACCAGAACAGGCTCCCTGAAGTATGAGACCCTAAATTGGAGAAGCTACAGGGTCAGAGGTGAGGGTCCAGGCCCCTAAGGTGCCCCCCCACAAGGTAATGGATCACTCACCAAAGAGGCAGGCCAAACCCCTCATGTTTGCAGAGTCCAGGGCAGGGGATAGGGGTGAAAGGGGACGGAGGGCAGGAGAGGGGAGGAGGAGGCAGCCAGGGAGGGAAGGGAAGCAGCTGCTGAGGCGCCCTGGACAGCTAGGAGCAGGCTGGGCTGAAGGCTCTGCCAGGAGGGAGCTAGGCTGCAAGGATGCAGCAAGGGACAGGAGGGGGAGGGGGCTGGCCACAGCTGGGGCTGGAGGAGGGGGCGGTGGGCAGGCAGAAGGGAGGTGTTCAAGTACAAACACCCACACTGGAAGGAGGCGGCCAGCCAGGCTCCAGAGGGCCACGTGCTCAGTCAGAGATGCTTATGGGGATGGCAGCTCTGAGAAGGGGCAGGCCTGGGTGTCTGGGGGACAGGGCTGAGGGCACACCCTTCTGCCTTCTCTTATTGTCCAGCCAGGCAAGTAAGTGCAGCTGGGAGTGGACAGATTTGGGGGGAATCCTGTAGTAGCAAGAGGGCCTGAAGCCAGACACTAGGAGGGACTTCCTAGATCAAGAGAAGAAACTGAAAAACCCCTCTCTCCATTTGACACCCACTGGTAAATCTGCATGGGAAGCTTCCAGTGCCTATTGGAGGAAGGAATGTCTGAACTTACCAGTTCCCAGAACAAAGGTATGGAGGGGAGAGACCGAGGGGTCAAGGCTTCAGTCTGGAGGGGGTATACACACACACACACACACACACACACACACACACACACACACGCCAGGCAGCTGTGAGGGGAAAAACTTTGGTAATGGGGAGCATGACTCAGAAGACCTGGCAGAGACTGGGCTGCCGCTGTGAGCTCACTGCTTCCCTTTTTCTCAGTGCACCCCCCCCCCTTCCCTAGCAATTAATGTCAACTTTGGAGAGGAGGAGCCAGACAGAAGGAGGGAGTCTGGAAAGAGCAGCTGGAAAATGCATCAGAGAGGAGACAGGCACACAGAAGTCTCAGGGTTTATTAACAAACAGTGTAAAAAACCAGATGGGCTTGGAGATGCTGTGCTCCCAGCCCCACCCACTCCCAGCAGATCTGTCCCCTTTGGGAGTTCCCTGTCACAGACTCTAACTCTTGGAGACTCTCTCTCGCCCCCAAATATCCCTTCTAGACCTCAGACGCACAGCAGGGGCTTTGTAGACCCAGAACCAGAAGAGGTTTTTCAGTGCATACAGCCTGGGGGCTGGGGTGGGGCCAAGGAGTGGACAGGGTGACCTCCAGTGGTCTTGGAAGACCAAGAAGGGATTTTTCTACTTGAGTTTAGGGTTCCCATTGCATCTGGCAGGTCCACTGTGGGCCTGTAAGTCCATCAACCTCGGTGCCTCACTATCAGCCCAGCAGACTAGGTGGACACAGAGGGAGGGGATGGAAAGGGCCTCGCACACAGTAGGTGTTCTTTAGGTGCTGGTTCTCTGCCCATCTACACAGTGGGCATGGTCTCTAATTACAGGTCTTTGCTGAATTCCCTAACCAGCATATAGCCCATGCAGCCCCAGCCTCCCTCCGCCTGGTAGCCACAGGCTTCCAATAACCCTGCCACTCCCCAAGCCGCCACAGCCACTGGGACCACGAGCCGGGCCCGAGGCTCCCCCATACTCCCAGCCCATGCTCGGGCTCGGGCTTCAGCAAAGGCCAGCAGTCTCCTGCCCACGCCCCTGCGACGGTGCCATCGAGAGACAGAGAGGCGGGTGACTCGGGCTCCGTCCCCCAAGTTGGCACCAGGAGCTAGAGCCAGGACTCCACACACATCGCCGGAACCACGGACAGCCACCCAGGGCCCTCCCAGGCCGCCTGGTGGAGGCAGAGAACCCCATCGGGCTCGTAGACCCAGCTTCACTGCGGCTACAGCCAGAAACACCGGCAGCAGGAGAGCCAGGGCGAAGGAGGCCAGGATGAAGCGCAGTCCGCTGCTGGCTGCAGCCAGGAGGAGAAGGGCTGGAGGACGAGTCAGAGCGTGGAGGGCCACACGGTTTTCCGTGTCTTTTACACCAGCCTGTGGGTGGGGGTAAGGGCTCAGCCATTCATCACATTGGAACTCCCGAGGAAGGATTCCCAAGTGAGAAGAGAAGCCGGCTGATGGAGTGGGTGGTCCCAGTCGGCCCGGTTGGGTGTGAAGGGCTGAATGAATGAATGAATGTGGTTTGCCTGAATGAAATGAGTTGAATTAGGGCCTGAGGCTAGTGAGTTAGAATGGCATGCAAGCACCAAGGAAGACTGAACAGGATGGGCAAAGTGAAGACATGGGCTCTTCGCAGGAGGGTCTGGGTGTGTGTGAGAGAAAGCACCCCTCATTTTGGGACTGGTAAGTGGGGCTGAACCTCCAGCTCATTTTATAAAACCCTTCCAACTGCTTTTTTAAAATGGCAGCTGAGCTGAGCAGTGGTGGCGCACGGCTTTAATCCCAGCACTTGGGAGGCAGAGGCAGGCAGATTTCTGAGTTCGAGGCCAGCCTGGTCTACAGAGTGAGATCCAGGACAGCCAGGGCTACACAGAGAAACCCTGTCTCGAAAAACCAAACCAAACCAAACTAAAATGGCAGCTGAGGTGTAAGTAGGGAGAAGGCACTAGAGAAAAGAGACCAATTAAAAACTGCTGAGGCGAAGATAACCCACCCCCACCCCCATTGGAGGTCCCCCGGAGCTCAGGCAGGTGGGCGGGGCTGGTTGAACCCACTCTGAATGTCCCTAAAGAGCTGCGCATGCTCACTGGTGCCCCTGTCGGCCTCTCACCTTCAGCATCTCCAGCACCAGGGGCTTCTCATCTTCCCTCATTTCCCGCACTGACAGGTGGTTGGGGGCCATGGCAGCCCCCAGGCCGGCCCCCCAGAAGGGAGCTGGCGTTGCACAGCTGCTGAAAACAAGTAGGTTGGTGTTAGGTGTGCACCTGAGTCCTAAGAGCCCTGGGAGGAATGGGCTGCATTTCCCAGATCACCAAGGACGCTAGAGCATCGTCAAAGAGGATTGTCACCGTGGCAGGCCAGGTGCCTCCATACCCAGTGGGGCTTTTAAAATCTCCCCAAATCGTCTCCCACTCCGGGGAAGGCATTCAGCGAACTGTCTGTAAACTCATCCCTTCCTCCCCATACTCCAGCAGCCCGTCTCCTCAAGTGGTCCCACCCCGCACAGCAGGAACAGGGCCCTGCAAGGCACCTCTACAGGGTTGCTCGAATCCCTTGACAGTAAGGGGGGTGGGAGGGGGAAGACAGGGTCAGGAGCGAGTTGCCACCGGAAGTGACGTCAACACTCCCGATTGGAGGCGGGACCGGCGCCTTAGCAACTGTTGCCAAGCTTCCCCCACTATGGGGCAGGGGTTGGGAGTGATGGAGTGAACTGCGAGGACGAGGGAAGAGCTGTGACCTGCTGGAGGCCAGTGGGAGAACCATGGAAAAGGGGGGATGGGAGTGGGGTACAGAGAGGGTATCTTACCAGGCCTGCCTGGGAGGATTAGCACAGCTCCTTTCTTGCCGGTCCTTCGTTGCTAAGCGACCTTAGCATCAAGAAGAGGAGGCGTTGCTTGTGAACCTAATCTCATTGGCGCCTGGGTCTTTGAGGGAAGGGATGGGGGCAGCATTGAGCATCCCCATTCGCAGGGACCTTCTTCTCAACCGGGTGGCACCTGGGGTATCTTTTGGATTCATATCCCTCTACCCACCTTTCAGGTGAGGTAAAGGTAACGGTGGTTTATAAGAAAGCAGTGGAGAACCCAGAATTTGTCCCTGCCCCTCCCTATTATAGTAAGTTCTTACACACGAATACATCCGAAGGATGGGAAAGGGCCAAAGAAATAGCTCAGGGAGTAAGAGAGCTTGCCAAACGGAAACCCACATGGCTGACTCCACCGTCTCTCCGACCTCCGCAAGTGTACCCGCCCCCTAGCACAGTAAAAGTCTTAACAGCTTAAAGGATGGGGGAGCTGGACCCCACCCCGGAGGAGCATTTAGGCCTCCAAGTACGAAGCAAGTTATCTCAGAGCCAGGAAACAAGAGTAAGGACTTCCAGGCCTGAAGCGGGAACTATGCCCATGACTAATCCCCTCTGTCATGAAAACAAAACCAAGACACTCTGGGTCTTTATTAGCAAGTCCAGCCAGCAGCCCCCTTGACTCTAGGGCTGACCCCAGCCCAGCTGAGGAGAACAGTTAATTTCGGGGAGGTGGGGGAAGCGGTCTGTGACAGAGGTACTAGTGGGTCTCTTCAAAACGTGTGTACCAATTGGACTGCAGGCAGAGTCTGCACAATCTGGATGGAGGGCAAGTTCTGGGGGGCCATGACCCCTGGTCCAGACACTGCGGGGACCACTTGTACCATCTGGGACGGGGGAGCTATGGGCACCCCCACAGGGGCAGAGACCGAGCCCGGTGCTGGTGGGGCCAGGAGTTGCAGTGTTGTGGTGCCTCCTGCAACGTTGCTATTTTCTAGCAGATCCATAGCTGGGGCGCTACGAATGATAAGGAGTTTCTGTCCTGATGGGGCAGTGGCAGCTGGCTCTGTCAGTCCAGGGGAAAGCGTTTCCACCTCCTGCACACAGAGCCTAGTCTGCTCTCCATCCGCTCCACTCAGCACCAGCACACTCTGCAGCCCCTCGTCGGTCTGCAAGGTCTCAAACAGGACATCCTGGACCATACCAGCACTGGCCTCACTGTCTCCCACTTCCCCAGGTCCAGGGCCGGTCAGCAACTCTTCAGCTGCCCCACTCTGAACCACAAGCAGGTTCGGAGCCTCTGTAGCCACAGCTCCTCCACTAGAATTGGAGACTTGGCCTGTCAGGGGCTGGAGCTGGACCGTAGTCACTTCCTGTGCTGGTTGTAGCTGGACCGTAGTCACTTCCTGTGCAGGTTGTAGTTGGACCGTGGCCACTTCCTGTGCTGACTGAAGTTGAACCCCACTCACTTCCTGTGGTCCTGTCTCCCCACTCCCTACATTCTGCAGAACAATGAGGCTCTGCCCTCCCCCGCTAGCCCCTGCATTGCCCCCTCCTTGCATCCCCAGACCACTTGGGCCTGGAATCCACACGACCCCTGTCCCCTGTCCAGCTTTCCCAACAGCCCGAGGGCCTGGCCTTGCAGCACCATTGCCCGTACCTCCTGCACTGGCAGGAGGCAGCAGAATGAGTTTAGGGGGTGGAGGCGGGGGTGGAGGGGTAGGGGGTTGAACACTGCTAGGAATCAGCTGGAGGCCCTGGGCAGTCTGTACCAGGAGAAATGTCTGAGAACTGGGGGTAACTGGGCCTGGGGGCGTACCCTGGGCTGTCCCCCCAGCTACTTCGAGTGAAAGTGTGGCCTGTAGGTTGGGGAGAACATGAACATCTTGAGCGGCCAGGGGCGTTGGAGCTGCAGCCAATGGGGCAGGGGGTTGTGATGCTGCAGCAGGGCCAATGGTCGCCGAAGTTGTGGTGGCCGGGGTGTGCGTCCTCAGATGCCGCTGCAGGTAGGCGGCCATGACAAAGCCTCGGCCACAAATGGGACAGGCAAAAGGACGCTCGGCAGAATGAGTGCGCTGGTGCAGCAGCAGGTTGGAGGAGTGTGTGAAGGTCTTGGGGCAGAGCGGGCAACGGAAGGGGCGCTCGCCCGTGTGCACGCGTTGGTGCTGGCGCAAGTTGGAGGTCTGTGCGAAGCTCTTGCCACACACGCTACACGAGTGGGGCCGCTCACCAGTGTGCACATGCCGGTGGCGCCGCAGGCACGAAGTGTTACGGAAGGCTTTGCCACACTCAGTGCAGGCATAGGGCCGCTCCCCCGAGTGAAGTCGCAGATGGTACTGGTAGTGGGACGACCACTTGAAGGTGAGGCCACACTGGCCGCAAGTGAAGGCCCGCAGGCCCGTGTGCACACGCTGGTGGATGGCCAGCAGGGAGGAGCGCTTGAAAGCTTTGCCGCACTCCCCGCACTGGTAGGGCCGTTCACCCGTGTGGTCCCGCAGGTGGTAGCGCAGCCCGGAAGAACCCTTGAAGGCCTTGCCACATTCTGCACATTTGTAGGGCCGCTCTGCAGAAACCGGGGCAGGCGGAGGAGGAGGTGGGGCAGGAGTGGCTGGGGCTACAGGTTCCTGGGGACAGGTGACCTCCGCGACCTCAGCCTGGGGAGGCGGCTGGCCCGCTGCCGCCTCCTCCACGTGGCACTGCTGGTGAGCCAACAGGCTGGCCAGTTGTGGGAAGGCACCATCACAGCTGCCACAGCGAAAGGCCTGTCCACTGGCCGCACCGTGGCTGTGCTGGTGACGGGACAGGCCAGCCACCGTCCGGAAGGACTTCCCGCAAGGAAGGCAAGCAAAATTAGGAGGGTCTGTAGTGGCAGGTGGGGGCTGTGGCAGAGCGGAGTCAGCCTGGGGCAGCTCGGCAGGCACATCCTGGGACTGGGTGGCCACAGCGGGCCCCGGGCATGGCTGGTGCTCCAAGAGCAGCTCCTCGCTGCTGAAGCCCTGCTCACAGCCATCGCAGCGGTACACTAACTCCACTGTAGTCTCAGCAGCCGCCAAAAAGAGCTCGGGCACCACAGGTGGGGGCTGGGGTGGTGGGGCTGGAGGCTCAGGCGGGCTGCGAGGCTGCAAGTAGGCATCGGAGACCAGAACCTTGGTGTCAGCTCTGCTGGTCTCCCCTGTGGGGGCGGGGGCGGGGGCGGGGCCGTGGGTGCGGTGGTGCAGCAGCAGGTTGGAGGAGTGTGTGAAGGTCTTAGGACAGAGTGGGCAACGGAAGGGGCGCTCGCCCGTGTGCACCCGCTGGTGCTGGCGCAGATTGGTACTCTGAGTAAAGCTCTTCCCACAAATACCACAGGTGTAAGGGCGTTCTCCGGTGTGCACGTGCCGGTGGCGCCGCAAGCTGGAAGAGTTCTTGAAGGCCTTGGGGCAGTCAGGGCACGGGTAGGGTCGCTCACCGGTGTGCTGTCTCAAGTGGTACTGGTAGTGGGACGACCACTTGAAGGCCAGACCACACTGGCCGCAGGTGAAGGCCCGCAGGCCCGTGTGCACACTGCGGTGGATCTGCAGCAAGGAGGAGCGCTTGAAGGCTTTGGGGCAGTCAGGGCACTGATAGGGCCGCTCGCCTGTGTGGCCCCGCTGGTGGTAGAGGAGGGCTGAGGAACCCTTGAAGGCTTTGGGGCAGTCCGGGCATTTATAGGGCCGTTCACCTGTGTGAGTGCGCTGATGGTGCAGGAGCCGAGATGACCACCTGAAGGACTTGCCGCATTCCCCACACTCGTACTGAGCAGCAGGGGTGGGTGCTGGGGCCGTGGGACCTGGCTTTTCCCCAGTTCCCTCCGTGGTGGAAGCTGGTGCCATGTCCACGTGGGAGCCGGCCATCACACCTGGTGGAAGGATTCTGATGAGAATGAGCAAGCACTGGGCTTCACCACCACTCACACTGGCTCTTCAGGAGACCGGGCAGCCTCCCTATGTCTCCCACACCAGGGGCTCTTCCTTAGAGCTAGGGTTGGTGTAACACACATTATCATAGACTCCAGGGAGGGGTAATGGGATACCTGGGATGTGAAGCTTCTCAGCAAAGTAGCTCCTCTAGGAAGCAGATACGTCCAAATGGGGGGGGGGGGGGGGGAGGTAGAGTGCCCTGCCTTCTGGAGGACACTGGAGCCTCCCGTCATCAGTCCCTTGGAAGAAGCCTCTCTCTGGCTTTGTTTCCTGCCTGTTTGGAAGAGTTGCCTCCTACCTCTCTCCTCAACATTTGTCCCCTAATCCACCCTAAGCGATTTCACTGGAAGCAAAGCCACTGAGATGTGATCAGCGCTCAGGCAGCCCACTCCACCACCCAGTCCAGGCCTCATTCCCTCTCAGGTCCCCCAAATCCCCAGTGAGGGCGGCCTGTTCCCACGGGCTTTGCA
This sequence comes from Rhynchomys soricoides, assembly GCA_019843965.1. Lineage (NCBI taxonomy): Eukaryota > Metazoa > Chordata > Mammalia > Rodentia > Muridae > Rhynchomys > Rhynchomys soricoides. The sequence goes on along the minus strand of JADRCH010000849.1, from coordinate 2,223,760 downwards.
ACCTCCTCCCATCCTGCATCTCCACCAGCGTTGCCAGCCTCGTACACTCTCCCTGGCACACCCTGCCTGTGCATACATTTATGCCCACAAATCAGAGCACACCCTGCGCTTCTCAGCTCACACAGCACTTTCTCTGATCCCCATGCTCCCTCAGTGGTAACACTTTGGCAAGCTTCTTCCCCCGCTGAGATACTCTTGCTTCCCTGCCCTTAGCCAGTAACCTTGCCACTGACTGGAAAAAGAAAGGTGATCTGGACAATGTTCCCATGCGCCAATCCAAGCACCAATGGCTTCCAACTGAGCCAACTGTCTTCCCACTTAGGAGACATCTTGTGATGTCGGGAGACACTGGCGGTTGCTGGTCTGTCAAACGCAGGGACAGGGGTGCTTCTACAGTGCACAGGATGAATACAGTCCAAAAGAGCAGCAGCTGAAAACTGCAGGCTGCAAAACTTGAGGGGTCCCCACCCCAAGCTGCCCCACGCCACGGCCTCTGACCTCCCATGGCCTCCTCTAGCCGGCCAGCAGCCCGCCGGCCAGCAGCAAACATAAAAAAACAAGACCCCTGTTTCACTTCTCCCAGCCCTTTATAGGTCAGGAGGATTGATCTGCCCTTCCCTCTGGAACCACTGCAGGTACCTGGAGACCCCACGCACCCCAGCTCCTTGCTGCTGAGTCTTTTCTTTAAGCATATCTCCTAGCTGCAGATGGCTGACTCTCCTTTCTGTGACCACCTTAGCCTTTGGGCTGGATCCTTCTAAACCTGGAGGTGGAGAATTAGAGTTCAGTCAAGAACTGCTGTCTTTAGCTGGGCAGTGGTGGCGCATGCCTTTAATCCCAGCACTTAGGAGGCAGAGACAGGTGGATTTTTGAGTTCGAGGCCAGCCTGGTCTACAGAGTGAGTTCCAGGACAGCCAGGGCTACACAGAGAAACCCTGTCTTGAAAAAACAAAAAACAAACAAACAAAAAACACTGCTGTCTATCTGCCCCCCTCTCTGTAAACCTAGGATTCCACAATCTATAAAAAAACTCCGGAAGTGTGGCTCTACCCAAGCCTTTCCTTTGCTCCACAGGCTTGGTGCACGAGATACCTCACACTTAGCCACAGCCTAACTCCAGGTCTTTCCCCCTCTATGCTCTCCTACTAGAGCATTAAGGGTTGGGCAGGAGTGGTGCCTATCCAACACACACAAAGCCCTAGGGTTGAACCCCAGCACTGCATAAACCAGGTGTGGTAAGAGAAGAGGCCAAGACAGGAGGCGGGTGAGTATGAGGCCAACCTGGAGAGCAGTCACACTTACATGGGGACAGAAGACAAACTCCCTTACAGGAGCTTGCTGGCTGCTCATAACTAGTGGTCATCTCCCCTCTTGCTGGCCCCTGTCCCTCCAGCCATTCAACGAGGCAGGGGAAGCTACCCCCACCTTGGCGCTCCTGCCTAGCACCCCTTCCCTCCACCATCCACAGCTCACACTGTCACCTCCAAGTCTTCCATGAACTCACCCCAGAGATACTTCCTCAGACACCCCACTTAAATCCCTTCAGCACTCTCTGCTCTCTTCTTCCCATACTTCAGCGCTGGGCTCTCAACCTCATCAGCACAGAGATTTGGAAATGGGTCGGTCTTTGTCAAAGGGGCTGTCTAATACATTGTTGGGTGTTTAGCGGGATTCCTGACCTCAACGGGATGGACGCCACTGGTAACAAACACAGTGCCAGCTTGACCCTTCCCTAGTAAATCCTGAAGTCAGTACTGCAGCGACAGTACCCCAGGACAGTCCCATCAACATATAGCCCTCTTGGGGCTTGCTTTATTCTGTTAATGCGAACATCACCCATACAGGGAACCTCTGCCTCGGTCACTATTGCATCCAAACACCTACCAAAACATCAGCTGAGTGCTTGCTCAGTAAATGCAGTTTGAGTGAACAGGGACAGGCATCCCCTACTGACAGGTTACAAAGGACTTCTTTTTTAAAGGGCATCTTTTAACACAAGAGACCCGACGGAACAGGGACCCATCCTAGCAGTGAGAGTCCCCTTTAAAAGGCTGGGTTTTCCGAGGAAGCTCTTGGGGTTTGGGATGTAGCTCAGTGGTTAAGAGTTAATGACTGGCATGCATGAAGCTCTGAGTTCTATGCACAGTACACCATAGACTGGGCGTGGTGGCACAGGCAGGCCTGTAATCCCAGCAAGTAGATGAAGGCAGGAGGATCGTGAATTCAAGGTCATTCTTGGCTATACAACGTGTCTGAGGGCATCCTGAGCTACATGAGATTTTATCTGGGGGCAAAAAAAGGGTCTCTTTGTTCAGATATCCTAGGAACCAGCAGAATTATGAAACTTTTCGTTCAGTGTTTGGAAAACTATCACCCGCTTTTAAGGAAATAATCTCCCTTTTAAGAGAAAGGGGAGGGGGAAAGGGGCAGGAAGCTTTGCAAATATCTGCTCTTACCCTTTAAGAGGGCGGAGCCGGCTTAACAGATAAATATCGGAGGCGAAATAGCGACCTTCCCTTTAAGGTACCCCTTCCGGTTTCCCGCTCGCCGTTTTCCAAACGACTCCGCCCTCCGGCCCTTCCCCCACCGCGCCCTCCGGTCTCTCACCTGTGGCCCCGGTCGGGGAGGGAGATCAAGGAGAACCCCAGGGCCTTCCCGCGGGGGCTGACGGGAAGCGGGGCCCGGCACAGCGCTGCGGGACCCGCGGCCCGGGAGGGGGCGGGGGCGCGCTCCCTCCCCACGGCCCCCGGCGCGAGGCACTCAACCTTTATCGGCGGCCTCTCGCGCACACAAACCCCGCCGCCGCCGTCGTCGTGCGTCATGACGCAAGGCGCCGCTCCCGGCCCGACCCCACCCACTGCTGGGGTTCGCCAGATGCTGACTCCTGGGGGGTGAACCAAGCTGCAGGCGTTTGGTGTACGCTCAGACCCTTGTGCTGGAAAGGAATTCTTCAAACGCGGGAAACTGAGGCACATAACCTTCCTGCATGGCCTGGGTCTCGGGGGGATCTGAGCTGCCCCAACCCCCGCCTGCTAGTATCTGGGGTCAAGCTTGCTTTCTGAGCCTGTGCTGAGACTTTCGGATAGGGTTTGTTGTTATTTTAATTTTTTTTGAGGCAATGGGCTCACGTAGGCTCATGCAGCTCGGTCTGGCCTTCAATTCTTAATCCCCGTGCCTCTACCTCCCCAGAGCTGGGATTACAGGCGTGCACCTCATACTCACTTGCGATAGTTTGGGCTTTGGTTGGTTGTTTTTGGCTGTCCTGTGTGTTGTAGTGAGATCAGCCGCTGCTCCACCCTCTGCCCACTAGTTAATGGTGAAACTGGTGCAACTGCCCTATGCACACAGACACTTAATGACAGCCCCAGCGCCTTGAGACACTCCAGAAATTCACAAGTTCAAAGCCAGTACTGCAAGCCAAACACTCTAGGACTGTGGACCTCCCCCAGACACACACCACCAGCACCACCCTGGACTTGATGGCCTAATCCTCCTGCCTCTATCTCCCCAGTGCTGGGATGCACACCACAATAGGCCCCTACTGGCTATTCTCTGCCCTTAACCAAAGGCTCTTTTATCTCTAACCCATCTCTGCCTACCTCTTGCTGGAAAGATCTGTGATAGCCAGGTTCTTTTTTGTTAGTAGAAAGGAGACACACAGCTCCACATCACCATTGTCAGCAGCCCAAGGAGTTCCCTTAGACTTTTAGGAATCTCGACTTAGGTCAAACCGGAGACTTGGTTTGGGGTCTAAGGAATTCCACAACCATAGCCAGTATATGAAGCAGTTTTGGTGAGTTTATTGAAAGATATTCTAATTTAGGGTTTAAGCACAAGGTTTATGAGAGGATCTCAGAAGAAAGACACATCCAAGTGTAGACACGTTTCTCAAGGAAGAGTAGACAGAAAATAAGATGCATAGGTACAGGCTCCTAGGGGAGAGTAACCAACCAATTAGTTGTCGTAGCATCAGCCAAGTAGACCATTTTGGTTACTCTCAGGTTACATCTCAAGAAGTTGCTAAGAAAGGCACTCATTCCTGGGTAAGGAGAGAGGATTCTTTTAAAATTTGCTTTTTTCTTAAGATCTATTTATTTTTACTTTCTCTGTGCCCACATGCCACATGTGCAACATGTGCCCACATGCATGTCTGTGCACCACATGTGTGCCTGGTGCCTGAGGAAGCCAAAAGAGTGTCAGATCCTCCAGAGCTAGAGTTATTGAGCAGTTGTGAGCTGTCTGGTGTGTTCCCAAGGAACTGAAGCCCAGTCCTCTGTAAAACTAGCAGTTGTTCTTAACTACCAAACCATCGAGTTCGAGGCCAGCCTGGTCTACAGAGTGAGTTCCAGGACAACCAGGGCTACACAGAGAAACCATCACTCCAGCCCTAAGACAGTGGCGTTAACTTAAAAAAATAAATAAATCATGCAGGGGGGGCTGGTGGGGTGGCTCAGCAGGTACTGATGGGCTCGTGCTGCCCGGCTCGTGCTGCCCGGGTCGTGCTGGAGATCAAGTCATGTAGAGGAATTTTAATCTAGCAACATGACTGTTCTGGTTTAGTACATGCCCTTAATCCCAGGAGACAGAAGCAAGCAGATCTCTTGAGTTCAAGGTCAGCCTGGAATAGAGCAAGTTTCAGGTAAAGAAAAGCTTAGGATCAGGTGTGGTGGTGTACACCTTTAATGGCAGCCCTCAGGAGATAGAGGCATGCAGATCTCTATGTGCTAGGCCATCAGTTAGATTGAGTCTGAGTTGAGGCTGTGCAGTGTTCAGGCAGTTTTTGGGTTTTTTTGTTTTTTGTTGTTCATAAATATTCCATATTTATTTAAAAAATTTTTAAATTTATTTTTCATACTTTATTTACATTTCAAATATTTCCCCCTTTCCAGATCTCCTCTTTGGAACCTCCCTATTCCCTCCCCCTCCCCTGCCACTATGGGGGTATTCTCCCACCCACCCACTCTCTTTGGCATTCTCCTATACTGGGGGATCTAACACTCTCAGGCCCAAGGGCCTCTCCTCCCCCTGATGGCTAACAAGACCCTCCTCTGCCACATATGTGACCAGGACCATGGGTCCCTCCATGTGTATTTGGTTGGTATCCTCCAACTTTGGTTGGTAGATCAGTCTCCGGGAGTATGGGGGGCGGGGGAGAGTTCAGGCCAGTTGCCACTGTTGTTGGTTCAGGCAGTTTTTATAGAGATAATTTTACAGAGACAAGTTGCAGGTGAAGACAGAATGAGCCAGAGAATGAAAAGAAACCAAATTAGAACAGATTTCTAGAGTTAGTCTGAAATCAAGCAGAACAATTCAGTCAGAAGCTGAAACAATCGGTCAGTTTGAAGAGGAGTGTGGGCCAGAGCAGCTGAGTTGAAACAGCCAGAATTCAGAAAGTTAGAAAGGGTGAGTTTATTCAATAGTAAGCATCGGGGATGACAATTACATCTGGAGAATAATAACCACATTTACAAATGCATGTGGTGAAAGGAGACAACCAAGTCCCACTAATTGGCCTCTAACCCGTACCTACGCTGTGTGGCACACAAGCATATACATACGCACAAAATAAGCAGGTAAATGTAATCTACATTTTCCATTTTATGTATTAGAGAAAGAGAGTGTGTGTGTGAGACAGACAGAGTGTGTGCATGTGTGAAAGAGAATGTGTGAGAGTGAAAGAGAGTCTCTCTGTGTGTGTGTGAGAGAGAGAGAGAGAGAGAGAGAGAGAGAGAGAGAGAGAGGCCCAGAAAACCTGGCTTTGATTTCTAGAATCCATAACTGGCTCACACTGTCTGTAACTCCAGTCCCACAGACCAGACGCCCTCTTCCGCCCTCCAGAGGCACCATGTACACAAGTACAGACATAAGTGTGGGCAAAATACCCATACACATAAAAACAAATCTATTATTTAAGTTCAAAGTCTCTCCTGAGATTCAAAGCGGCCCCTTGGCTGTGAGGCCCTGCAAAATCAAAAAAAGTTCCATGATTCTGATATACAGTGACACAATAAACACTCTGTAAGGGTCTGAAAATCACTGAAGGAAGACCCCAGACTCAGATAGTATGCAAAGACAAAGAGCGTTTATTCTGAAGAAACAACCAGCATGCGGAGATCAACCATTTTTCAAAATGGCAATCCCAGACAAAGTTGCGCAGGCCTTCTTATAGGAAACCAGGGGGACTATCTAGAAGGATTAGGTAATCTAAAATTTCATTGGTGGGTGCTGAGGGGTCACAGGCGGTCAGTGGTCTGCATTCTTATGCCATGAACTTTTAACCATAGGATGAGATGGGACTGCCCAGTGCAGATGGCCTATTCTGAGATAAAATATTTCTCTATTTTTGTGGTTCTTTGGGAGGGGGTTTATGACCTTGTTTCTGGGTTTTATGGTCTGTCCTGGAGCTGGGGCCTTATGATCTTCTTTACAAAGCCAGGCCTGGTCCTTAAATGAAGACAAATGGGGTTTCTGTTGTCCTTTCACTGTGAGGAGGAGTGCAAAGATAGTAAAGAAAAAAACAAAAATCCTGTGCTTCCGCTGGCCGCAGTGGCAGAGCACATGACATCTGTGGGCTTTGGTGCAGCACACACGGCCTCAGGAGAGGCTGGTTCTTTACCACGCAATTTTCTTTACCAAATGTGCTACATTCTTGGTTTCTCCAACATCCTCAGGTTTCCATCACAAATTAGACTTCACTTCCACAACTTCATGCACGGTCCACTCAAGGCCTCTGCAGTGGTTAGAAACAAAATGGCCCCCATAGGCCCCTAGAGAGTGACACTATTAGGAGGTGTGGCCTTGGAGGAAGTGTGTCACTGGGAGATGGGCTTCAAGGTCTCAGAAGCTCAAGCCAGTTCACTTCCTGCTGCCTACTGATCTGAATGTGGAACTCTCAGCTTCCTCTCCTGCACCATGTCTACCTGCATGCTGCCATGTTTCCTGCTAAGATGATAACAGACTAAACCTCTGAACCTGTAAGCCAGCCCCAACTAAATGTTTTCCTTTATAAGAGTTGCCGAGATCATGGTGTCTGTTCACAGCAATAGAAACTCTTTAACTATGACAGTCTTCCTGTGGAGAGCCCTGTCTTGCTATCTATGACCTAATCTTCCAGGCTTTTCTCTCTCATGCTGGTGAGACACCAGGGAGTTGGAGATGCCTTTGGAGAGACTGATGCCCTGTTCTTTTCAGGAGAAAGGCTTCCAAGTGAGTCTGCCTTTTTATACCTGTCACCGCTCTCAGCAGGTAAAATAAGGTTTCCTGGAGCACAAGCACCACGGTCCTGGCATAGTCCTGGTAACTGAGATGGTGCCTAAGTGATTACCTGGGGGGTAGCATATATAGCGTGGATACACTAGACACAGGATTTGTTTTCTAACCGAGCAGTGGATGGCATACTCTTTCATACTGTTCAGAACGGTTTGTAAATTAAAATGAATGTGGGGCTGAAGAGATGGCTCAGCAGTTAAGAGCACTGACTGCTCTTCCAGAGGTCCTGAGTTCAAATCCCAGCAACCACATGGTGGCTCATAACCATCCATAATGAGATCTGATGCCCTCTTCTGGTGTGTCTGAAGACAGCTACAGTGTACTCATATATAAGAAAGAACTAAATCTGCCCGGCAGTGGTGGCGCACGCCTTTAATCCCAGCACTTGGGAGGCAGAGACAGGCGGATTTCTGAGTTCAAGGCTAGCCTGGTGTACAGAGTGAGTTCCAGGACAGCCAGGGCTACACAGAGAAACCCTGTCTCAAAAAAATAAAAATAAATAAATCTTTTTTAAAAAATTAAAATGAAAGCTTTATTTCTGGAATTTTTCGTGTGGTATTTGAAGACCAAGATTGATTGTCTGGACTAAAACTAGAGAGACCTCAGATTGCACGGGAGTGCAGGAAAGGAAATCACTGGAGATTCTCATACAAAATGGGACCAGGAGAAAGGGGAGCCTGAAACCTTGAGCTAGACCACCCAACATCAATGTAGATATTAGCGTCCCCTGGTGGAGCATCGCCGAGTTGCAAGCTGTGCGTGCTCAGGTTGGACGTGGCTTGGAAACAGAGGAGCAAGGAACCCTAGTCAGTTTCTGGAGCCCAGCTAGCAAGAATGCTGTGTACTAGCTACAGCAGTGGTGAGCCCTGGCTGGCCCTTGGACTCTGGAGAGACCTGAGAGTACACTTCCAGCAACTCTGGACCAAGGAATCCCAGCCTTCCCCCACCCACCAAGACTTGTAAAGAACAGACTAGCTGGCAGCGAGGTTCTGAGGGGAGGTTTTCTCAGCGTAAGAGTTGCAGTTCCAGTAGCCCTGAAGCTGGGCACCAGAAATACCACAAAGTCACACTACACAGCAAACCTTGCACAAGAGATTTATTGGGAAGGACACGGAGGGCGTGGCTGCCTCTGCTCAGGTGAGAAGCAGCAAAGAACTGGGAGGAGCTGGCTTCTTATGGATTTCTTGGGTGCGAGGGTAAGGGCTTTCTAGGGTAGTCTGGGATTGGTGGGATTCTCTGGCCTGTTCTTGGGCTTTTTTTCCTCTGTAGGACAGAGCTTGTCTGCTTGGACAAGGTGGAACTCCTTAAGATAACACACCTTTCCTTCCCAGAATTACCCCCACTGCTGGAGTCTCGGGTTCAGCTGGTCTGTATGTTCCCTTAGAAAGGAGTAACCATCTTTCCTCTCTTCTTTTTCCGTCAGATTCTAGCCAGAGCCTGAGGATGTTCTTAAACACTCTCACTGTGGCTTTCGGCTTCATTGCTCTGTTTCTAAAGAGCCCCTCCCTGCTGTCATGTGGCTGACTTTCCAGTTCATCTTTTTTCTCCCTCCCTCCTCCTCCTCCTCCCTCTCCCCTCCTCCTCCCCCTCCTCCTCCCCCTCCTCCCCTCCTTCTCTTCTCTTCCTCCCCCTGCCCCTTTCCCTCCCCTCCCTCTCCTCTTCCCCCTTCTTCTCCCCCTCCTCCTCTCCCTCCCCCCCCCACAACTGTGAGCTTTACAGCTTGCCTGCTCTAAGATTTTCTTTTTAAACTCTAATAAATTGTCCTTGAGTTTCCACCTGAGTCTTTTCTTAATTCTTTTTTTTTTTTTAAAGAGGTATCTGGAAGGGTGCAGACTAAACCGAGTCATGGGGGTCGGGGGAGGAAGAGAAGGAAGGAAAGAGGGGGCAGGGAGAGCCCATGGGAACCAAGAGAGAGCTTGTGCAGCAAGGGAGAGCCAAAATGGCTGACTTATATAGAGTAGGAAGCTGGAAAGGGAAGTGAAGCCCAGGCCCTGGGTTGGAGAGGTTTAGGGTAGTGGGGGCGGGGCGAGAAGTGCTGGGAGGAGCCACAGGGATTGAGGGAGACTTGTCCTGGTTTCTTTGGGACCTGACACATCTTAAATTGAAGGCCAGCCTTGACAACTTAAGAATTACATAATCCTGTCTCGAAACAAAACAAAACAAAACAAAAAAGAATTACGTAAGACCCTGTCTCAAAATGCAATAAAATAAAGCCAACAAGACACAAGGAGTCTAAAGGACCCTGAGAGGAGCCAAAAGACCAATATGGTGGGACACTAGAGAGGAGGGAAGTACAGACAACAGGGAAGGACAGAGGGGGTGCACAGGCAGGAACGGTATAAGGATGAAGGAGATTGACAGCCGTGAAGTTAGTGAGAATCGGGAACTTTTTAGAGGTGGGAGAGATGGAGGGACCTAACTCAGGAAGAATTCCAAAGAACTAGAGGCACCAGGGTGATGGACACTCTAAGTATCCCCAAGCAGACACTTGTCACAGAGGCCAGTTCCGGCTCTCAACAGCAGGAGACAAGCCGGGTTTGGGTCCCAGCATCACCTTCAGGCAGGGATCCAGTACCCTCCACCGAAATGGCACGCACATGCCCATACCCTCACAGAGATATACACACAGACATAGAAATAATTCTTTAAACAACCCGCTATTCCTCGAGGGAGAACCTCAGTGGTCTTTTCTTCTCCCCACACCCGGGAACTGAAACCTCCTCACTCCACCGCATGGTTCTCAGGATTCAGACGCCAGAGTCAGGTGCCTGCACAAAGAAGTAGGCTTTGGGGTGGGGTAGGCTGAGGGTGGTGGGCCGATGTGGGGTGTTTGACCCACCCCTGGAGGTGCTGGATCCTTCTTCCAGCCACCAGCGATCCCCTCCCCGTGTTTCCTTTTAAAGGCTCTCAACATTAATCGCTGCGGTTGACTCTGTGCCTAGCCTGGCCTTGCTAAAGAGGCTTTTGTCCCCTTAATTGGCTATCTCTAAGAGCCTTTCTCTGCCTCAGCACCCACGCGCCCCTGCTTTATATCCCAGGCCCAACTATGTGTTAATTGGGCATGTAAGAGATGTGTGGAGCGCCCCCTCCCCTCCCTGACTCTTGCCTTCCTATATTAGCCCCTCACCTGCAGTCAATCAAGTCCAACCTCTTCAGTGGGACAGGCACAGTGTGAGGGCTCACCTTAATTACCAGGGTGGCTTCTCATTCTGTAATGCCAGACCTTGACTCCATATGCTCCTATCCCATCTCGGGTTTGGGTGGTGATTTCTGATCTGCATTGTGACCTGAGCAACCCGCCATGCACCCTGGATCCCCTGCTGCCCCTGGGGTCTCCGAGCCTGGGCCCCGAGAGCTGTGTGCCTTTGTGAGCGGGGCTTCGGCTCACATGCTGCGGGCCCTGCAACCCAGGCGTACCCGGCCCTCCAAGCGTAGGCCGAACCTCCGGAGGTTTCTCCACAACCAAATCTGCAGGTGAGGGGTGCTGGGAGGGAGGCATAGGGTGGACACCGGGAGGTTTTAGCAGCATTTTGCGTGCATTACTGTGCGCCTTTTGTGCGCTGGAGTCAACACCCATCACTCAGCAAAGTCAATAAAATCTCCAACCTGCACAGAGCCTGAGTCCAGGTGGGGAGACAAAAAGGTAAGACTTGGACTGCGTAAATAAGTGTGGCCAGGCACAGGACTGTAATCTTAACACTCCTGAGGCGAGGCAGAAGGACTGCTGCAAGTTTGTGGTCAGTTCACGCAGCATGTAAGAGGCCAGCCAGGTTAGGTAACAAGATTCTTAAACAAACAAACAAACAAACAAACAAACGAGAAGGTATGGCACCACCATGTGGATGTGCCTTGAAAACAAACTGGATCTCAGCTGTTCAGCCAGAACCCATAAAGAGAGAAGCCCAACAAAGCTGTCAGGCACGACGAACTGCCAAAGAGGCCTATCCCAGGGAAGAGGTCCCCTTGGGATAGGATGGAAAGTCCTGGAGCTAATTAGAGACTTTGGTTGAACAAGTTAGAGAGTGCTGGTCAGATGTGGCCGCACGTGCCTGTAACCCCAACACTCACGAGGCCACGGCAGGAGGATTGCTGCTCGTTCCATCCCAGCCTGATCTACACAGGAAGATCAAGGCCATTCTTGGCTCCATGGTGAGAGGGTAGCTGTAGAGGAGCCGATGGACGATGGGAAGGTGTGTGTGTGCTAAAGATTGGTACGAAAGGAGCTGCAGCTTTGAACTGTGTATTTTAAATTATAAGTAGCTCATCAAACACCTGAGTTTCCAAAGTGGAATGAATTGATCTGTGAGGTTTTACCTCATCAGACACATTCACTCGGCCTCTGGACAACCGACTTTTTCAAATGTCACCATATATCAGTAGTTCTCAACCTGTAGGACGGGACCCATTCGGGGGTCACATATAAGATATGCTTCATAGCAGATATTGACATTATAATTCATAGCAATAGCAAAATTACAGTTATGAAGTAGCAACAACATACTGTTATGGTTGAGGGCCAGCATAACATGAGAAGCAGCATTGAAGGGTCACAGCATTAGGAAGGCTGAGAACTACCACCATATATAGTGTTTTAAGTTTTCTTCATAATTGGGCATATGTTGTGTATGTGTAAAAAAATTAGCCTTTTAAGTAAAATAGCCTTAACAATCAACACATTTTTCCCAAAGAGAAGTAAGGGTTCTTTATTATCATTATGCCTGTAGTATGAAATTCTAAGCTGGAGAAACTGGCGGTTCAGTGGTTACAGCACTGGTTGCTCTTCCAGAGGACCTGGGTTCAATTCCCAGCAACCACAGAGCAGCTCACAAGTATAACTCCAGTTCTGGGGGGGAGGGAGGGTCTGACACCCTCACATCTATGCATCTATAAAATAAAATTGAAATACATTATTTTTAAAGAATTCACGCTTGGAGAGGCTAGAGGGATGGCTCAAGGGTTAGAGGGGTTCCTCCATCTCTTCCCAGCACCTATGTCAGGGGGCTCACAACCTCCTGTATCTGCAGCTCCAGGAGTTCTGAAGCCCCCTTCTGATTTCCACGGGCAACTGCACACACATGCACATCCCCCCCCCCCATACACACAGAGACCTAATCAAAAATAAATCTTTAAAAAACCATATATGAAGCTGCTTGAAAAGGTGGTAGTCAGTTGTCCAGAGGTCAGGTGAATAGGCTGACAGGGCAAAGTCTCAAAGCCCACTTCCTTCCACCCCCGGCACTGCCACGGAAAAGAGCTGGGCCTTTTCTATTGGCCAATGCCAGCTGCAGGAGTTGAAGTTTGGGGTGCATCTCATGGATCTGCTGAGCGTGTGTCTCACATGTAATGGTTTTGCTGGGGTTCAAAAAGCTTAGGGGATCAGACTGGCTGCAGATCTCTGAACAGTGACCTATGATCTTTTTTTTCCTTCTGCTCCATATTAGCTTTGGGACGCGCTGTGGAGTTTCTCCTCTGTCCAGCTGCTGAGCTGGCCATTGCCTGATGTGGTGTTAGATGCATTTTTTCATTGCATGCCACAGTCCAAAGAAACGGTTCTTAGGCTGGGTGTGGTGTTGTTTGCCTTTAATCCCAGCATTTGGGGGGCTGGGGGGGTGAGGGGCTCTGTGAATGGAGGCCAGCCTGGTCTACACAGTGAGTCCCAGGACAGCCAGGGCTACATGATGAGACCTTGTCTGCAGCAACAACAACACTGTTCTATGTTGTATAGAAAGACATGGCTTTAAATGATTACCCTTACGTTTTTTTTAATCAGCTCCTGAAGCACCCATTCGCCAAGTATTCTCACCTTTTTTATTTGCTTCAAATGGCAAACGGCTTCTAATCTGATCTCCTTTGTAAAACTTCTTGAACAAAAACAAAAAAGAAAAGAGGGAGGAAAGAAAGAAATAACAAAGAAGAAAAACAACTGTGTGTGTGTGTGTGTGTGGGTGATGTGTGTGTGTGCATGTGTGTGTGATGTGTGTGTGCGCACGTGTGTGTGATGTGTGTGTGCATGCGTGTGGTGTGTGTGTGATGTGTGTGTGTGATGTGTGTGTGCATGTGTGTGGTGTGTGTGTGTGTGCATGTGTGTGTGGTGTGTGTGGTATGTGTGTGGTGTGTTTGTGTGTGATGTGTGTGTCAGATGTGTGTGTGTGTGATGTGTGTGTGTGATGTGTGTGTCAGATGTGTGTGTGTGATGTGTGTGTGTGATGTGTGTGTGTGATGTGTGTGTGTGATGTGTGTGTGTGATGTGTGTGATGAGTGTGTGTGATGAGTGTGTGTGTGATGTGTGTGTGTGTATCTCCGTGTAGCCCTGGCTGACCTGGAACTCACTATGTAGACCAGGCTGTGTGTGTGTGTGTGTGTGTGTGTGTATGTGTGTCTCCGTGTAGACCAGGCTGACCTTGAACTCAGAGATCTGCCTGCCTCCCTCCCAAGAGCTGGGATCAAAGCTTCATGCCACCACACCTTGTAAACCCAGTGTCTTGAGTCACTGAGGTTCTGTTTGTTCCTTAGCAGTTCCTGGGCCAAATGCATTGCTTATGTTGCAAGTTGTCTCTTCTGTTTTATTTTTTTGCACTCAAATTAAAAAAAAAAAAAAAATCACTCAGGCCAGGTAGTTAATCCCAGCACTCAGGAGGCAGAGGCAGGCGGATTTCTGAGTTGGAGGCCAGCCTGGCCAACAGAGTGAGTCCAAGAAAACCCAGGGGAAAAAAAAAAAACCCTGCCCCGAAAAAAAAAAAAAAAAAAAGAAAGAAAAGAAAAATAAAAAGAAAAAACAGAAAAGAAAAAATACAAACAAAACAAAAATCAAATCACTCATGTTTACTGTTTGTTCATTTCCATAGTACAAAAACTGTAAATAACAAATTAGCAAAGTGACCTAAAGTGAGGAGCCTGGGTTGAAACAATGTTTTAACATTTCAACGTTAATTAACGATGTATTCCAATATCAAGTTGCAATAAATACAAATATTTTGCACCAAACTTGGACCGTGCTTGCTTAGCCTGAAGTTCAGGTTCCATCATCATTCTGGTTATCATTCTGGTTAGTGTAAATGCAACCACGGAAGTGCAGCCTGTAAGCATAGCACCCGAGGCACAAAGATCCGGAGCTCAAAAATAAAGATTTGAATATCCCAAGGGCCACTGAATTCACTGAACAGTCTTTTCTTAAAACAAAGGGTTTGTTTGTTCCAGGCTGACCTCAAACACAATTATACAGCACAATGACCTTGAACTCCTGACCCGCCTGCTTCGATTGCCTGGAGTCACAGGTGTTCACCATGCCAGCTCAATGAGCCGAGAGGATTAGGAACTCAAGGTCCTCCTCTGCTACTCAAGGATTTCAAGTCTAGCCTGGGCTACACACAAGACCCTGTATCAAAACAAACAAAAAGCATGGACCTTTCCTGTTATGTAAATTTTACCTGGACTTTAAAATGGAGATGGCATTGTAGATGCCACAGAAGATGGAAAAATGTTGTAGAGGAGGAAATGGGCTAAGAGGAGCATGACTGAAACGAGGGGGCCAAGGAAGTTCCATTGGGAGAGTGGGTTTGAGCAAAGACTTGGAGAAGGTGAGGCACACTGAGCATCTAGGCAGCAGCCAGAGCCAGAGTAAAGACACTGATGCTGAGGATACTGGGTGATGGTGGTGGTGATGGTGGTGATGGTGGTGGTAATGGTGGTGATGGTGGTGATGGTGGTGATGGTGGTGGTGGTGGTGATGGTGATGGTGGTGATGGTGGTGGTGGTGGTTATGGTGGTGGTGGTCCTGGTGGCATGATGATGGTGGTGGTGATGGTGGTGATGGTGGTGGTGGTCCTGGTGGCACGATGATGGTGGCTATAATGAAGATGAAGATGGTGATGGCCGTCACAAACGACATTTAAATGTACTACACCTTGCACTTGACTTTTAATTCATAATGAGTTAGTACTCCTTCACAGTAAGTACACTTCTGATCCTCCTGCCCACCCCGACCAAGTGCTAGGATTCCTATGTGTCTATTCACTGCTGGGGATCTGACCCAGGGACTAGTGTGTGCAGCCTACTAACTAAGCTATGTTCCAAACCCAAACCAGAAGGGAGTAATCGTTCCTCGAATTTGTGTGTGTGTGCACTTGAGCGCACACACACACACACAGAAGCACTCGCACGCGCGTCCATCCACACGTGCACTGTTGTTTCTGCGACAGAGTATTTCTATGTTCTGGTACTCACTATGTCAGCCGGATTGCCCACGAACACCCATCAAACCTGCTTCAGCCTCCAAAGGAATCAAGATTCTATCTATCTATCTATCTATAGCATCGTGCTCAGCTGATTTTGGATTATAATTTAATATTCTCTCCCCCCCCCTCCCTCCCTCCCTTTCTTTCCTGTTCTGTCTCTGGAATCTTTACTTTATTGACATGGGAACTCATATAGTCAAGGCTGTCTCCAAATTCAGTATGTGGCCAAGGATGGCATCGAACTCATGATCTTTCCGCCTCCGTCTTTCAAGTGCAGGGACTACAGGTGTGTGCTGCTGCACCCGCCACGAACCGCTGTTAAGGGAAGCAAAGCTAGCCTGAGATGACTTCCTCTAATTCTGCCGCACTCTAACGCTCCACAGTTGGTTGTGTGTAGACTTAATCACAGGTGTGGCTTTTCACCGCTTTTAAATTTTTATTTTAAAAGTTAGTATACAAAGTATCTGTTTTCCTTATGGGGATTTCTTATCTTTTTAAAAAGATTGATCTATTTTATGTGAGTGTTTTGCCTGCCTGTATGTCTGAGCACCACATGGATGCAGTGCACTCAGTGACGCCAGGAGAGGGCGTCAGCTCCCTGGGCAGTGGAGCTACCGATGTTTGTAAACCTCCGAGTGCGTGCTGGGAATGGAATCCGAGCCCTCTGCAAGAGCAGCCTGTTAACCGCTGAGCCATCTCTCCAGCCCCACCTACGGCATTTTCACGCCCTCTTGGGGAGCACTGTGTGCAGTTTGACGTCTATTGTTGTACCATCAGAGAGCTGAGTACTGGCTGGATTTTGGTAGTGTTATCCTTCTGGATCTTCACCTGCCTCAGTATTTTGTAAACACTCTTCCTCCCTCGCCTGTTGATTGGCTTAATAAAGTGCTGACGGCCAATAGCTGAAGCAGGAAGGAAGGGCGGAACCTCCAGGCAAAGTGAGCGTCTCTGGGAGAAGAATCAGAGACAGGAGATCTGCCAGCAGGTAGTCGGATAACCGAGAGAGGCAAAGAACTAGCTATATGGGTCGTGGGTTAAAATTAAAAGAGCTAGCTGGGAGGTAGCACAAGCTAAAGGCGTAAGTTCTTATAGATATTAATAAGTCTCTGCGTCATTATTTAATTATTATTAATTTCTGGCAGGTCCAGAAATTCCCCGTCTAGTACACACTTAGTTTGGTTGATCCCACCCACCTTGTTCCTTTCCCTCCCCTCCCCCATCCAACCCCCCACCCCGTCTCCCTGCGCCACCTTCTCTTGTACCCTTCCGCCCACAGTCTTCCTCTTCCCCCTCTGTATCACAGGACTTCTGTTACCCTCCGCATCTACCTCCCTTCGAGTCTCATTGTTCCTGCCATGTGCCTTTCCTAGTTTCCTGGTCCCGACCCACACTCACTCCCACAGAAATATACATATATACAGATTAGCAGCTATGGGGCAGCTAGACAGCTCAGCAGGTACTTGCAACCAAGCCTGACTTAACTGAATAAAATACCAAGAACAGGGCTGGAGAGATGGCTCCGGAGTCAAAAATAACTTCCTGCTCTTCCAGAGAGCCAGAGTTCAGTTCTCAGCGCACGCACCGGGTGGCTCACAACTGTCTATAGACAGGCACCCAGATACACTCACACAAATACATAGACATTATAAAACAAAAACCAAAAACTCACATAAAGCTGTGTGGTGCGTACACACGAAAAAAAAATAAATGTAAAAAAAAGTTACTTAAGATAATAACAAAAATTAATTTTTAGAAATAAAAGAATTTGGGGAAACAATTCAACCCGGCTGTTTGTGAAGCCCATCCACACGACTGCTAAGGGGGTGGAAGTGTTGGAGGGAGCTTCTGGCAAGAGACACGAGGGAGTGGGCAGAACTGAAGAAAGCTCGCTTATCAATGTGGAGGCCCACGGCTCCCCTTTGCTATTAATGATTGGAAAGGCGCTCTTTCCCCGAGACATTTCACTTTCACATATTGGAACAGGGTTAGGATAAATCTTCACTGTCAAGATGTGCCCAGGATTGGGCTCAAGGAACTTCCTTGCGCGGTGCACAACCCCACAGCAATCAGAACTTCCCGGGGAAGAGATATATATTGACCTGTCAGACTCACGAAATGATGGCTGGGGCCAGGAAATGAGTGGGGAGAGGGGAAAATGGACCTGAAAAGAAGAGATGTGTCTCTTCGGGAGAAGCGCGGGGCGGGGCCGGGCCGGAAGGGTGGTAGTCAGAAGAAGGGCCTTTGTAGGCAGACAACTGAATCTCTCCCTCCCTCCCAATCTCCCTCGCTCCTCCCTCTCCCCTCTCCAGGGAGTTTGCCAAGATTGAAGCCGCCACCCAGCACCTGGCCCTGACCATCCTGTCTCAAAAAGCGCCTGCCCAGAGACCACCGCTCCGAAGGCCACCTCCGCCGCCTCCATCCCCCTTCTTGGGGGTGGCGTGTGCTGAGGCCCCCATGGAAGTGCCCCACAGCAGCCCCAGCCTGAGCCCAGCTGCCCTAGACACCTCAACCCTTGACCTCTTTGATGACATTCTGCTCACTCCTACATGTCCCTTGGTGACTCCTGACAGCTTCTGCCAGACTCTCACTGCTGGTAACCCCCAAGTGGCATCCGATTTCATCTCTCATGCTCTGGGCCTGGGAGACCAGGGACAGCCAACCCCAGTACAAGTTCCGAGCTTCTCTAATCTTCTGCTCCCTCCCCAGAATGCCCAAGGGGGAAGCTTGGAGCCTGCAGCTCTAGGCTGGGGTTGGGTAGACAGTTGGGAGGTACCTTGTGCCTGCGATCCTCAGGGAATCCTGAACAGCTGGGGAACCCTTTGAAAGCCATTCACAACACAGGGCAAACCCATCTCAGGCCCAGCCAATCTCCCCTATCCTGACAAATGTAAGAATATTGCTCAGTAGGTAGAGTCTGGCTAACATGCAAGAAGCCAGGGTTCCATGTCCAGAACCCCATAAACCCTAGAAAAATAAAGCAAGCCCAGGTTCCCACTGTGTACCACAGTCCAGAGCCCTTCTTCCAGACCCAGGGCCATCTCTGTCCACTTAGACTAACCCTTGCATATCTCTTGCATATCACTTAGGAACAGGGTAGAGAACTCTGGAAGGATCTCTGGCCATGAATTTTCCCTTCTTCCTTCCCAGTCAGTAGCTGGGTTGCTCCCTTACCACCACCACCACACACACACACACACACACACACACACACACACCCATCCCCCTGTTCTCTGCCTGTCTCAACAGTTTCCCAGTTTCACCGAGCATTGCTATGGGTCAGGCCTAGGCCTTGGTGTTAAGGTTCTGCAGACAAAGCAGACAAGATCCCCGTCTCTGTGGGTACATAATGCACAAGAACCTGCAGAGAGCTTCAGACAGCAAGATGAATTTCCAGCTTTTGATTAGAATGAGCGTTAGGACACAAATAAAATGTGCGGTGGCTGATCGAGGACTACTGGACATCGCATGGTCAGGAAGGGTCTAGAATGCTAAGCAGAATCAGGCTGTAGGGAAGGCATGGGATCCTGGGGCAGGAACTGCACAGCCAAGGCCCTGAGGTGGGGGGACACTGAGGCCACTAAGGGAGGTCAGTGTAGCTGGAGAGTTCTGTGTGTGTAAGAGGTGAGGCCTATCATGAATTGGGGGAATTTTCTTTTTAAACATTTATTTATTTATTATATGTAAGACACTTTTTCTTCTCACTCTGGCCCCTGTTCGCTCCGGCCTCACTCGATGTAGCTGTCTTCAGACACCCAGAAGAGGTCATCAGATCTCATTATAGATGGTTGTGAGCCACCATGTGGTTGCTGGGATTTGAACTCAGGACCTCTGGAAGAGCAGTCAGTGCTCTTAACCGCTGAGCCATCTCTCCAGCCCTGAATTGGGGAAAATTTAAACCTAGATTTTTGTTTCTTTCTTTTCTTTCTTTCTTTTTAGACAGTGCAGGGATTGCAGGCCTGTGATATTATGCCTCTCTCCTGTCTCCTAGGGTTTCCCAAAAATGCTCTAGTCTGTCTGTCCTGACCAGAGCAGGTCCCATCTTCCTGTGTGTGTGTACTTGTGTCTCTTTGTCCTGGGCACACATCATTGGGTTTAGGAGATGTGTTGGGGTGGGCTGGGGTGCTGCTCAGTCCTCCAGCTCTTAGGCCCAGTGGGGGGCCTGAGACTCCACCTAAGGAGCTGCAGGGGTTGGGTTCCAGATCTCTGGAGGGTTGGAATGCAAGGCTCAGACTCAACGCTGGCAAGCCGTGGCTAGGACAGTATACTCTTGCCAGCACAGGCCCAGCCGCTGGCCTAAGGAGCCAGGCAGAACCTGAGTGCACAAGCTTGTGGTCTGAGAATGCTCCACAAGGGGGCTCCAGTGTCTCTAAATCATTCTGGCTGGGTGCAGGCTTTATGGGTCGAGGGCTGAAAGTCATCTATCAGTCTCCCTTTCCCTGTCTCCAGTCCCCACGATGGTGTGGAGGGTTGTGTGCACTTATATGTAGAGTCTGGGAATGTAACAGCCAGTAAGATTATGCCTGGAAGATCTGGGGAGGAAGATGTCTACAAACAAGCAAATGAGGAAATGCCAGCTCAGGAGGGGCCCAGAGCCCCAAGATACAGTGATACGGAGGTGGGGAAGGGACTGCCTCAGTGAGAACAACCTCTCTGAGGGTGTCACACATCCATGAAATCCATGGTGGTCTTTGGTTTTCAAGGCCAGCAGAATCTGACCTTTAGCCTTGAGATAAGATCTGTGTTGAATGTTTTTCCTATATCTGGTGGGGGGGGGGAGGATGATGAGTAGGATCAAGTATTTATCCTTCAGTCAGCTGACTGCTCATCCTACAAAGATATCAGCAGAAGACCTGGATAGATGCACTGATCCAGCTCTTTCTCCAGAAAGAGATTATAAAGAATTAAGTTCATGGGATTTAGAATCTGAGATGTCTCTGGAAATCCAGTGATTTCCTCCCTTCCTTTCCCTCCATGTAATCTGAGGTCTCTCTAAAATAGTTCAGGCAATCAATCTTGGTCTTCAAATACCTCACAGAAAGTTCCAGAAATAAAGCATTCATTTTAATTTTTTAAAAAAGATTTATTTATTTCTTATATATAAGTACACTGTAGCTGTCTTCAGACACACCAGAAGAGGGCATCAGATCTCATTATGGGTGGTTATGAGCCACCATGTGGTTGCTGGGATTTGAACTCAGGACCTCTGGAAGAGCAGTCAGTGCTCTTAACCGCTGAGCCATCTCTTCAGCCCCACATTCATTTTAATTTACAAACCGTTCTGAACAGTATGAAAGAGTATGCCATTCACTGCTCCGTTAGAAAACAAATCCTGCGTCTAGTGTATCCACGCTGTATATGCTACCCCCCAGGTAATCACTTAGGCACCATCTCAGTTACCAGGACTATGCCAGGACCGTGGTGCTTGTGCTCCAGGAAACCTTATTTTACCTGCTGAGAGCAGTGACAGGTATAAAAAGGCAGACTCACTTGGAAGCCTTTCTCCTGAAAAGAACAGGGCATCGGTCTCTACAAGGGCATCTCCAACTCCCTGGTGTCTCCACTGCAATCTAGACTTCCCCTGCAGAGCTTCATGGACTGCCCATGCAAGGGCTCCATGAAGGAAACCTGTCCCTGCCACTGTCTGGCCTTCTCTGGCACCTCAGTGCAAGCTTACACTATGAAGCTCTTCCAGAGAAAGGGTTGGTTAGGGAAATGTTTTCCTGGGTTTAGTCGGGTGGGTTCTCAGTGGCCTCTGCAACCGTGGTAACACGGGGCCCAGCTCCTTCTCAGGGTAGCAGGACATGGGTGTGAGGGCCTGCACAATGTAAGAGTTATTGTGTTGTAGAGAGGGGTCAGTGGGGGTTGTACTGTCTGAGATGGGGTGGATGGCTGGGTTTGTGTGTCAGCTTGACACAAGCTAGAGTCATCAGAGAGAAAACAGCCCCAGTTGAGGAAATGTCTCCATGAGATTCAGCTGTAAGGCATTTCTCAATTAGTGATAAGCACGGAAGGTCATAGCCCATTGTGGGTGGGGCCAGGTGGTTCTGGGTTCTATCAGAAAGCAGGCTGAGCAAGCCATAGGGAGCAAGGCAGTGACGAGCACACCTCCATGGCCTCTGCATCAGCTCCTGCCTTCAGGTTCCAGCCCTGCCTGAGTTCCTGTCCTGGCTTCCTCCAATGATGGACTATGAACTGGAAGTGTAAGCCAAATAAAGCCTTTCCTCCCCAACCTGCCTTTAGGTCATGGCGCTTTGTCTCAACAGCCGAAACCCTAAGACATGGGGACAGTCAGAAACTCCTCAAGATGCACACACTGCCTATCCTGTGGATGCAACCTCTGTTGGCCCCAGCTTGGAGCTGGGAAGAGGCACCCCCCCTCCTCAATCTCTGAAGACCCGTCTCCTCTTGCCTGCACACCCCAGTAGCCCCTGGGACACCCCACAAACACAATAATGTTTCAGTCCACAGCCACATCAATGTTTATTCAGAGTATGAGTCCCAGTCTGTGACACTTCTTTGCCCTTTGCTCATGAGGTAGACCTAAGCAGAGTCCCCCCTCCACCTCTCCTCAGTCACCCCCTGTCTCCCACCCCTTCCAGCACCCAGGAGGTCTCCTTTGCTTTCCCAGGACTAGCTGTTCAACCAGGAGGCATTAACACACACACCCCCCCCCCCCCCAGGGCTTCCACCAGTGAGGACGAGTAGCACTCTCATCTCAGTCAGGGCCCGGAGTTCAGCAAGAGAGGGTTCTGGCCTTGGAACAGGCCCAGCAGCCCGCTGTCTGGGACGGGCTTCTTAATGATCTTCTGAATCTGTGGACAGAGGTCAAGAAGTTGAGGAGCCCCACCTCTAGGGTCCTCCTGGCAGCCTCTCTCTCCCAGTCAATCACTCTCCTAAAAAGTTTCCCTGGAGGCTGGAGAGATGGCTCAGCTATCAAGAGCATTTTCTGTTCCTGCAGAGGATCTGGGTTCAGTTCCCACCTCCCACAAGGCCCCTTGCAAGTCTAACTACAGATCCAAAGGATCCAAGGCCCTGTTCCGGACTCCCTGGGCACTGCACACATGATTGCAAGACATACAGACAGGCAAAGCATTCACATACATAATGTAAAATAAAAAAAATTTTAGAAAGTAATCTGGGGCTGGACATGGAAGTGCATACCTTTAACTTAGCACTCGGGAGGCAGAGCAAACACAGCTCTGATTCTGAAGCTAGCCTGATCTACAATTAGAGTTTCAGACCAGCCATAGTTAAATAGTAAGCCCCTGTCCTAAAAAGTGTGGGGCAGGATCCCCTGGGAACGGACTGAGGAAATGACTCAGTGTATAAGACATGTGTATGAGTGTTAAGACTCAAGTTCTGATGCCCAGAACCCACATAAACGCTGGCTGTGCAGGGCCCACTGTAACTCCAGTCTCTAATCCCAGAACAAGCTGGCTAGTGAGAAGCAACCCACATCCTAAAGCTCCAAGTCTGACAGACAGACCGGCCTATATGTATAAGGCGGAAGAGCGATCAAGGAAGGTTCCAGACACGAACCTCACACACACCTGCACGCGTGCACACACATCCTCTCACCATGTGCATGCTAATGTTCACATACACCCACTCTACACACGGGCACACAAAAATGGGAGAAAAGAAAAATGGTGTCTCTTTTAATCTACCTCTTGAAGCACCTGCCTGGTTGAGCTAATCGCCCGCCATCTTGGTCTGCTTGGGATCTCTTCCTCTACTTCACTCATCTTTCCCATCATTCCTTTAGGCCCTCAGCTCCTGCACAGGCCCAAACTGTGCCCATGAATTCCCAACCCATTTACACAACTCTTTCTTGAACAGGAGTACTCAACCACATTAGTGCCACTGGTTAATCTCCAGAAAACCAAAATATGTATGTCCACTGCTTCTACCCTGCTGAAGGCCCACTACTGCTTTTCAGGATGCGTGAAGGGACCTCGCGGCTGGTCACGCTGCTCTGTTCTGCGATACCTAATGGAACACTGCTGTTTCAGCCAGCCTTGCCCCTGGATGTTTTTCAGAAGCCTAAAGAAAGGATATTCCTCAGTAAGGCATAATGGTACTTATCTGTAATCCCAGTTCTCCGGAGGCTGCGGCAGGAGGACTGCCATGAGGTTGAGGCCAGCCTGAGCTACAGAGTAAGACTGTCTCAAAGGGGTTGGGGGAGGGTGGAGCAAAAAAACAGAACAGAAAAACAGAAAGGGCCAGAGCCAACAACATGGCTTAGCGAACATAGGCACTTGTCTTCAAGGCTGACCTGTGTTCTGTCCTGGGAACCCATGTGGGTGAAGGAGAGAACTGACTCCCTCAAGTGAGCGCACGCACACACACACACACGCACGCACGCGCAGACACACACGCAGACACACATGCTACAATGTGAATAAAATAAGAAACCATGCTGGGTGGTGGTGGTGCACTTGGGAGGCAGAAGCGGGGGTGGGGGGGTGGGGGTGGGATCTCTGAGCTAGAGACCGGCTTGTTCTACAAAACAAGTTCCGGGACATCCAGGGCTATACAGGGAAACCCTGTCTCAAAAAACCCAGAACAAACAAATCAACAAAAACAACAACAACAAGCCAGCTGGGTGTAGTGCTGTGCGCCTGTAATCACCTGGGAGGCAGACATGAAGAGGTTTAAACTCACCCTTGACTACACAGTGGTCCAAGACTAGCCTGGGACACAGGAGACCCTATATCAAAGGGATATTTCTTCTATTCACAGAAGCCCAAAGGGCCCAATACCTCCTTGAATTGGGGGTGGGCAGCATCCCTCACAAGCTGCAGAATGAGTGATTCGCTGGTGGAGAGGAAAGCTCCACTCTGTCTCATACGGGCCAGTGCCACCAGCCGGTCCACCTGGCTGCAGGAGAGAGGGGAGAGGGCAGGTGTGCATGCTATGGTGTGCTTGACACACATGGCGGGCGGGCGCCATCCCCACAGAGACCCTCTCACCTTCGAGAAGAGCAGGCATCCACCACTACATGGACCTGCAGTCCCTGGTCAAGGAGATCCAGAGCTGTGTTCTAAGGGCAGAGAAGTCAGGTCCAGACCCAGAGCACAAACAGGGCTCCCAGTGAGGGATTGGGGAGTCCAAGTCACAACTAGGTGCCGGGAATGCGGATGAGGGAGGCTCAGCCAGGACCCCAGGGCAGGAGGGAGGGCCAGGAGGTGAGGATGGGGAATCCAGGGGACAGGCAGGCAGGATCTCACCAAGATGCAGGCTTGGGTCTCGATGCCACAGAGCAGCACCGACCGCAGCTGGGACCGGCCATCCAGCTCCTTCTGTAAGGTGGGCACCATGCTGAAGCACGTCTTACTCACTGGTTGAATGCCCTGAGCGCCCAGCTCAGGAACTGTGGGGCCCAGGCCTTCTGGGTACTGCTCTGTCAGCAAGATGGGGACATCTAGCAGCCGAGCCACCTAGGTGGAAAAAAGAGACAAACGGCTGGATCTCAGGAATGAGGGCTGGGGACTGGATTCCTGGGGTCTGAGGGAAGAGGGCTTGGGCTTGAACCCCTGGGTCTTGAAAAGAAGAGGGCGGTACATACCTTAAGCATTCGAGCGGCCACTGACACGATCTGTGGGAAGTAGGCTATGCTAGGACGGAACTTCTCCTGCATGTCACATAGAAACAGGATGGAGGACTCTGGGAGGATCCGGCCCAGGCTAGCCCTGGCTGCTGCCATTTCCTAGGAGTGGACATTGGGACAGTAGGCAGGGTGGGGTTAGGACTATAGGGATTCAGTGAAGTGTTTGGTAAATGTGTGGTTTTGACACAGCACGACCACGTCAAGAGCCAAACCCTCAGAATCATGGGAAAAGGGCAAAGTCTTCGTCAAATCTGAGCAATTTATATTGACAATGTGTGCAGGGAATGTCCACCGTAGCTTTCGCCCCACTCCTGATGTTTACAGCCTGCAGACTGCCCCCTACAGAGACTGTTCCTACTAAGATCAGCTAGCCTACCTCCTTTATGTAGGAAGTCTGCCTCCCCGTTCAACTGTGTGGTTGTGTGAATGGGTTTGGCCCCATAGATTCATGTGTTTGAAGGCTTGGCCCACCGGAGAGTCACAATTAGGAGGTGTGGCCTTGTTGGAGGAGGTGTGGCCTTGTTGGAGGAGGTGTGGCCTTGTAGGAGGAAGCGTGTCACTATGGGGGCAGGCTTTGAGGTCTATGCTCAAGCCAGTCTCCTTGCTGCCTGCAGATCAAGATGTAGAACTCTCAGCTCCACCTCCTGCACCATGTCTGCCTGCATGTTTCCAACCATGATGATTAAGGACAGAACCTCTGAAACTATAAGCCAGCTCCAACTAAATGTTTGCCTTTACAAGAGTTGCCGTGGTCATGGTGTCTCTTCACGGCAATAAAACACTAAGCTGAACTGTATCTAATAAATACACTGAGTATGTGGGGGGAGGGGATAGGGATAGGAGTGGGGGAGGGGGGATGCTGCCATTTTCCTGAATGTGCGTTCCTCTATCTTGTCTTTTCTTCACTCCCTCGCTGTCCTTGGGGTTGTGCAAGATACAGCAGGGGATGAGGGTTAAGGGACTCATCCAGGGTTCACACCCGTGATTCTATGGTCCAAGCGCCCTGAATTCCTGCTCCCATCTCCAGGCCTTTCCTCTGATCTCCTTGGCCTGGAATGTCTGTCCTCCCGCCCTCCCGCCCTTCCTTCTCGCTCCTTCCTTGTTCATAGGTAGAGCTACTTTCTTAAGGAAGCCTTTTCTGAGCATGTCTGTCTTGGCCCCAGTGACACCCTCTAGACACACCCACACCCCACCCCACCCCTGCTTTCTTCTTGTATAAAGATTATACAATGTCAACAAGTAGTTGATTCACTTTCTATCTGTCACTAGTGGAGCTCTTTCGGGCCTCCACACCTGGGGAAACTGAGGCATGAGCAGTAAGGTGACCTGTCTAGGGGGTATATAGATCTGGGACATTATCCTTGAAATAAAAAAAGGGTCACAGGGTCTTACTATTTAGCCCATGGTGACCTTAAACTTAAACTGATGCCCTTCTGGATCACCCCCCAAGTGCTGAGCTAATAAGCATGTGCCACCATGCCAGGCTTTGAGATCCTTTTAAAGCCTGGCTTTTTCAGAAAGGTCAATAGTTCTTCTCCAGTCTGGGTTTACCCAAGTGTGGAAGTTTAAATATGTCTGGCCCAGGGAGTGGCAGATTAGGAGGTGTAGCCTTGAGGAGTAGGTGTGGCCTTGTGGGAGGAAATGTGTCACTGTGGGGGTGGGCTTTGAGACCTTCCTCCTAGTTGCCTGGAAGTTAGAGACCTTCCGATCAAGATGTAGAGCTCTCAGCTCCTCCTGCACCACGCCTGCCTGGATGCCGCCCTGTTTCCGCCTTGATGTTAATGGACAGAACCTCTGAACCTGTAAGCCAGCCCCAATTAAATATAAGAGTTGCCTTGGTCATGGTGTCTCTTCACAGCAACGGAAACCCTAACTAAGACACCATGTATAAAAACACTGTTGCTGAACTGCCTTCTGGGACATGGGGAGATTCTCACACATGGCATATTACCTAGTCACAGAAACTAATGAAAATCCAATAGGCGTTACAACTCTGGAGAACCCCAAAAGTACTATATTCAGGAAAAGGGCCCACAACAGAGGCTATATGTCTACTCAATGGAATGCCCAGAATGGCCCATGACTGTAACTTCAGCACTCAGGAGGCTGAGCCAGGGGGATCACTGAGTGTTCAAGGCTAGCCTGCGGCTAAAAAGAGAGTCCCAAGTCAACCAGGAATATGGAATAAGACCTTGTCTTTAAAAGCCAATGAAGGAGCTGGAGAGATGGCTCCGCAGTTACGAGCACTGGCTGCTCTTGCAGAGGGCCTGGATTTGATTCCCAGCACCTCCTGGCAGCTCACAGCCGTCTGTAACTTTAGTTCTGGGGCCTTCAATGACCTCTTTTGGCCTCTGCAAATGCCAGGTAGCGATGTGATGCACTGATAAACATGAGGGTAAAATACCCAGACACATAAAATAAAGTAATAATTACATTTTTTTTTAAAAAAAGAAAGATGTTAAAAATAGAAAATCAATAAAAAAATTTTAAATAAATTTTAAATTTAAATGCGCAGAGGGCATATGTGTGTGTGTACGTCACTGTTAACCTCAGAACAGAGCATTTTCACCACAGCAAGTGGAAACCTGAATCCGTTATCAGTCGCCTCAAATCCCTCCCTCCCCATCCCCTGGATGGCTGTATCTGTGGCTTTGCTTGTTCTGGCCATTTATTTGTTTGTGTGTGTGTGTGTGTGTGTGTGTGTGTCCATGCTCCTGTGCATGCATGCACTCGTGGGCACATGTGCATGCATGTGTGGCCACAGGAGGATATCCAGTATCTCTTTCTCTTGCTCACCACCTTATTGCCTTGGATAAGGTCCTCACTAAACCAGAGTCACAATGTCCTCCATGGCTGGGGTCACAAAGCACACACAACCATGCCCAGCTTTTACATCAGCACTGGGAACCTGAACACACGCTGACTTTCTACATGGTGTTCATGCATCTATGACACTAGTCATTGGATGAACCATCTCCCCACACAGGCTAGTGAAGCCACCTGCCCAGTAACACTTTTCCAAGAGGAAAACCTGTGTTCCAGAGGGGCCAGGTTGTTTGTCCTCACCTCTCCTGAATGGTGTCTGTCCACCCACAGGGTCTGAGGCTTCACAGCTTTCTCTGTAGCTCTTTCTCACTGTTTGTGTGTGGATCTGTTTGTGCTCATTCATCATTTATTCTTTCAGTGGGGTATGCGGACACAGGTACCTAACAGAGGGGGACACTAGGGAAGTGGACACCCAACAGAGGGGACACTGAGGGAGGTGGACACCCAACAGAGGGGACACTGAAGGAGGTGGTGGTAAGCAACAGACTGTTTTTAAAGCTATGTAGCAAAGACACCAATATTTATTATTACAGAAACTCAGGCCAGACACAGTGGCACAGGCCTTTGATCCCAGCACTCAGGAAGCAGAGACAGGAGGATCTCAGTGAATTCGAGATCAGCCTGGTCTACATAGCGAGTTCTGGGGCAGTCAACCAGGGCTCCATAGAGAGACTGACTTAGTTAGGGTGTTCTCGCTGTGAAGAGACACCATGACCAAGGCAACTCTTATAAAGGACAACATTTCACTGGGGCTGCTTACAGGTTCTATTATCATCACAGTGGGAAGCGTGGCAGCAGACAGGCAGGCGTGGTGCTGGAGGAGGAGCTGAGAGTTCTATATTTTCCCAAAGGCAACCAGGAGAAGACTGTCTTCCAGGTAGCTAGGAGGAGGGTCTCAAAGGTCACCCCCACAGTGACACACTTCCTCCAACAAGGCCACACCTCCAACAGTACCGCTCCTTTATGGGCCTAGCACCTTTTAAACCACCACAGAGACTTTGTCTCAAAAACAACAGTAAACCAAAATTGAAACAAAAACAAAAAACACAACAGTAAGGGTTGAGGATGTAGCTCAGTTGATGGAGTGCTGGCCTATCACACACACAACCCTGGACTCAACCCCCAGACCTGTGTAAACTGGGCATGGTGCTGCATGCCTTTATCCTGGCACTATGGAGATGGAGGCAGGAGATGAGAAGACTTAGATTGTCTTCAGTTACATACTGAGTTCAAGGCCAGCCTGAATTCCATCAGACCCACTCTCACCTGACCCCTTACCCCAGCCCTGACCCATCAATGTGTCTATCGTAAGAAATACATTTTCTCACCAGGCCTGGTGTTGCACACAGTCAGTACGCACAGACACATACTTTCAACTGGCTTCTGGCATGAGTGCTGGGAATTCAAACTCCGGTCCTCACACTTGTGAGCAGGCACGTTACCTCCTGAGAGATCTCCCAGGCTGAGGTGAAGTGTGCTGGTTTTGTTTGTTTGTTTGTTTTTTGTTTTTTCGACACAGGCTTTCTCTGTATAGCCCTGGCTGTCCTGGAACTCACTCTGTAGACCAGGCTGGCCTCGAACTCAGAAATCTGCCTGTCTATCTGTAAAGGTGTAAGCTTTAGCAAGGTGGACAGCAATTTAAAGGTGTACGCCAGCACTGCCTAGCTTTGTAGAATTGTTGTTTGTTTGGTTTTTTGGGACAGGGTTTCTCTGTGCAGCCCTAGCTGTCCTGGAACTCACTCTGTAGACCAGGCTGGCCTTGACCTCAGAGATTTCCCCTGCCTCTGCCTCCTGGAATTAAAGGCAGACAGCACCTGGTGCTATTTATTTATTTTAAAGGCAAAGTCTCACTCTGTACGACTTGCTGGCTTGCAAAGCTTGGCTCAGTCTCCTGAGTCCTGAGATTACAACCATGCACTACCACGCCCTGAACCGTCACTCTAAGTTTATAGCAGAGCTTCTTTCTTTTCTTTTCTTTTCTATTTTAAAATTCGGGCCTGCACTGCTCTACTAGAGGCCATGCTACCTCCTAGAACCCCAGAGGCAACGCAGGCCACCAGAATCACAAGCCACTTCGGCCTGAAGATCAGAAAGGAAACAGCAACCACGGGGGGGGGGGGGGGGGGGGAACGGGGGACATCCACCCAGCAAAGATAAACCCAAGCCTGTAATTACCCCCAAACCCAGATGCCTAGAGGCCAGCATAAGAACACAACCCACAAGAGTCAGGGCAATGCGCCACCACCACAGTCCAGGTATCCTGCTACAGCAAGCCCTGGATATCCTAACAGAGCCAAAGCACAAGATGAACTTCAATCCAATCTTAGGAAGATGATAGAGGCCCTTCACAAGAAAATGGAATAAATCCCTTGAAGAAATCCAGGAAAACCCAAGCAAACAGGAGAAGGAAATAAAACTTTTCTAGACCTGAACATGGAAACAGAAGCAATAAAGAAACGGGAACTGTGGGAATCCTAAGACAGCAGCCTAGGTGAGTGAACAGGAACTGTGGCATCACCAACAGAATACAGGAGATGGAAAAGAGAAGCTCAGACACAGAAGACATGATAGAAGGGGCTGGAGAGAGGGCTCAGCGTTAAGAGCACTGACTGCTTTTCCAGAGGTTCTGAGTTCAAATCCCAGCAACCACATGGTGGCTCACAACCATCTGTAATAGGATCTGATGCCCTGTTCTGGTGTGTCTGAAGACAGCTACAGTGTACTCATATACATTAAATAAATAAATCTTTAAAAAAAGAATCTACAATAGAAGAGATTGATATATTGGTCAAAGAAACTGTCAAATCAAAAAAAAAAAAAAAAATCCTGACACAAAATATCCAGGAAATCTGAGACCGTATGAAAAGACCAAACCTAAGAACAGTAAGAACAGTAGAATCTCACTTCAAAGGCCCAGAAAATAGTTTCAACAAATAGACTGGACCACATAATAATCAAAGCACTACACATACAGAACTAGGAAAGAACATTAAAAGCTGCAAGGGATAAAGGCCAGGTAACATAGAAAAGTAGATTCTAAAAACCAGAAGGGCCTTGAAGACTCTAAGAGCCCACACATGATATCTCAATTCTGGACATCTATGCCCCAAACACAAGGGCATCCACATTTGTGAAAGAAACATTACAGAAGCTTAAATCACACATCAGGCCCACACATTAATAGTGGGAGACCTCAGCACCCCACTCTCCCCAATGGACAGGTCATCCAGACAGAAACTAAACAGAGACATAATGGAGCTAACAGAGATCGTGACTCAAGTGGACCTAACGGATCTCTATAGAGCATGCCATCTAAACACTAAAGGATATATCTTCCTCTCAGCATCTCATGAAACCTCCAAAACTGACTGCGTACTTGGTCACAAAGCAAGTTTTAACAGATACAAGAAAATTAAAATAACCCCCTGTATCCTATCAGACCGCCACGAATTGAAGCTGGGTTTCAACAACAACAGAAAGCCTACAAACTCATGGAAACCTACATTCTCTGCTGAGTGACCACTGGGTCAAGGCAGGCATAAAGAAATTAAGGCTTTCTAGAATTCAGTGAAGAATTCAATGTATGCACAACATACCCAAACTTACCGGACACAAAGAACACAGTGCTGAGAGGAAAGTTCATAGCACTAAGTGCCTTCTTAAAGAAAGCTGTAGAACACAAAGAAGCAAACCCATTCAAGAGGAGTAGACAGCAGGAAATAGCCAAACTCAGGGCCAAAACCAATAAAATAGAAACAAAGATGGGACAGGAGAGTGTGGGTGGGTGGGGGAGCACTCTCATACAGGCAAAAGGGAGAGGGGAAGGCAGATGTGGGATGGGGGGGGGGGCAGCAGAGGGGTAACCGGGAAGTGGGATAACATGGGATGGGGTAACCGGGAAGTGGGATATCATTCGAGATATAAACAAATGGAATGATTAACAATAATAAAAAGGGAAAAAGGAAACAGAATAATACAAAGAATCAGTGAAACAAAGAGCTGGCTCTTTGAGAAAACCAACAAGATAGACAAACTCTTAACCAAACTAACCAGAAGGCAGAGAGGAAGGATATCCAAATTAATAAAATCAGAAATAAAAAGGGAGACATGACAACAGAGACCAAGGAAATCCAAAAAAATCATTAGGTTATACTTCAAAAACCCGTATTCCACAAAATTGGAAAATCTAAAAGAAATGGAAAGTTAAATCAATATCAGATAAACAATCTAAATAGGCCTATAACCTTTAAGAAAATAGAAACAGTCATTAAAAAAAGAAAAAAAGAAAAAAAATAAGGCCCAGGGCCAGACAGCTTCAGTGTGGGATCCTACCAGACTTCCAAGGAAGAGCTAACACCAAAATTCTTTCATCCACAAAATAGAAGCGGAAGGAATGTAGCCAAATTCGTTTTATGGGAATGCAGTCACCTTGATATTCAAACTAAATAAAAACTCAACAAAGAAGCTGGGCAGTGGTGGCGCACGCCTTTAATCCCAGCACTTAGGAGGCAGAGGCAGGCGGATTTCTGCGTTTGAGGCCAGCCTGGTCTACAGAGTAAGTTCCAGGACAGCCAGGGCTACACAGAGAAACCCTGTCTCAAAAAACAACAACAAAAAAAAACAATAGCCCTCATGAACATTGATGCAAAAATACTCAATAAATTATCCTCAAACCAAATACAAAAGGACCATTCACCATGATCAAGTAGGCTTCCTCTCAGAGATTCAGGGATGGTTCAAGATAGGAAAATCTGTCAATGTAACCTACCATACAAAAAAACTGAAAGAAAAAAATCATATGACCACCTCATTAGATGCTGGAAACGCTTTTGACAAAACCCAATACCTCTTCATGACAACGTCTTGGAGAGATTAGGGATACAAGGCACATGCCTAAGCATAATAACAGTAGCTTAAACAAGACGATAGCCAAATGAGGTTGAGAAAACACAAAGCTATTCCACTCAGTCAGGAATGAGACAAGGCAGTCCACTCTCAGCATACCTACTCAATCTATTACTTGGAGTTCTAGCTAGAGCAATAGGCAACTAAAGGAAATTAAAGAGATACAAATTGGAAAGGAAGAATTCAAAGTATCACTATTTGCAGATGGTATGATAGTATACACAAGTGACCCCCAAAATTCTATCAGGGAACCCCTACAGCTGATAAACACCTTCAGCAAAGTGGCCCGATACAAGCTTAACTCAATAAAATAAAATTCAGTAGCCCCCATTTATACAAATGATAAATGTGCTGAGAAGGAAATCAGGGAAATAACACCCTTCACAATTGTCACAAACAATATAAAGTACCTTGGTGTGGCTCTAACCAAGCCAGTGAAGGGTCTGTAAGACAAGAATTGCAAGTCTCTGAAGAAAGAAATCGAAGAAGACCTCAGAAGATGGAAAGATCTCCCGTGCTCATGGATTAGCAGGATTAATATAGTTAAAATGGCCGTCTTACCAAAAGCAATCTACAGATTGAATGCAATCCCCATCAAAATTCCAACTCAATTCTTTACAGACCTTGAAAGAGCAATTCTCAACTTCATAGGGAAAAACAAAAAAACCCAGGATAGCTAAAACAATTCTGAACAATAAAAGAACATCTGGAGAATCAGCCTCCCTGACCTCAAGCTGTACTACAGAGCAGTAGTGATAAAAACTGCATGGTATTGGTACAGTGACAGGCAGGTAGATCAATGGAAAAGAATCAAAGACCCAGAATTGAACCAACACACATATGGTCACTTGATCTTTGACAAAGGAGCTAAAAAAAAAATGCATCTTCAAATAGTGCTGGTCTAACTGGATATTTCCCTGTTGAAGAATGCAAATAGATCCATATCTATCACCCTGCACAAACCTCAAGTCCTAGTGGATCAAAGTCCTCAACATAAAACCAGGTACACTGAATCTCATGGAAGAAAAAGTGGGAAACAGCCTGAACACATCGGCACTGGAGACAACTTCCTGAACAGAATACCAATGGCTCAGGCTCTAAGATCAACAGTTGATAAAGGGGACTCATGAAAAGTTTCTGTAAGGCAAAGGACACTGTTGATCGGACAAATCAGCAGATTATAGAATGGGAAAAGATCTCCACCAACTCCACATGTGATAGAGAGCTAATATCCAAAACATATAAAGAACTCAATAATTAGCAACAAACCAAATAACCCAATTAAAAAATGGGGTACAGAGCTAAACAGAGAATTCTCAACAGAGGAGTCAATAATGGCCGAGAATCACTGAAAGAAATGTTCAGTGTCCTTAGTCATCAGGGACATGCAAATCAAAACAACCCTGAGATTACATTTTACACCCTTCAGAATAGCTATGATCAAAACCTTGAGAGACAGCCATGCTGGTAAGGACTGCAGCAAGGGAAGCACTCCTGTTGCTGGTGGGAGTGCAAACTTGCACAACACACTAGAAACCAATATGGTGGTTTCTTGGAAAAATTGGGAATCAATCTACCTCAAGACTCAGCTATATCATTCCCGAGCATATACCCAAGGGATGATATACATCCTGGTCATGGATGGATCTAGAACACATGGGTGAGACTAGAAAAAATCATCCAGAAAGACAAACATAGTATGTATTCACTTATACATGGATCTTAGTACAAAGTACAGGATAACCATGCTCCTATCCACAGACCCAGAGAAACCAAGTAACACAGAGGGCTCAAGGGGAGGAAAAACAGACTAGATATCAAGGGGGATACTGGGGGTGGGCAGGGACAGGAACAGGGATCAGATGGGGGGAGCAGGAGGGAGAGACAACTGGAATTGGGAGGCATCTCAGGAACAAGCTAGAAACCTAGTGTGATAGAAACTCCCAGCAAATCTAGGAGGTTGACCCTGGCTAAGACTCTTAGCAAGGGAGATATGGAGCCTGAACCCGCCATCTCCTGTAATCAGGCTTCTAGTAGAGGGACTAGGACACCAACCCAGCCACAAAGCCTTTGACCTACAATTTGTCCTGCCCATAATATGTGTTGTAGTAAAGGTGGCCCAATGACTGGCCCAGCTTGAGACTCAAGCCACCATAGGGTGCCCACCCCACTACCTGAAGGGCCCACAACCCAGAGACCTAGGATAAAACCAAACACTCCTGGCAATAAATAAATAAATATTTTTAAAAAAATTTAAAACTTAAAAAATAAAAAAATTTAAATAAATAAATAAATAAATAAATAAATAAATAATTTGGCCGGGCAGTGGTGGCGCACGCCTTTAAATCCAGCACTTGGGAGGCAGAGGCAGGCGGATTTCTGAGTTCGAGGCCAGTCTGGTCTACAGAGTGAGTTCCAGGACAGCCAGGGCTACACAGAGAAACCCTGTCTCGAAAAACCAAACCAAATAAATAAATAAATAAATAAATAAATAAATAAATGTCAATGAAATGATTCCTTATGATATTCTGCTGTACTCGCTATACTCATAGATTGGTGCTTAGCCCAAATGTCATCAGAGAGGCTTCATCCAGCCGCTGATGGAAACAGAGCACAGAGCAGAGACCCACAACCAAAACACTAGGCAGAACTCGGGGAGCCCTGCAGAAAAGGGGGAGCAAAGATTGCAGGAGTCAGAGGAGTCATGAACACCACACGAAAACCCTCAAAATCAACTAGCCTGGGTCCATAGGGGCTCACAGAGACTGAACCAGCGACCAGAGAGCACGCATGGGACTGACCTAGCCCCTCTGCATGTGTTACAGTTGTGTAGCTTGGTCTTCTCGTGGGACTCCTAACAGTGGGAGCAGGGGCTGCCCCTGACTCTTCTGCTTTTGGGACCCTCTCCTCATACTGAGTTGCCTTCTCCAGCCTTAATTCAAGGGGAGGTGCATACTCTTATTGCAATTTGATAAGCTAATTTGAAATAACCAATCTGAAAGAAAGAGTGGAGGTGGGACGGGCGTGTAAGAAGTGAAGAGGGATGTCTGGACTGGAGAGAGAATTGGAGACATCGTGGGGCTTCTGGAAGGAGCCCTCAGTAAAGGAAAGCTGTCCTAGGCTGAGGTAAGTGACCTCCTGTGAACGTACTGGGGCTGCGGCTGCTTAACTGCACACCACTACAGGAACCCAGATTTCCACACTGTCTGACGCTGAGTGAGTTTCACTCCCTCTCTGGGACGCTTTTCTTCCTGGAAGAAATGGGCATGGGAGTCACCCACTCCCGGGGCTGATACAAAACTCTGGAGAAGCTTGAAGTCCCTCCCTGAGGTTCATCCAGAGACCAACTGGAGCTCCGCCTCAGCCGGACACCCCGCAAGACTTCCGTTTTCCCCGTCTGCAACAACGAGCAGTTGGACTTACCCGGCTCACTTTCCCCACTGGACTGTCACTGGGTCCGCTGGGTCACCGTTTTGCCGGCTTTTGGACACGAGGTCTGCGCCCCTTACGTGTCTGCCCCTCCCTCCCGAGCAGGCCAATCTGCCTGTGCCTCCACTGCTCCCTGTAAGGGGCGGGGCGGCTAA
The DNA here is from genome assembly GCA_019843965.1 of Rhynchomys soricoides. Classification (NCBI taxonomy): domain Eukaryota; kingdom Metazoa; phylum Chordata; class Mammalia; order Rodentia; family Muridae; genus Rhynchomys; species Rhynchomys soricoides. The sequence continues at coordinate 2,187,332 of JADRCH010000849.1, read as the reverse complement.
GGCGGGTCAGTCACGAGAATCTGATTGGTCCGCAGAAGCCCAAGGGGGTGGAGAGATAGTGCATAGGGCCAATGGAGAGCCGATAAGGGCATGAGTGGCGGCCTCTGCGGAGAGCTGATTCTAACTGGGATTGAGGGTAGAGGTTGCCAGGTTCACCTTATCTCTGCGCTGCATGCCCTACCCCGGCGAGTGGAAGATGTGGGGTTACAACCTGGCTCCCCTATCTGAACATATAATGCCAGTTCATGACCATCATGGGCTACACAGTGAGAGCCTGCCCCCCCAAACAACAACAATAACAAACAAAACAAACAAACACTGGCTTGCAGAGTCCAGCGTGGTCCGGACCTGATTTCTATAGTTTGAGCTCTAGAATCCTTATTTTGGAAAAAGAGAACTGAGTCCTGCAACTTGTCTTCTGACCTCTGCAGGCCTGATGTGGCACAGGCACGTATGCAAAGACAGACAGACAGACAGACACACACACACCACAGAATAAATAGATGAAAAAAATTAAGTAAATACAACTCAGGGAAACCCAGACAAACCTCTTCCTTGTCCCCTGCTCACGCCACTGCATGAACCTCAGGATTCTGTGGATGACCTTCACACAGAGGCCATATTTCCTGTTTCCAGGAGTCATTTGGGGCTCAATTTCACCCCTCCGGAGGAAGTTCTGGAGTAGGGTGTGAGCCTGGAGGGGGGGGGGGAGTGATTGACCGGTCCCTGGAGGTGATGGCACCCTTCTCAGAGGCAGGATCCCTCTCCTTCCAGCCAATGCAACCCCTCCCAAGTCTCCATTTAAAAGCCCTCAACATTAAATGCTGAGGTTGATTCTGTGCCTAGCCTGGCCTTGCTAAAGAGGCTTTGTTCCCTTAATTGCTATCTCCAGGCACCTTTCTCTGCCTCTGCACCCACACGCTGTCCGTTTTATGTTCCAGGCCCAGCTCCTTGTTAAGTGGTCATGTAGGAGATACCCAAAGAGCCCCCTCTCCTCTTCTCTGCACTTTGTCTTTCTGCATCAGTCCTTAACGGGCAAGCCACAGGCTCCAAAGTCTACCCATCTACCACTTAAGATAGGCACGGTGTTAGGGCTCACTCGATTCCCAGGGTGACCTCTCATTCTGGAACGTCAGCCCTCCAGTCCCTTGAACACTTGAGGGGTGTGTTCTGGTCAGTATTTCGACTTCAGAACATTCAGCCATGCATCCTAGAACCCGTGCAGTCCCGTAGGGTCTCTCAAGTGGACCCCGAGAGCTGTATGCAGTAAGACTGCTATTCGCATTCTATGGAGCTGCAGCCTAGAGATACCTGGTCCCCCAACTGAAGACCCAACTACTGAAGGTTCCTATATACAACCAGACCTGCAACGTAGATGGTAGGAGGCCCCACGACTAGGGTCCAGCACTACCAGTATGTATTTATTGTATACCTACTGTATACCACACCTCAGAACCCAATACTGAGCAAAGCCAGTGAAAGTTCCAGAGGCTGTCTCTAGGGCAGTGATTCTCAACCTGTTGGTCACAACCGCTTTGAGGAGGAGTCAATGACCTTTTCACTGGGGTCACATGTCAGATATCTTGCATATCAGATATTTGCATTACCATTCATAACAGTAGACAATCACAGTTATGAAGTAGCAATGAAAATAATTTTATGGTTGGGGTCAGCACAACAGGAGGAACTGCATTAAACGGTCTCAGCAATAGGAAGGTTGAGAACCACTGCTCTATGGACTAGCAGGAGGTAAAAAGTGGCCCAAATAGCTAGGTATGGTGGTGCACTCCTGGTTTTTTTGGTTTTGTTTTTGTTTTTTTCAATTATTTTAACATCAATGTATTTATTCACTTTACATCCCAGTATCAGCCCCCTCCTCCCAGTATCAGCCCCCTCCTCCCAGTATCAACCCCCTTCTCCCAGTACCCCTTACCAAGTCCTCCCTCAACCCTCCTCCTTCTTCTCTTTTTAAAGGGGAGCCCCCCTTCCAGGTGTCATCTCGCACTAGCTCCCCCTCCCTGCACATCAAGTTGCTAGAGGACTAGGCACATCCTCCCCTACTGAGGCCAGTCAAGGAGGTCCATTGAGGGGCACAGGATCCACAGGCAGGGAGGTAAGATTCAGGGACAACCCCCACTCCAGTTGTTGGGGGACCTGCATGAGGGCCAAGCTTCTCATCTGCTACATATATGCAGAGAGCATAGGTCCAGCCCATGCTTAGTCCTTGGTTGGTGATTAAGTCTCTAGGAACAGTAGTGCACACCTTTAATCCCAGCACTTGGGGAGGCAGAGGCAGGTGGATCTATGAGTTCCAGGCCAGCCTGGTCTACAGAGTGAGTTCCAAGACAGCCAAAGCTACACAGAAAAACCCTGACTTTAAAAAAAACTAAACCAAGCCAAACAACCAATCAAAGAGGGCCCAGATAAGTAAATGTGTCACGGAACATGGTAATCCCAGCTCTTGGACTGCGGAGAGAGGAGGATTGTTTGGAGTTTGGGGCCAGCTGAGGCTACACAGCAAGTCCCAGGGCCGCCAGGCCTACACAGTCTCAATCAGAATAATGAAGTAAACAATAACGAAGGAAACCCCTGTGTGCATCCGCCTAGAGAAGAAAATTGAGGGGATAAAAATCACACAGTAAAGACCAGCTGAAGAAATGTCCAGGCCCTACAGGGAGCGAGTGGATAAAACCCACAGAAACTTGAGATTGGTGCAGACTTTTATTTGGACAGGATATAAACACCTGCTCCCCTTCCCCACATAGGGCTCCAAGAAAGGAGGGGGGAGGGGGTCACTTACAGGAGCTTGGGTGTTTCCAAAATAGCCTTGTCACCATCAAGTCTCACCCAAGCACAAAGGATGACTTTTATTTTATGTGCACTGGTGTGAGGGTGTCAGATCGAACTCAGGTCCTTCGGGAGAGCAGCCAGTGCTCTTAACCACTGAGCCATCTCCCCAGCCCCTCTCCTCTACAGTACCTTCCACAGGTATACTCTGCCGTCTCCTGAAAACTCAAGACAACGTGAAGCTGTGGTGGAAATACAGCTAAGATGGCCGCAGAGGAACATGGGGTTGGAGACTCAGAGGAGTGTCTAACAGTCCTCCCACCACCGCCTTCTGCGTGGGCGCACCAGTGACCTGCGTGGGCACGTCAGTGAATACAATGCCAAGCAGTTCCCAGAATCGGCCACAGCTGCTCCAACGAATACGGCAGTGGCTGCTATGCTCCAAGGACAGCACTCCACAACAGTGATGAAGGTGATGATGGCCGTGACATTATAGAGATCATTGTGATACTGGTGGTGATCGTGGTGACATACTGATAGCATCTAGTGTGGCATTTATCGTGAGTCAGACACAGAACTAAGCACATCTGTATGGACTCATAATGGGTTAGTACTCCTGAACAGTGGGTGCTAACTCGTTCAGCTCCACACCAATCCTGGAAGGCACATGACAATTAACCCTCACTTTAGGTGAGGAGATTGAGGGACAGAGAAGTAAAGGGCTTGACCAAGGACCTACTTTTCTATAAAGGGGTGACTGTCCCACCTAGCCCAGAATCTTCCCTTGGGAAATCTTGGGTCCAAGTTTGAGTAAATGGGAGCCCAACAGCCCCAGCCTTGCTACTCCCAGGATGTCCAGCCCTGGCTACACTGTCATCTTCTCCTACTGCCAAAAGGAAACCTCTTTCCTGAACAGCTCAGAACTAGCCTCTTAACTCCAGAGACTCTCAGCAACCTCTGTGGCTGTCCCCCTCAATCCCGTCCCCTGGGATATGGGATGTCTTTTGCAGGTTCTTGGTCTCGATGATTAAAAAAAAAATAGAATCAGGGAAGCACTTGAGAACTATGGTGGAGATCTGGGCAGCCACTGAGATGAGACGGAAGAGTCAGGAAATCTAAGCAGCCAAAGCCACTACATAGCAGCGAGAGAGTTCTTGGGGCATAAAGTACATTTTTATAGAGAGGATTATTCTATTTTGTTTTGTTTGAAACAGGGTCTCATGGATCCCAGGGTGGCCTCCCTTGACTTAGTCAATGACTAAGTATTTGAGGATAGCCTTGAACTCTTGATCCTTCTGCTTCTGCTCCTGACTCCCAAGTTCTGGAATTACAGGCATATGCCACCAGGGAACCTAGGGTCCATTGCATGCTACATAAAAAGTTAAAAAAACAGTTAAAGAGGAGCACTGGATGGCTCAGCAGATAAAAGCGATTGCCACAACCCCTGATGACCTGAGTTCAATCCCCATGACCCACATGAAGGTGGAAAGGAGAGCCGAAACTTCACAAAGTTGTCCTCTGATCTCCTCAGGTGCATACAGTTGGGCACATGCACCCACCCATACACAATAAAAACAACTGATTTTTTTTTTTTTTTTTTTGGTTTTTCGAGACAGGGTTTCTCTGTGTGGCCCTGGCTGTCCTGGAACTCACTCTGTAGCCCAGGCTGGCCTCAAACTCAGAAATCCACCTGCCTCTGCCTCCCGAGTGCTGGGATTAAAGGCGTGCGCCACCACTGCCCGGCAAAACAACTGATTTTTTAAAGAACTCTCTGTCCTAGAATTGTGAGCACACCTGCCTCATGCCACTTTGTCTCTGCTCCCCAGTGTCCCAGGCCTCCCACAAAAAAGCCTTTAGGCACAGGTAGCAAAAAGCGCTTTCCCATGGGCTCTGCCTCAGCCTAAAACTATCTAGGTCAGAAGTGTCTATCCTCAGCATTTTCCCACACAGTGCCTCATCTATCCCCAGGTCCCCCCTCAGGCCCTGCTTCTCTGGGGATTGCCCGGTATCTCTGCTATACATTTCTGTCATTTTATTATAAAACATTTCAAACCTGCAGAAAAGTTCAGGCCATTGTCTGATGGACTGGGTCTCCTTCCTTCCTCCCTCCCTCCCTCCCTCCCTCCCTCCCTTCCTCCCTCCCTTAACTTATCTTCTTTCTTTCCTTCTATTTTATGTGACCGAGTCTCGAGATTCTGGTGGCTTTTGAAGTTAAATTGTTTAAAGGGATTTTGTTGTTGAGTTGAGACAGGGCCTAATGTATCCCAGACTGGCCTCAAACTCAATATATAACTAAGGACGATATCGAGCTCCTGATCCTCCTGCCTTCGCTTCCCCAGTGCTGGGGTTACAGTGTATACCATCGTATCTGGCTTTTGTGGTGATAAATATGGAACCCAGGCCTTCATGAATGCTAGACAGGCACTGTGCCAACAGAGCTACTTCCTATAACAGTTCAAAGGGCTATTTATTTATTTGGGATTTTTCGAGACAGGGTTTCTCTGTGTGGCCCTGGCTGTCCTGAAACTCACTCTGTAGACCATGCTTGCCTTGAACTCAGAGATTCCCCTGCCTCTGACTCCCGAGTGCTGGGATTAAAGGCATGAGCTACTACCGCCTGGCTCAAAGGACTTTTAAAATTACATTTATTGGTGTGTGTGTGTGGTGTGTGTGTGTGTGTGTGTGTGTGTGGTGTGGTGTGTGTGTAGGCATGCCACAGCCTGTATGCGGAGATAAGAGGATGATCTAGGACCTTTGATTCTGTCCTACCATGTGTGCCCTGGGGACTGAACTCAGGTCATCAGTCTTGGCAGGAAATACCTGTACCTGCTGAGACATCTCTACAGCCCCTTCTCATCTACTTGTAAAAAATATTTATATATAAATATGCATGTGCACTTATTAACATATGTGGACAACTGAAAAGACCAGAAGAGGCATAACAAAGCCTGAAAGTCAAGTTACAGGTGGTTATGCACCATCATGTGGGCTCTGGGAACTTAATTCGGGCCTTCTTCGAGAGCAGTACTTGCTCTAACCACTGAACCATCCCTCTAGCCTCCCAACGCATTTCCTTAAAGACAAGACTGGCTGGCTGGAGGACGGCTTTTGAACTCCTGATCCTCCCGCATCTGCCTGCAGAGTCTGGGATTATAGGTGTGGACCATCATTCGGGGTGTTATTCAGTGCTGTGGAGTCCAGCCCAGTGTGTGGTGGTTTAAACGAGCTGTCCCCCATGGTGTTGGACATTTGAAGACTGGGTTTCCAGCGGATGGCTCCGTTTGGAAGGCTTGGAAGGTGTGGCCTTTATTGCCGGAAGTATATTCACTAGAAGCGAGCTTTGAGAGTTTAAAGACTCGAATTTCTAGTCTGCTCTCTCTACCTTCATGCTTACAGTAAAGGATGTTAGCTCTCGGCTTCTGCTCCAGCTGCCTTGTCTACTGCCTGCTGACTCTGCTCCCGCCACCATCAACTATTATTCCGCTGGGACCGGAAGCCAGAACAACCTTTGCTTTTCTTTTATAAATTCTCTCGGTGGTGACATTTTTATCATCACAACAGAAAAGTAGCTAGCATGGAGGGTTTTGTGCTTCTGGGCAAGCACTCTACCCACTGAGTTACACTCTCTGCTCCCGTTTTTAAAATAAGCGTCCCAGGCTGGCTCTGCAGATAGTTTCCGTGATTCGGTATGGAATTCTGGGGGCTTTTCAGAGGATATATAGATGCTAGGACCCCGAGAGGCAGTGTGGGTTGTATGGGAGTTGTTGGTTGTTGTTGGTCACTATCTGTTAAGTAGTTGTGTACAAAGAAGAAAGAAGAAGAAGAAAAAGTTAGATATCCTCACAGCGAAGATCAAACTTGCCCCAAGGAACTTGAGGACCTTAATCAGCAGGAAATAGTCTAATTAATGACGTCGCCCCCTTTCTGACCCCTGACTTTATTCAGGGATCTCTATTCTTTTTTCTTTCTTGTCTAGAGTTAGGGGTCGAAAGGGTGGAAGAAAGGAGAATCCACAAAGTAGCAAAAGACAAGCTACAACACGCACAGACATGCAAGTCAAATAAAATAACTTTTTTCAAAGGGGGAGGGGCAGCTAAAGAGCCGGTTCAGCATTAAGAGCAGTCACTGCTCTTTCACATGAGGAAGCTGGAGCACCACTGTCAGGGGCTCACAAACACTACCTGAGACTCCAGCTGAGGGGACCCAAAGCCCATTCAGGCCTCCATGCGCAAACACACAATGCAAGACCTGCGCATGTAAGACATAAATAAGATAAAAATAAATCTGCTTTGTTGTTGTTGTTTGTTTTGTTTTGGTTTGGTTTGGTTTTTCGAGACAGGGTTTCTCTGTGTAGTCCTGTCTGTTCTGGAACTCACTCTGTAGATCAGGCTGGCATCGAACTCAGAAATCCGCCTGCCTCTGCCTCCCAAGCGCTGGGATTAAAGGCGTGCACCACCACTGCCCGAAATCTGTTTGTTTTTTTTTTTAAAGACAGGAAAATAGATGGACCTGGAAAATATACTAAACATCAACCTAACTCTAGCTCAGAAAATCAAACACTGTGTGTTCTTTCTCAAATGGATTCTGGTTTTCATTTTTATCCATGTGTATTGTGTGGGAGAGAGTGTGGGCAGAGGCCAGGAAACTAGAGAGGGACCCCAAAAGGAGAAGATGCTGTAAGGGAGGGGGTGGGGATAGAACACCTGTGAGGTGAGGACTGTGGGTGAAAGGGGCGGGGGGGGGGGGAGCAAGAAGCTTGGAGATCAACCGGAACTCAGTGAGCATAAAATGCCAATTAAATAACAATATAAGATTTCCCACAAGGCCTAGGGAGGCCATCAAGATGGCTCCATGAATAAAAGTGCTTACTGCCAAGCCTGACCGCCTAAGTTTGATGTCCAGGACCTTCGTGGTCTAGAGATGGCCCAGTAGTTAAGACCACTGGCTGTTCTTCCAGAGGACATGGGTTCAATTCCTGACACCCACATGGAGGCTCACAACAGCATGTAACTCTAGTTCCAGGGGATCAGACAGTTCAGCACTGAATGCATGTAGTAAGCAGACACAGGCAGACATACACCCAAGGATATATATATATATCCAAGCGCTCTGAAGGCAGATGCAGGCAGAACGTCATGAGTTAGGATGTCAGCCTGGTCTACAGAGTGAGTTCCAGGATGCCCCAGAGCTACATAGTGAAACCCTGGGCAGGGGTGTGGGGAGGGGGGTTGGTTAAAAAGAGAAAAGAGAAGAGAAGAAAAGAGAAGGCAAATGTCACCACTCCTGTGTTAAAGAATCGATAAAGTTAGTTGGCAGGCGCTGGCTTCAGTTCCCTTAACAGTTGTTCATACCAAGGACACTAGTACCAGCACTGAGCATTCTTGTCTGGGGTAGAATGCACAACTGGGAGGCACCTGTGCCTGCATCTCCAGACCATGCAGGCCCTGGATATCAAACCTAGGTGATCAGACTTGGCAGGATCTCAGGAGATCCGTGAGAAGTGGGAGAACCCCTGAAACCCATTCATAACGTAGCGCCCCACCCCCACCCCCGCCGCCAAAGCCCAAGGCAACCCCTCGGGAGTCCCCCATGTATCCCCCCCCCCCCCCCCCCCCCCCCCCACCCCCCCGGCACAGCTGTGGATGTAACTCAGATGGTGGAACACTTGCCCAGCATGCCTGAAGCTCCGAATTCAATCACGGTGCCGTGCAAATCTGTACAAAAATGGAATCTGGGAAAATAAACCCAGGCCAGACTCCTTTCTCGGACCACAGCCCCAGAGCCTTCTAGACTCAGACCACCTCTGGTTCTTTTACTTTCTCTCCTGCTTTCTTCCTAGTGGCATCTCAGCACATGTTGCTCCCTTCCCCCACCCCTCTCTTCTCTGCCTGGTGTCTGCTCTGACTCATTAGTCCCTAGCTATGGATCAGGCTCAGGACTTGATGTTAGAACTGTGTAGACAAGATCCCTGCCTCACGGAGCTCAAATACGGGACCAATCAGATTAACAAAATGAAGTGTGACAGAGTGAGCCAAGTGCCAACGGGGCAGGCACAGGAGGGCAGAACAGAGACCCGCGGTTCGGACTATGTGTCCACACAGGGCAAAAAGGAGACCCAGTACGGAGTCCGTGGGAATCCAATGTAGAAAAGTCACAGGACTTGGAAATGTGTGTGTGTGTGTGTCTGTGTGTGTGTGTGTTGGTGTGTATCTGCTAATACCCAAGAACCTGCCCAAAGCTTCAGAGAGTAAGATGAATTTTCAATTTCTGATTGAAATAAGTGCTGTAATATAAATAAAGTGTGCTCTGCTGAGCAGCTGTACTGCATACCTAGGGAAGGCCTGGGACGCCAAGCAGAGGAGTCTAAGATCAGGATCTGCACATGCAAAGGCCCTGGGTTGGGCCTCTGGGAGGCCAGAGTGTCTGGCGTGCGCCGGACAGGATGGGGAGAATTTAGCTTGTTTTTATTTTTATTTCATTTTGTTTTTGTTGGGTAGTTGGCTAGTTGGTTTGTTGGTTTTTTTGTTATTTTGGTTTTGGGTGGTTAGTTGGTTGGTTGCTTTGTTTGTTTGTCGTTTGTTTTTTTTAATCTTTGTTTCATTTTGTTTTTGAGGCTCAGTTTCAGGATGCACCTGCCACACCTAGCCCTTTTCTAATACCTTCAAGGTAAAGAAATCCTCCTGCCTCCACTTCTGAGTACTTGGGGTCATGGATATATATATATATTTAAGATCTGTTTATTTATTATGTACAGTGTGCTGCCTGCATGTATGCCTGCACACCAGAAGAAACTGCCAGATCTTGTTGTAGATGGTTATGAGCCACCATGTGGTTGCTGGGAATTGAACTCAGGACCTCTGGAGGAGCAATCAGTGCTCTTAACAGCTGAGCCATCTCTCCAGCCCCGGGGTCATGGATATTAAGCCACCATAATGAGCTTTTGTTTTTTTTATTCATTGAACTCAAGGCGATCCTCCAGCCTCAGCTTCTAGAATGCTGGGATTACAGGCCTGAGCCACCATACCAGGCTTATATATCTGGATGGAGTAATCCTATCTCTCTTAATCCCCATTTCTAAGCACAGTGTCAGTTTATTATATAGACCACCCAGAGAGACAAATCTTGAACTCTTGGAGAAAGAACTAACTGGCAAGCAGTGGTGCAAAATGTACTTGATGTCTTACGAGGCATGCTCTTCTGTTTCCTTTGTTTGTTTTTGAGGTTTTTGAGACAGGGTTTTTCTGTATAGTACTGGCTGTTCTGGAATTCACGTTGTAGAAAAGGCTGGTATCGAACTCAACAGTTATACCTGCCTCTGCCTCTGCCTCCTGAGTCCTGGAACTAAATGTCAGCGCCAGCATGCCCGACTGTTTTGGTTGACAGGTTCTCACCATGTAGTCCCGGCAATCCTGGTGCGTCAGCCTTCCTAGAGCAAGGTTCACAAGAAAGCATCAACTCTGCCCGGTCGCTCTTGACGGAGTGGACGGTGCCTGACACCTTTCACTAGCCAAGAGAGCCTCCTGCTCTGGTCGTTCTCCACCCTCCCTCCGGGTTAGAAGCTGAGCTCTCAGCCACCGCTCTCTCTCCGTGGATTTTCATTGGTCATACCCTCTGTCTCTCCGCATTCTCGAGCTTCTACAGACCAATCGTGTTAACAGGGTGGAGTGGAACAGAGTGAGGCGAACGCCGATTGGGTGGCTCAGCGCGGGAGGGCAGAACGGAGACCCTCGGCTTGGACTACGTATCCACAAAGGGCAAAAAGGAGATCCAGTACAGAGTCCTCGGGAATCCAGCAGAGAAAGGTCACGGGACTTCTTGGAAAAGGGGCCCAAACTCGAACCTGGGACCTTCGAGTAAGTCCCATTCGCTACTTGCGCACTGTTTGCAAACCCACCATCCCGCCTTTCAGACAGGGAGGCGTTGGGTCCTGGGGTTGGGGTGGCATTCCAGTTGGTCTCAGGATAGACCCGCGGGGAGGGTCTCCAACCCTCCAACTCTTGCATCAGCCCCGCGAGTGAAATAACGCTGGAGGAAAACGAGGCCCAGAGAGGAAGTGAAACTCACCCAGGGTCACACAGCCTGGAATTCCGTGTTCCAGGATTGGGTCCTTGATCCCTGCTTCTCTCACAATTCCTTACTCCTCTGTATCCCTCTTCCCACAGCATCCTAAATCCACCCCCAGCTGTCTCCCCAGTCCATCTGGATCATTTCTGGCAAACTAAACCTGAGTGTCATGAACGCCGGGCAAATCCCTTGCTTTTGTTTTTGTTTTTTTACGTTTATGCCACAGGTGGTATATAGCACTTCCTTCACTCTGTGCCTCCCAGAAATGAGTTCCCAAGCCAAGAGCCCAGCCCTTAAAAACATATGAGGGGAAAGAGAAGGGGTTGGGGGGGCGAATAGACATGGCTCAGCGGTTAAGAACTCTGGTTCTCTTGTAGAGGACGTGGGTTTGGTGCCCAGAACCCAGGTGGTGGTTTACAACCATCTTTAACTTTAGTTCCAAGGGATCTGGCTCCCTCTTCCAGCCTCCGCAGACACTATGTGCGTGTGGCTATGCAATCTCAGGTCAAACACTCCTAACATGAACCCAATCAGGGCTCAGCAGTCAGGAGCAGTGGCTCCTCTTCCAGAGGTCCTGAGTTCAATTCCCAGCAACCACATGGTGGCTCATAGCCATCTGTAATGGGATCTGATGCCATCTTCTGGCAGGTATACATGTAGACAGAGCACTCAATATACAGAAGAGATAAGTAAATCTTTTAAAAATATACAAATAAACCTAATCAACACACACATTTGTAATCTTTGGAATCCTGAGAGAAATGACTTCCTTATTTGTCTCTGACCTCCACATATTCACCATAGCATTGATACCCTCTTCCATATATAAACTAACTAAATTAATAAATAAATATATTTTTTAAAGATTTATTAATCTTGTGTATGTGAGTACACTGCCAGTCTCTTCAGACACACCAGAAGAGGGCATCAGATCTCATTACAGATGGTTGTGAGCCACCATGTGGTTGCTGAGAATTGAACTCAGGACCTCTGGAAGAGCAGTCAGTGCTCTTAACCACTGAGCCATCTCTCCAGCCCATAAATAGAAATTTTTAAGAAAAAAAAATCTACATTTGCCATTCAGGGAGCGCAGATGTGGGTTTTCCACACCATGCTTTCTCTTTTCATTTCTTGTGCGCACTGTTCGTCTGTGTTGGAGACCTCCCTTGCAGTTGTGTTTGGTTTCAAAGAGTCCATAGTGAGAACTTGACCTGCTGCAAGTTTTATAATCCCAGCTACACTCTCAGAAGCCTCAGCAGGAGAATTGCAAGTTGAATTTCAGGTCCCCTTGGGCAATTTAGTAGGATTCTGTCTGGAAGTAAACAGTGTTAAATCTGATCTCCCCGAGACTGCATGAATAACTTGTGTGTTTATAAATTCTTACACTCGGTGTGAAGATAAGAAGTTCTAGGTCATCCTGAACCACAGAGTGGAAAACTTTTTTTTTTTTTTTAAATGTATATAATCACAGCTCAGTGACTCCATGCCTATAATCACAGGATTTAAACATCTCAGATAGGAGGGTTGATGTGAGTCCTCAGCCAGCCTTGACTCCATGAGAAACTATCTGCTGTATACAGTGGTTGAGAGTGAGCATGATGCTCATTATGCATTAGTCTCTGTGTGTAAGGCATCGTGGGTCACCAGGTGGCCAGGCTGCAAATGTGCGTAGTCTAACTGTCTACATTTGGGAGTGTCCATATTGAGAATGTGTGGCCCCTTGTCACTAGAGCCCTGTCAAAGAGTCTTGTGATTAATAATTACCTGGTCCCTGTCAGATAAATACTTAGGGACATATTTCTGGATCAGAGGGTTTGTATGTCTGTCATTTTGGGGACGTTGACCATGCAGATCAGTGTCCGATGCCTGTCAGGCGATGAGACATTCTGAGCCTCCAGTTTGGACCCTCTGGAGCTTCCTGATGCCTTCAGCCAATTGCCAGGTCTTTATGACCTTCTGTGTGTCTCCCCAGCTCATTCATCCCTTGGAAGTGTCTCTTGGTGTCTGAGTGCCTCTTGTGCTCAGAACCAGAAGCTAGCCCTGGGAGTGAGAAGGCGTCCTCTGGGCACTGGGTAGATTGCTCAACAGGTGAAGTGTTTACCACTCAAGTCTAAGGAGTTAAGTTGGGGTCCTCGGCACCCATGTAAAGCTAGACACAGTAGCGTGTAACTGTAATCCCAGTGGTCATACTGGGACATGGGAGGTAGAAATGGGAGACTCCCCAGAAGTTTCCTGGCTAGCTAGCTTGGCTTGTACAACATCAGAAAACAGGAAACTATCTCAGTGTGGAAGGTTACTGCCAACACCTGAAGCCGGGCTCAGATCTCCCACATGTGCTTGCATGTATATGCTCTTACTTACACTCACACATACGCACAAACACACACACACGGGGTCGGGGGTGGAACACGGACACTCACTAGTCCTCCAGGAAATGGGGAGCAGGGGCCTTGAGGTGGGACGTGACTGGGCTGAGGCTAACTGGGGAATCTAGAGGCTTGTGGTCATGTGGGTGGGGCTTGTATCTCAGTTTTCAGGTCTGGGAGAAGACATTGGGTCAACGTGAGTGGCTCTTTTTGTTAGCTGTTGACTTTATTGCAACGCTTGTGTTTATTCTTCACTGGACAATCTGTTGCACATTATGCAATCCTAAATTTCTTGTCGGTTAGCTTTTTTGAGGCAAGGTTACTATGCAGTCCTGACTGGCCTCCAACTCTTGGCACGCCATCCAGATAAACCTCCAAAGTGCTGGGGTTATGGGCATGCTCACCATGCCCAACAAGTGCTGGGGTTATGGGCATGCTCACTATGCCCAACAAGTGCTGGGGTTACAAGCATGCTCACCATGCCCAACAAGTGCTGGGGTTATGGGCATGCTCACTATGCCCAACAAGTGCTGGGGTTACAAGCATGCTCACCATGCCCAACAAGTGCTGGGGTTATGGGCATGCTCACCATGCCCAACAAGTGCTGGGGTTATGGGCATGCTCACCATGCCCAACAAGTGCTGGGGTTATGGGCATGCTCACCATGCCCAACAAGTGCTGGGGTTACGGGCATGCTCACCATGCCCAACAAGTGCTGGGGTTACGGGCATGCTCACCATGCCCAACAAGTGCTGGGGTTATGGGCATGCTCACCATGCCCAACAAGTGCTGGGGTTACGGGCATGCTCACCATGCCCAACAAGTGCTGGGGTTATGGGCATGCTCACCATGCCCAACAAGTGCTGGGGTTATGGGCATGCTCACCATGCCCAACACAATTATCCTAATTTTATAGCTTTTTTTTTTTTTTTTTTTTTTGAGATAGGGTTTCTCTGTGTAGAAGCATCCCTGGCTGTCCTGGAACTCGCTTTATAAATCAGACTGGCCTCAAACTCACAGAGATCTTCCTGCCTCTGCCTCTCAATTACTGGAATTGAAGGCATGCCAGCATTCCCTGCTTCAGTTTTTTGAAAGAAGAGGTCCAGCACCCACATGGTGGCTCATAGCTCTCTGTAAGTCCAGCTCCAAGTAATTTGACGCCCTTTTCTGGCCTCTGTCATCATGACATCCATGTGTCTCACAGATATACATGCAGACACAACACCAATACACGTAAGGTTAAAAATATAAATAAATAAATCTTAAAAAACGAAAACAGAGAGTGAGCTAAGCGTGGTGGGTTGAGCAGGATCGCTGAATGAAGGAGACACTTCAGGATGAGTTTAGGCTTCTTAGCTGCAGGGAGACCAAACCCTGAACCACTTGGCAGAGCCTCTCTATTGTTACTCAGAGGGCACCTTTAGCAAGTCAGTTTCTGCATGCCAGAACCTCTTACTGATCTAGGTGCTGTCTGAAGGAGCCATTACCCACTATTCTCAGCCATAAGAGACTTCCTGGTTTGCCAGGTGTCTCTGGACTAAGTTGTACAAAAGGCTCTGAGAATCCTTCAGAAGGGCAACCCCATAACTCTCAGATAACCACCACCGACTGTTTACAAAAGACTACTTGAAAGCCTAGGTGCCATTGCTCCAAGTTAATGCCAGACACAATGGCTCCGCTAAAATTCTGCTTCAACACGCCTTAAATCTCAGCACTCCAGGAGGCAGAGACAGGTAGATCTCTGAGTTTGAGGCCAGGCTGGTCTACAGAGCGAGTTCCAGGACCCAGGGCTATCCAAAACAAAACAAAAACCAAACCAAACAAAAACCCTGTCTCAAAAAAACAGAACTAGTTCATCACAATATGACTAGTAGCTCAGGATGACTGAACTTCAGATTCTCCTGCCTCCACTTCAAGTTCTGAGGTTCCAAGCTTGTGCCACCACACCCTGTTTCTATGGTGCTGGTCATGGAACCCAGACGTTTGTGCATGCAGTCTACCAGCTAAGCTACATCTCCAGCTCCCCGCCAAACACACACATGAAGTGAGTGAACTGCGACTCACCATGAGTTTTGCCAAACCTCAGGCCTGAGATGCAAGCCCTACCTCCCCACCTTTGAAAAGCCAGGTTCCCATCTCAAGGCCCTTCAGAGAGAGAGTGTGTGTCTGTGTCTGTGTCTGTGTCTGTGTCAGTGGGATCATGCACACCTGTGGACAGCCTCAGATGTTGGCCCGCCTCTGAGACAGGGGCCTCTTGTCTTCCCTCTCTCTTGGTCTCTGTTGTGGAGTAGTCACCAGAGAAGACTGCTCAGACATGGGTTAAAGCCAACTTTATTAGCCGACCAGTGACTACACTAGGTGCTTGACATCCCAGTGTAGCCCTGAGCCTTTCTCAGGATGAGCTTTTAAGCACAAAACCCATGTCCTGGGTTGACACACTTGAGTTAACAAGCACAGTTAGCCAGAAGCAGAAGTACATAAACTTTAAAAAAAAAAAAAAGGTTATTTTGTTTAGAGACTTTCCCAAAACTATGGTCTTTGAGGGATTAGGCCTTTGTTGCCATTTTGGCTGGTGGTGTTGTCTATGTGCTGAGTTTTACAGCCTGAATGGCACTTCCATCATGGAGTCAGTTGTGCTAAGGTCTGGGGCCCTGTGACAATCCCCACTGGTCTTAGTGAATGAGTCAAATCATGGACTCATCATGTTTTAGTTTAAGATGCAAGGCCTCACTGTTAATCCAGTCAGAATGGGAATTAAAGGTCCTGCCAATGCTGACGGCAGAGTGGTTAACCAGGGAATGAAGAGAACAGAGACAGGTACCAATTATTTCCCCAACCATGGCAAAAAAAAAAAAAAAATCTTTTAATTATTGCTGATCAATTAGCCTAGAAACAACAGCTTCCTTCCAAAGCCATACATAGGAGTTTTTGTTTTGCTGTTGTTGTTTTTTTGTGTTTATTGTAAGAAATCTAAGCCTTCCCAATCTTGTAGGACCATTTTTATAAGGGAATCGAACTTGTTTTAATTCAGAAACTGAAACCTTTAACAGCTCTAAGTTCTGATCAACCCATGTACTTCGTTTGGAAAGCCCTGTAAGAGACACATTTAGTCAAACCACTAGTACACGCCCCCAAGTAGTCTCAGAGGCCCAGTAATGTTGTTATTCATATGAATTAACCCATAAGGCACAATGGCGGGCATCAGGATAAGGGGGCATGTCTCGGTTGGAGGCGTTGGGATATTAGACAAGTTTAGACTCTTCGTAAGCCCTCTAATGTTAATTTAGGCTGCTCCCGGTCTCAGAGTTTTGTCTGGCAATGGGCTGACAGTCTGGTTTGTTTCTGTCCCTGTGTAGTACAGGGTCTGGGAGTCTAAGCAAAACCAGCAATTCCTGGCTGATTTCTGGCTGGGAATGATTAACTCTATCCCCTCGGGTCCCTTCCTGTGGCATAGAGTCTGATTCCTGAGGTTTTTCAGGAAGCCTCAGTTTCATAAACACATTTTTTTTTTTGCACTAGAAACTCCCCCTTGTGTCTGGCAACTAGGGGGCCCAGCTGCAGGCACGCTTAGAAATGTAAACTCTGCATTCCTATCTAAAAAATAAATAAACCCAATATTTTCTCTTTCTCCATTACAACAATACATTTAAAGTGAGTATCAGTGCACAAAGGCCAAGATGAATGTGAATTGTTGGTTTATGGTCACATTAGCTGATACCTGCCTATATCTGACTTTCTTAGTTTCTAGGTCCAGGCCTGAGGACCATGGAAGTTGGACCATGACCCCCATTGATACTAAACACAAGTTTCAGGAGGAGGTGGAGGGGAGGGATTGGAAGGATCTAGGGTCCTACAAAACCTTAACCTCAGTGTGTCTATAGACTGGAGACAGTCCATTTGGGAGCAGCATCTGTGGCTTCTACTTTCTTGACCTGGGTGTGGTGGATCCGTGGCTTAATGCCAGCTACCTTCATTGCCTCCCGGTATGAGCAGAGAAAGTCACCTTGAGGGATACTTTCCAGGTTAGTTTCAGTGCCGCTTTGGCTATTCACTTGACCCAAGTAGTCCACCCACCACTGGACTCCAACATGGAGAAACTGGTGGTAGACTCAGAGGTCAGCTGGACCTCAGATAGTTCAGTGAATAGCCTGTACGGAGGACTGGAGGCCCATAGTGACTTGAGAAAGGAATGGTTAGAGAGTTCTGCCAACCCGCCCGCCCGCTGCCCCGCCCCGCCCAGCCCCGCCCAGCCCAGAACTCTGAGGTCTATATGAATAATGAAGTTTTCTTTTCTTTTTTTTCCTTCTCACTCTGGCCCAAAGATTTATTTATTTATTTATTCATTTATTTTATTTATATGAGTACACTGTCGCTGTCCTCAGACACACCAGAAGACGGCATCGAATCCCATTACAGATGGTTGTGAGCCACCATGTGCTTGCTGGGAATTGAACTCAGGACCTCCGGAAGAGCAGTCAGTGCCCTTAGCCACTGAGCCATCTCTCCAGCCCCACGATGAAGTTTTCAATCCATGTCTAAAGCTTTAGATTTGTTGAGAGTTTTGGCGTGTGAAACCCAGGCCATTGTCAGACCCTGTTGCTAGGGCGAGGCCACATCTGGGGCTAGTTCCCAGAGGCGCATTTTAGCTACTATTTGAGCAGTTTCAGTCAACTTGGGAAGGCTTCTATCCACCTGGAAAGGTATCCTCCCCCAGCAGGCTGGATCTTGGCAAAGTCAGTTCTCCCAGAGTCTGCCGGGGTGTTGGTCTCTCATTTGGACCCCTTCCTGGGTAAGGGCTCTCTGTTTTGGATGCATTTAAGCACAAAGCTGGCATCTGGCTGAGTCATCCATGTTAGGGTATCCAGTCTATCCAGTCTAGATATAACATACTATGGTCTGAGCAACTCAGAAAATGTTGTGGACCCTAGGTAGTCTGGTGCAGATTAGTTTCCAACAGTCCTGTCAGTTGTTTCTGAATGAACTTTTTCTGTGGTGTCCTCTATCAATCTGTGGGTTTGAGCTGTCCGTTTCTTCTTTACCATGGAGTATAAGGCAGTACCGGGTTGTGGCATGTCATCAGAATATCAAGGCCTCACTGGTCTTAGGGCCCTTTGTCAGACAGCCAGGTCAGCCGCCCAGCCATGGAAGACAGCAATTTATAGGAGAAGCCGAACAGGCTATAGGAGGGCCAAGTTTGTTTGTTTTTTCCAGTGGTGAGAAGCCCTCTTTTGATAGAGATCATGTGGCATGCCCAGTAGTAAAAGCACACTGACTGACAATCCATGTATATGGTGGTGGCTCTTTCTTTTTTCCTATCTGAGAGCCTAGGTCAGATCAATCATCTTTGTTCTCTGAGTTAAGGTACCTGGCTTTGGGCCCAAATCATTTCAGTTAAAGTAACTCCTGCAGTTCCCATGTACCTGGTTTTATCTTTCACCTCCTGACAGTTATGGACGAGCACCTACATCATCGGGCAACAGGCAGCCAAATTGACAACTTTGGGTTTCTCAAACCAGACTCAAGGATGGGCCAGGAACCCTGGCTGGTACTGGGTCACACAGTCATCAGACAGGCAGAATTCTGGTGCTTCTGAGAAGAGGGTCTCAACTGTACCACAGGGGCTGTGAATACAGTGTCCATCTTAATCAGAGTTAACCTGTTTGCTTTCTTGTATTAAGCAAGCAGTAGCTGCCGCGGCTCTTAAAAAGGTGGGCCATTCTGTGGCTGCAGGGTCCAGTTGTTTAGACATGTATGGCACAGGGCATTTATTTCCATGGCTCCAAAGTTTGGGTTAAAACCCCTTTTGTCTTTTGTTTACTCTCAGTCCAGATTAGGGATTTAGTGCCCCCCTCCCTTTGTGCTCTATAGAGAGAAGGCTTGCTATTTCTGCAAACTCTGGTATCCAAAGGTACCAATACCCAGCTTCGTCTAGGAACTCTTGAACCTGTCTCTCGGTCCTTGCAGTTGGGATCTGAAGGGTGTAGCCATCCTACTCTGAGCCGGGTTCCTTTTTCCTCCTCCCAGCTGGTAGCCAAGATAGGCAGCCTCTGAAGTACAAAGCTGGGCTTTCTTAGCCGACATTCTGTAGCCCGAAGTCTGCAGCTCTGGCCGAAGTCCCTCGGTGGCCCTTTTATATTCTATTTTTTGGGAAAACTGACAGAAGGGCAGGAAGTCTGGATGTAGTATCTTTAAGTCCTGGAGCAACCTAGTCCAGGTCTATTGCCTGTTGTAACCTCCCACTGGATCTGTCCATGTGAAAGCAAAATGAGCTGAGTCCCCTCTGCCAATGGGAGGCTGAAGAAACACATCTTTCAGGTCAAAGAGTGTACACCTGCTTCTCTGTAAGACTCAGACTCAGGAGAATCAGAGGTTCCGGGTTTCTTCACAGGCAGGAGAGACGTGTTTCAGGGTGACTGGCAGGGCCCCAGGATGCCTATCTCTTCAAGCCAGACAATATGGACTGCAATTTCCTCTTTTGTTTCTAAGGTCATTGGGTGTTGTTTAATCATGAAGGTTGTAGCTGAACAACTATAGGAGCTTGGTGTTGGACCAGTCCTGTGGCGTTGGGTTCTGCCCATACCCCTGGGAGCCTTTTTTGCCAGTCTGAGAGATTTTCCAACTGTATCTTTTGATTGGAGACAGAAGTTTCAGTGAGGAGATATCCTTCTGACAGATGGTAAGACACTAAAATTTTGCTGGGTATCTGTAAATGTAATTGCATCTCATCATCAAAGAAGGGGACAGTGGCTCTCAGTCTATGCAGAAGATCTGGCCCTAATCAGCTCTCTATTGTTAAACACCTTTGAGCTATCTCCAGACACTGGGACCTGCTTATATCTTTGTTTTTTTAAACTTTTATACCTTTTTTAGTATCTGAGGCCAACTGGGTGACAAAGGAAATCTCTTTAGCAGCTGTCTTTAATCTTTCTATAAAGTACTTAGTGAAAATTGCAAATTGCTGAAAGTCTCCTTGGACCGAAGGGAAAATCTATTCTGTCCAGACTGTACCTGGCAGCAAGCCGCCTGCCCAGCCCAGGGCAGTATTTTTATTTTGTTCAGAGAAAGGTGAGTTATACTTTGTGAAAAAGGAAGACATAAGCTTTTCTCTTTCCCTTCCGGCTCAGCCCTCAGCCCCGGGGAATTCTTCACCTTCCCTAGGGCTGCTTAGAGCAGGCACCCAGAACGAATGATAACCTGGAGAGACTATTTCCCTCTCAGCTTAGATGGGGGAGGGGCAGCTGGGTGAGACCGGGACCAACACTGACTGTGAGCAGGAGTCAAGAAACAAAAAAGCAAGCGTTCCTACACTTGGAGTGGGACAGGAGGAGAATTTTTTAGGGGTGGGGGATGGGATGAGGAGGGTGTCTCTGGATGACCTGGCCCAGACAAAAGGATTTTGATCCCCAACAGGAGGGAGCACAGGTCTTAAACGAGGAAGAGGGAAGGTCTCACACCAGAGAAAGCCACAGGTCAATACAGGGAAAGAAAACTGATTGAAACACATAGAAAGGCCGGGCAGTGGTGGCGCACGCCTTTAATCCCAGCGCTTGGGAGGCAGAGGCAGGCGGATTTCTGAGTTCAAGGCCAGCCTGGTCTACACAGTGAGTTCCAGGACAGCCAGCGCTATACAGAGAAACCCTGTCTGGAAAAAACAAACCAAACAAACAAAAAAAAAAAAGAGAGAAGAAAAAAGAAACACATAGAAAGACACACAGAGAGACAGACATACAGTAGAAACAACCAGGAGTGGCCACCACACATTCACATACCTTAAACAGCCGGGGAGACCCGTTGCTGTCTCATGTGCTTCCCAGACACTGGATCGGCAGCGGAGTGCGACCTTTTCTTTGTGTCCAAACAGAAGGTGTCTTAATCAGATTCACCTCCGGAGGTGACGATTTCTCCGGGGGAGAATTTCTAATTTGTTTCCTTTTGAGGTGGAGGCGTAAGACCCCTCTGAAGTGTTAGGCAGTGACTGATCAGAGTGAGTACTAGGGACTTGGAATGTCTCAGGTTGTGCGCCCCAAGGGGCTTCAGACCACCACGCTCTGCAGGTGAGTTTTCGCTGCACCGCTTTGTGCTCCCGGTGGATCGCACCCACCCAGGAGCTATCTTTGGATCTGCGAATGAAAGACACATACACACATTAGCTCATTTTTAAAATGCCTTAGCTACCTCAAAGGCTGGACACTCCTAAACCTCCCCTGCTACCCCAGGCCCAACTAAGGAAGTGGCCAGTGGCCACTTAACCTGAAATCTCACATGGCTAATTGGCTTTATCTCCTGCCGCTCCTGCGTCCCATCCTTCTACCCCAAGTCATGGCGATTCAGCCCTGTTTCTCTCTGTGTCCTCGCCCCGAGCCCAGCCATTGGCTTGTTGGCATCTTTATTGATCGATCAAAAAACATCTGGAGACTGCCGGGCAGTGGTGGCGCATGCCTTTAATCTCAGCACTTGGGAGGCAGAGGCAGGTGGATTTCTGAGTTCGAGGCCAGCCTGGTCTGCAGAGTGAGTTCCAGGACAGCCAGGGCTACACAGAGAAACCCTGTCTCGGAAAACCAAAAAAAAAAAAAAATCTGGAGACAAGGACTTTTAGTATTTGGACACGGAGATTCCCGATTGAATCAAGGCATAAGAATCTATCTCCAGCACTCTTCCTTGTTCCAAAGAGCTCTGAGACCCCCAGTGTCTTGGCCAGGTCTCTGGGATCTCAGTGGGACTTTCAGAAATGTTGTGGGGAACTCACCAGAGAAGACTGCTCAGACTTGGGTTAAGCCAATAAAAGTCTTTATTAGCAGGCCAGTGACGACACTGGGTGCTCAGGATCCCAGTGTAGCCCTGAGCCTTTCTCAGGATGAGCTTTTAAGCACAAAAATCGTGTCCTGGGTTGACACATTTCAGTTAACAAGCACAGCCAGAAGCAGAGCCACAGAAGACAAAAAAAAGGTTATGACATTTAGGGCTTTGTTGTAGTTTTGGCTGGTGGTGCTGTCTATGTTCTGAGCTTTACAGCCTGAATGGCACTTCCATCATGGAGTCAGTTGTGCTAAGATCTGGGGCCCTGTTAGAGTTCCTCCATACCCCATTGAACGAATAAATGATGAATGAACACAAATCTCCACGCACACAGTGGGAGAGAACGGCATAGAAAGCCCAGCTGGAATCCTCAATTGTGCAGCACCCCAGAGCCTCGGGGGAGTCGGGTACCACATGAGGTGCTTGTGAAGCCTCAGGGTCCTGGGTATACAGACAGAGTAGCAAAGGAGTTCAGGCATGCCTGGGTTGCACCAGGCGTTTGAGCCCCAGGTCGTTTTGGGACTCACTTTTCTCCCTTGTAAAAGTGTAACTTTAAAAAAGAAGGGGGGGAACCAGCCTGGTCTACAGAGTGAGTTCCAGGACAGCCAGGGCTACACAGAGAAACCTTGTCTCGAAAAACCAATAATAATAATAGTAGTAATAATAATAATAATAATAATAATAATAATAATAATAATAATGAAAAAAGAAGGGGAGGGGTTAGTGTTTACTGGGCAGGTGACTTCGCCAGCCTGTCCTATTTTTTTTCCCTTTCTTTCCTTCCTTCCCTCCTCCCCCCCCCCCCCCCCCCCCCCCCCCCCTCCTCCTTTTTTTTTTTTCCAGTCTTTTGAGATAGCGTTTCTCTTCCTAGCCCTGGCTGTCTTACTGTCCTGCAACTCACCTCACTCTGTAGACCAGGCTGGCCTCGGACTTCGAGATTCACCTGCCTCTGCCTCCTGAGTACTGGGCTTAAAGGTGTGCACCACCATTGCCTGGCTCATTTTCTTTTCTTTTCTTTTTCAATTGTGGTATTGCCATCTTGGGACCCAGGCTCAATTTCCAGCACCCACATGGCAATTGACAACCATGTATAACTCCAGTTCTAGGGGTCTGACACACTTTTCTCTCCTCTGTAGGCACTGCACATACGTGCCATCCTCCCAGCCCCGAATGTACTTATTTTATAAGGGGAGAGAAGGAGCCGGAGCGGTGTGTGGAATATGGAGGTCAGAGTTCACAACCTGTGGGTGTTGGTTCTCTCCTTTTACCGAGTCCAAGCATGGGTTTTAGGTTCGTTCGCAGGCACTTTTACCCACTGAGACATCTTGCCAGATCTGCTCTAACTTCTTGAGACTCTGCAGCCCAGGCTGAGTTGGAACTCGTGTATCTCAAAGCCACCCTTGAACTCAGCAATTCTTGCTGCCCTGGGCTCTAGGATGACAGTGGGAGCCACCACACTTGGCTTGTTTTGCTTGTCTCATATGAATAGATCCTGCACGTGCATTGGTCTCTAACTAAGCGTAACATTTTGGGGGTTCTTCTATGGTGTAGCACATGTTGGGCTTTTGTTACTTTCTGTGGGTAATTAATACTCATCCTGTGGGGACCACCCTTTCTTCTCAAGAGAGAGATTCAGCAACAGGGTTACATGGGTAAGCTGAGGCTAGAGGGAAGTATTGGCCAAGCTGGGCGGGCAATAAAGGATCTCAAAGAACCTGGCATGGTGGCACATGCTTGCTACCCCAGAACTCAGGAGGCTGAGGCAAGAAGATTGTAAGTTTCTGTGTAAACCCAGCCTGGGCTACATAGAAAATCCCTGTGGCGCTTTTTCTTATATTTTTTGTTTGTGATCCAAGCCTTTAACAGCTGAGCCTTCTCTCCTGCCTCCATCCCCAGCTATGGCACTTTTTATCTCAAAGACAGTGTCCAAGATCTGTATGTCCCTGAGCAGGTCACCTTATTGTTTAGACTCAGTTTCCCCAGGAGATGGAGGCCTGAGTGAGCTCCATTAAGGACAGGTAGAAAGAGGTCACAGAATTATTTGCCAGCATTGTACAGCTTTGGGGGAGGAGAAAGTGGGTACAGTCTGAGGGGCTGACACTGGGAACAAGGTGGACATACTCAAAGAAAGCTTTTGGGGGAAGTGGCCTCACCTGTGAGCTGGGCAGGAGGGAGGGAAGAAAGGAGGAAGGAAAGGGGAGGGAGAAAGAGGGAAGGAGAACAAGAGGAGGGAGGGAGAGAGGGAGGGAAGAGGAGAAGAAACTCTTGGCCAATAACAATGGATGAAAAGGCCCAGAGGTGTGAGCAAGAAGACCAGGTACAGGGGCCACAGAGCCAAGAGCCCTGGCCATTGATGAGTCCCTGTACTCTTAATCCCTACCTGACCATGCCTACTGTCCCTCTGTCACCCCCAGACAATGGCAGCAGCCAGGGCTAGCCTCGGCCGGATCCTCCCAGAGTCCTCCATCCTGTTTCTATGTGACATGCAGGAGAAACTCCGAGACAGAGTCCTCTACTTCCCACAGATCGTGTCAATGGCTGCGAGGATGCGTAAGGTACAAGACAACCTGACGTTCCAGGGCCGGAGGCGTGCAGACCGAAACCTTCCTCCCTCAAACATAGGATTCCAGGCCCACTCTCATCCCTCAGACTCAGGAATCTGGTCGTCAGCCCTCATCCTTGGGTCCCAGCACGATGTCTTCCCTCCCATACAGGTGGCCCGGATATTAGATGTCCCTGTCTTGCTGACAGAGCATTACCCACAAGGCCTGGGCCCCACAGTTCCTGAGCTGGGTGCTCAGGGCCTGCGAACCATGAGCAAAATGTCCTTCAGCATGGTGCCCCCACTTCTACAGGAACTGGACAAACTGCCCCAGCTGCGGTCCGTGCTACTCTGTGGCATTGAGACCCAAGTTTGCATCTTGGTGAGACTCCTTGACATCAGGGATATCTCCCTCCCTCCCTTCATTCTTTCTTCTATCTGGGGCTCTGGCCTTGACCTGAGACTTCCTCATCTGCTCTTTCAGTCTCCACTTCTGGCCTAGGATCCTCACCTCCCCACACAGGGCTCACAGTTCTGCTCTGAGTCTCACCTTGATCCCTCTCTATGCCTTAGAACACAGCTCTAGACCTCCTGGACTGAGGGCTACAGGTCCATGTAGCGGTGGATGCCTGCTCTTCTCAAAGGTGAGAAGGTCACCTTGTGGTGGGTATACCTTGGGGACATCTGGGGCACTGGTCATGTGTGTTGTATTGTTGAATGACAGATGTTTCCTTAGAAATCCCAACACACAGGCACCTACTTACCTCAGAAAGGGAATGGACTACAGACCAAAGTAACCATTGCACCAATGTCGGACTCAGTGAGCCAATGATTTATTTTTTAAATTTTTTAAAAAATTTTATTTTATGTACTTCAGTGTGAGGGTGTCATATTCCCCTCAAATCTGTTGTTACCAATATCTACAAGCTGCCATGTGGGTGCTGGGGATTGAACCCAGGTCCTCTGGAAGAGCAACCAGCACTCTTAACCACACTGGGCCAATGAGTTTTTAATGAGGTCACTAACCAGAGTATGGGTGAAGGTTGGACTCAGGAACAACTGCTTCACTGAAGGCCCAGTCACCACAGGTGTAGGACTCATGATAGCTGCAGGCCTGGAGTCCTCTGTACAGCTTGCAGACAGCTGGACTGAGAACCTCTCCGTACAGCTAAGTCTATTTCCTCAGCTGCCCTGAAGCTAGTCAGTTTCCTGACTGCTCTGGTTGTTGGCCTCTTTTTAAAGCAGGAGAAGAACCTTCAAGACTCTCCCAAGTTTCTTCTTTCCCGGGCATGTGGCCTTTTACAATTTCATGTATGTATATGTAAACAAAACCACATGCATGCTTGCAGAAGTCAGAAGAGAGCCCCAGATCCTCTGGGACTAGAGTTACATACAGTTTATGCCCATGAACTGCCATTTGGGTGCTGGGAATTGAACCCATGTTTCTTGCAAGAGCAGCCAGTGTTCTTAACTACTGAGCCATCTCCCTAGCCCTGCATGTGGCCTCTCGTTTACCTCCTGAGTCTCATGAGCCTCTCCCTCTTACCTGGAGGGAAGACTCCAGTAGAGAGAAAACTGTCCTATACAACGCTAGTATGGCACAGCGTAGACACTTGCCCTCTCTTCCTCCTGCTCTGTCCTCTGCAGCGAGATGAACCGGCTGGTGGCACTGACCCGAATGCAGCAGAGTGGTGTCTTTCTGTCCACTAGTGAAGGGCTGATTCTCCAGCTCGTGAAGGATGCTGCCCACTCCCAGTTCAAGGAGGTAAAAGCCTGCCTCTGTCACCCAGGCATAGAAGACATGTTTCTCTTCCTCTTAACATTTTTTTTTTACTTTAACTTTGTTTTATTATATGTTTTCCATGTAGTATGTATGTATGTATGTATGTGTACCGCTCATGTACCTGGCGCCTGGGTGCTCTCAAAGGCCAGAAGACAGTATTAGATTTCCCAAACGGAAGCTATAGGCAATTGTGAGCCATAATGTGGGACCTGGAAGTCAAATCTGGGTCCTCTGGAAGGACAGCCACTACTCTTAACGGGTGAGCAATCTCTTTAGCCCCATTTTGTTTTTTGAGACAAGGCCTCATGTAGCCCAGGCTGACTGACCTCAGACTCACTCTGTATCTAAGGATGACTTTCCATGCTTCTGACCCTCCTACATCTACCTTCTGTGTGCTGGAATTATAGCTGAATACCACCATGCCTCTGTGTGTGTGTGTGTGTGTGTGTGTGTGTGTGCGTGCACGCGTGTGTGTGTGTGCGTGTGTGTGCGTTCGTGTGTTTGTGTGTGTGTGCATGTGTGTTTATATGTGTGTGTGCATGTGTGTGCGCGTGTGTGTGCGTGTTTGTGTGTGTGTTTATGTGTGTGTTTGTATGTGTGTGTGTGTTTGTGTGTGTGTATGTGTGTGTGTTTGTGTGTGTGTTTGTATGTGTGTGTATGTGTGTGTGTTTGTGTGTGTGTTTGTATGTGTGTGTGTGTTTGTATGTGTGTGTATGTTTGTGTGTGTGTGTGTGTTTGTGTGTATAATCTTATGTGTATATGTGTTTTACCTGCATGTATATGTGTGGACAGGATGCACACACTTCTACAGAGGCCAGAAAAGGATATCGGATCTCAATAGAACTGGAATCACAGTCAGTTTTGAGCCACCATGTGTGTGCTGGGAATCCAATCCAGGATCTCTGGAAAATAGGCCAGTGTTCTTAACTGGTAAGCCACCTCCAGCCCCCACATTTCTTTAAGATTTACATTTCTATTTATGTGTACATGTGTACATCCAGATACGCACCGAAGAAGACTGCATTAGACCACCTGGAGCTGGGGTTACAGGAGGCTGTGAGACACCTGACATTGGTGCTGAGAACTATATCCTGGTCTTCTGTAAGAGCAGCAAGCATTCTTAACAAATGAACCATCTCTCTGGCCCCATGCTTTTGATTTTGTTTTGTTTTTTTAATATAGTGCTGGTGACAGACCCCAGGGATCTGTGCCTGCCGGGGAAAAACCCTACTGACTTGAACTGTATCTCCAACCCTTTTTTTAAAAAAAAAATGTGTGTGTGTGCATGTGTGCACATGTGTGAGCATGGGCCATGCAGTGCATGTGCAAATATGAGATCAGAGAACAACTTTTGGGAGTCAGTTTTCTCCTACCTTATAGGCTCTGGGGAACTGAATTCAGTTGGCTGGGCTAGTATTGAAAGTATTTTCATCTGTTCAGGAATTTTGCTGAACCTCCTCTTCCTCCTCCTCCTCTTCCTCCTCTTCTTCCTCCTCCTCCCCCTCTCCCTCTTCCTCCTCCTTCTCTTCCTC